>RXID01015254.1:229999-344282 GCA_005019695.1 Trichopus zeylanicus subsp. travancoricus | reverse complement strand
TCAAAATCGGAAAACAAGCGCTGGTACGGATGATTTGATTGAGATCAAGGCCCTGTTCTTCGCCCGAGCTCGGGATCTTACTGGGGTACAGGATGTGTCTCTTGCAATGCCTCCTGGTAGCACAGCAGGGGACTGTTTGAGCGAGCTGTTGATTAGGTTTCCAAGGTTGGAAGGGATTTATGGATCCATGGTGTTGGCGTTGAACGAGGAGTATGCTCCTCAGTCGACGGTTGTTCGGAACGGAGATGAATTGGCTCTCATTCCCCCGATAAGCGGAGGCTGAGTAAGTTGACCTTGAGCGAAAATTATATTACATGTTTTGTTAGCGAGAATTTGCTCACAAAGTTTCTTCCATGGAAAAGGAATTATACCTTGTTTTATGTATGTGATTATCTTTTGATGCAAATTGTAAATTTTCGTGTGTGTTTTTAACTGTACTTGAATTGTGATTGGAAGTACTTGATGTAGACCAGGATGAATTGTTTCGAGCCCAGTTAGTCTTAGTAATGGGACACAATAAAGCCGGTTATTCCTTGTGAGTATGAAATATGCACCATGTAATTGATTAAAACGCTACTTCAGTGATTTGGAAATGGAAAGATAATGAACTGTTGTCTTTGATTGCTTCATGGTAGATTTAGAAAATTCAGATATTTTTTTTCTTGTGACTTTTTCTACTTGTGGATACTTCCTCATATGATCCATGCCAAGGCTCTCTGTGTCATAGGCTTTCGATTTGCATTTTGTATGTATTATGCAATGTTACCAGATACAGATGTAGGTATCAAGTGTCCAAGTATTTAGGAGCATTTGATACGGCAATTCTGGGGAGGTATGTGTACAAGTACGACTCCACATATATAGATGTATGTACATCTATATATCTATGTGTGTATAAAATAGTTTAAAAATGTTGTAATTAGGATTGCTGCATCCTAGCAGCCTTCTATCTCCCAATTAGAGGAGAAGACAGCAGTATCACACTAAATCAGAGAAAAGATATTGAAGATTATTTAAGATATTTCAAGATTACATGGATTCTATCAACTTGGAAGACAACTAAAGTGGATAACTTTATTCAAATTTTTAATTGATTTCCAAGTTGATAGGATATTGAAGACCATTGAAGATTGTGTGGATCTTATCAACTTGGATGACAACTAAGGTGGATAACTTTATTCAAATTTTTAATTGATTTCCAAGTTGATAGGATATTGAAGACCATTGAAGATTGTGTGGATCTTATCAACTTGGAAGATCAATCTTTGATTATCTTTGCTTGTCCCGGTAACACTGGTATTATGAGATAAAGCCTCACAAGTTTTGAAGACCATAAGAGCGTGAATCTACCTAAGCACTTTGGTAGGATGTTAGTACCCAATGTTGGTTCTCTACCTAGAATGTTTTCCTCAAGTTACTGCATGTTTTTGGTTGCAAAAAAAATGCACGATCTTTCTTTAGGGTGTCTTCATAGGTTAGGCTTTCTTCCATTGGATGTTAGATATTTTCTTCCAGATTCCTTCAACAATTAAATGCAACTATCTAGTAGATCATTCAGTGTAATATTCCATGATTCTCGTGACATAGACATCTTCTAACCTTTTGAAGATAAATATAATCCATTTTCTGTGTAAATACATTATTTCAAGCCACTTGGTCAGTACAAGTATGATGAAAAATACTTAAGGTTGTGTTATCATGCATGAGCTGCAGATTTTATATATAAGAAACACATAATAAAAGAAAAAAAACTACCAGATGCCAGAGATCATATCCTTCATCAATGTGAAAACATGAAATCTGTCAATATAAGGTGTTTCTGCAAAGAAATCCAAAAGTTTGGTTTCAGATATTGAAAACCATGGGTGTTTGATTTTAAAAAATTATTGGATGTTATGTACAAAAGTCCAATTTACTCCTACAATATACACATCTACACTTTTTTGTATCATGAATGCATATAATACTGCATTACAATTTGGGAAATGCCGTTCATGTCATGATGCACCTGAAATTGTAAATGGGCTTGTATTTAGAAAAGATGCATAATAAAGTTCTAAATTCTAGTAAATGGACCTACTTAATTTTTGGACAAGTGAGATCATTGAGTAGGCTTCTGAGCGCCTACTGGATATAATAAAATAAAAAAAATGCAATATGACATTAGATGCTAGAGATAGCCATGCATCATCAACCTCCTCTCTGCATTCATTAGGTTAATGACCAGGTTGGTTCGTAACTAGGTTTCACGTGAAACTTTCTCTAAGATGGTGATAATAAGTGAAATATTCTTGGATGAGTTTTGATGATGAATTCAGGAAAAATGGGGCTACAATTTGATCAAAACATGAAAGCAACACATAATGGTATTGGAGAATACAAAGTGTTAGGCACCTTTCAGTAGCTCCCGTACTATGGATGAAAACTGGATCACAAATGCATAATTTCAGGAAGTGAACCACTCTTTAAGCTTCTTGTTCATAATTAATCACTGTGCTAGATGGATTCGAATTTCCTACTGGCTCAGGCATGCGATATTTGAAGGATGGACTCAACTTGATGCAGATTGGTTTGATAAGTTTGTAATCCTCAATTTTCTTTTCCTTCATTCTCCAGTATTTCTCCACTTCTTCTGCTCTCCTGTTTGGAAGCCTTCTAGCTATCAATTCCCACCTGATAAAAAGAAACATGAGCTCAAGAAATAATAACTGAGCTTTCACTTCTCTTTGTTTATGTTTAATTATTTTTGCAGATGCTGATGATCTAGGCTCCATTATAATCTTTGTTTTTGTTTAGTGCATTGCTCATAGTTGAGTACAGATAAAAAGGAAACAAAGCTACCCCATGTATGATTGATGTGATGCTATGGTATTCGATGAAGGTTGTTAAAGTGTGCTTGTTCCTCTTGATTAGTTTGTTCTCTCAGCTAATTTGAAGTAAATGGATAATTTTGAGACTCTATCCTGTCCATGCACCAGTTTGTACAATATCAAGGTGGAACATAAAGCTATAGCCATAAATAGGTTGGAATTGACTCGTTTACAATGTCATTACCTATCTCCTAGGAGATGGTGAAGCCTCTGTATCAGGTCTTCTTCCTCGGGTGACATAACATACCTCTGTTCCTTCTCCACGATACTCGTCCTACTGGTTATTACTCAGTCCCTGTTACATTTCTCTTACGGATAAGTTTCTACACAATCTATTTGCCTAACACATAAGTAGCAACAAAAAGGGATCTGATGTAAATAAGAATTTGATATTAGTTTGGAAAGTTGCATGTGCTGGTTAAGGTAGTAGCTATCTTCACCTTATCTCAAATAATAGTAGCTTGCTTCATCCTTTCTTTAAAGTAGATATAACTCGCTCTAGTCTGGTTAATTGTCCATTAATTTTCAATTGTGCAGAGCATAGAGATAATCATGTCTTGCGTATTCAAAAACTATATAAAGCAACTGAGAATTGTATCAGAGAAAAAAAAAGGACAAAGAAAAATGCAAGATTTTTTCTGAAAGCACAAAAAAGACAGTTTTCATCTTAATATCACTATGGATTTCACAAATAGGCCAAATCATCCTCCATGGTATTTCTTTTATTGCCTCGTTACTTTTACGAAGAATATGGGAGAAGAGGATAACACATATCTTCAACTTGAGACACCTATAACAAAGTTTTTTCTTTTGATCTTTCTATGAAAGCTCAAAATTTATGTAAAACCGTGAAAATCACAAGGGAAACTGTGAATGTTGATGCAAAATCCTTGGCTTTTTATTTTCAATCAACAAAGTGTGAGAACAACGACCTTGCAAATTCTGGGTTTGGACATACCTTTCTCCAGCTTTCTCTTTCTTGATGCAACTTGCAAGCAATCTTTCTTGATGCAACTTGCAAGCAATCCTATACTGGAGTCTGATGTGCTATATATTGCCTGTTGTAAAACTTTGTTTGTACCGGACCCATGTGACATAAAATTTTTACCACCTTCATTCATACAAAACATTTTTAAGAAAACATTAGAAACATGATAAAATGGCAGGTATATGGTTAAAGCTTTCTAGGCTTCCATTGTTATGCCATTTTTCTCAAAAATTTTGTTACTTTCTGAATGTTCCAGTGCATTTTATAATATTTTAAATGTGTTATTATCAATTTGGCTAGAATTTCACTGCATTGTTGTGGGTTTATTTCAGATGTCATGACCACCACTTGTGCTGCATCAAACGCTGCATCTATCATCATACTGGATTGCTCGTTATTGTACCTGAGAAGTACTTGCCTGGGGGAAATGACATGGCAACAACCATAGTGGCTTCAGCCTGTTCAGGATAAAAACACCAAAGAAACAAAAAAGCAGGAAAATTTAGGTTTTGTTGTTATTACCGACTTAGCTGCAATTATTGATCATTTGATATCAAGATCTGTATCCAACCTGTTTATTGTCAGAGATTTTTCAGCTTCAATTTACCGGAAAATTGTCATACAGTTTTTTTTTTTTTTTATCATTTTGCAAAAATATACTAAATTCAGCATTTTAGTGGGGCACTTACATGTGGAAATCCTAACCTTATCTGGCATGCACGGTATTCATGTCTGAGCTTATCCAGTATGGCAACACAGCTAGAGCTAGAGCTAGAGAACAAAATGGATAAGCTGGCTGCTTTTCTTCTTGTCTTGTCATTTTGACTCCATTTTGGCTGTAGGTCTGGACTTTGGACTAGTGCAACTTTTCGGTTCAGAGACGCTCTGTTCAGCTGTTCAGGGTGGAACGCGAACCACCGAAAGAGGCATATAATCGATGTCCACGTGAAAAACTTAATTCTTGTCAGTATGCCGTTGTAGCAATAGTACTTGTAGTCAGGTGAAAAAATTGGTTTATCGGTGATTTTCAGGAATTACATGGAATTGGAAGGAGCTTGTAATCCAATTAACATTTTTTATACCTTATTACAAGTATTATTCGACATCAGTTTGCTGCCGTAGATTAAGTTGCACCTTTGAATTTCTTGTATTCATAATTGAAGGATTTGAATTTTTTTATTTTTTTTATTTGGAGGTTCAAATTGAAGGCGTTTGAATTTGGCTATTGGTAAGATAGCAATTTCCAATTTGTAATTCTGACCCATCCAAAAGTAAAAACAACTCGCAGACAACGCATATGAACTGCATTGTTCACATGATTATCCTCATAATAATGTATTAATAAAGAATCAAAGAATGAATCAAATAAAAAATAAATCTAAATCATCATCTTTTAGTTAATACCTACGCAAATCTTTCTAGGTTTACTACCATGACTGTTACATCATCCCTGCAACCCCTTCTCCTTGAAATCTCCACAAGCTCCTTGCAACACTGCACATTGCCTCTATCTCTCTTCACCACATCCACTGCTTCTTGATTTGTAACCTAATATTTGCAAATTCAAAGTATAATTCTCGGTATTTTTGTCAAAAACCGAATCAGAAGCTATGTAAAGTATAAAGATTGAGCAATATTCACCTTATCCCACAAGCCATCAGATGCAAGTATCAAGAACTCGCAATCCGATGTCAGACGAAGTTTGGTTATGTCAGGCTTGGCTATTATCCACTGCTTCAAGTTTGCGTCCCCAATCGCCCTCGACACGGCTAGTGTGCCTTGAACCCTCCATGTTCCATAGTAGATGTTCACATAACCTCCCTGTGAGTTACTACTGATTAGAATGAGAAAGCGTAGTACATATTCATGGGAATTCTGCAAGAAAAACTCACCGAATTCTCGATTCTAGCTCGTTCGTCTTGTCTTGTAGGGCGATGATCATCCGTCAGGGCTTTTGCGACACCATTCTTGCTCATTACTACTCTGCAGTCACCCACATTGGCTGCAAACATCTTGCCATGCTTAATCAGAACTGTTGCTACACATACTCCACTCTCCCCAACCTATGTTTGAAGAAAATGTAGCTTAATGTCAATAAATAATTAATCTGGAACCGAGTAGTTTAAACTCCTGCTAATTATTTTTATCTTTTTGTCAAATGACACTGCAAATATAACATTTAAAGGATTCTAATGTGAAGGTCACACCTGTGCTAGAAATTCTTTATCAGTTGCCAAATAGGCTTCTCTGATTGCTAATTCCAGGTCTTCTTCTTTCTCCAATTCAGCAGTGGCTGCCACAATTTTCTTCCCTAAATTTGTACGCACAAATTCCATGGCGGCCCGACCACCGTGCCCGTCATAAACTGCGAAAAATCCCTAAATAACACACACGATCATCCAATCAACACAATTTACAATCAAACATAAGTTCGTTCTGGTTGATAGGTTTTAATAGGTTTGATACAAATTGAACAAGAAACTAGAAGGAAAAATCACAAGAAATAAAGATTAACCCTAAATCCAACATGACCAAGTAACCTATTTGCTAAATTCTTCCAACTATAATGAAAAAATAATCTATCAATTAACTGCATTGACAAGTTTAATGCAAATTGTTCCAGAAAATAAAGAAATAAAAATTTGAATGCATGTTTTTTGATCTGTATTAAAATTTTGTTAGAACCCTAAGTACATCATCTATTTCATGCTTACCTCCTCTCTCACAATCCAAAAAAATCTGTTCTAAATAAATTCTAGCAATCAATAGGCTAAATTTGATCCAAATTATAAAAGAAAATAAAGAAATTAAATGAAGAAGATCAAACTACCTGTTTGGGATCTCCATTAATGTTTGTGATAACCCTAAATCCATCCTCCATGAGACGCCTGCTGCCTTTCCTGCTAACCACATAATACTCCCTCTCCTCGACCTCGGCCTCCTCCTCCCCCAAATCCTTCTCCTTCTCCATCTCGTCGAACCCTGCCCACCCCGAGTTTTCCGGTATCGCGATCCTCACCGGCCTTCTCCTCACTCTGGAGGGCACCGAAGAATCCAATCCACTCATCTGCTTCTTCCCCTCACCGGCGTCCTCGGCGGAGTCTTGAGTCGGCTCCGGCCTCGGCGGCAAGACCTGGAGAGAGATCGCCCTCTTGAGGAGCTTGAAGAAGTTAACAATGGAGGATAGGAGAGACCAGAAGCAATCGAATTGCCAGACCATCTCTTATTCTGCTTCTTGACTATATATATATTTTTTTTTTATTTTGTTGAATTCAGGGGTTTTTTCGGAAAAAAGGTTGAAAATTAGGGTTCTCGGAAGGATCTCTATTTCTAGGGTTTGTTTGAGAGGGGTTCTATTTATAGGGCGCTAAAAGGATCATGCGGTCGGCAAGGGACGCGGGAACCGGTCGCGTGGGGGTTTTGAATTAGGAATCCGATTCCTCGCCGAGTTTTTGCCGATTTTCTTCGAGGTGGTCCCACGGTGGGAAGCGGATCGGGTTTAGTGAGTGCTGTAAGTAGGTTGGGTTCGGATCGAACCCATGTTTTATCCATATTCATACCGATATTTAATTTTGAAAAGATTTATACTCATTCTCATATCAATTCAATGTATAATATTTATGGGATTTTGGGTACTTTAGCGACTTTTACGCTATTTTATCTCTAAATTTATTTTATTAATTTTTTTGTTAACTAATATTAATTAACTATAAATTCAAATTACAAGTATTTTTTTTTTTTTTACATTTCATCTACTTTATATCACTTACCCAAGTAATTGTTGACTTTAAGAATAACAAAATGACATGTTAATTTTGGAAATATAATGTCTAATAGAAATATTGTTTCGACATATTTGTTTTCTGAAATTTTAAAAAAATTATGAGTTTTAATTAATATTTTGGAATTTTAAAGTTGTGTCTTTGAAAATTTTAATAGTATGTTTATTTTATAGGATTTGTAAATTTAAAATTTATAAATTTTGTATTTTGTTGGATTATAAAATTTCGAAATTTCAAAATTTTAAAATCCAACCAATTTTGAAAACCAATAAATCCTAGATCTGCTGAAATTTGAAAGTTTTAAAATTTCAAAATTCTGAATAACAAATATCAAATTTTATAATTTTTAGAATTCGAAAAAAAACATTCTTTTATTCTAAAAATATAAGAGCAGATAAATAAATAAATATTAAAAATACATAAAATTAGAGATAAATTAATTAATTACTTAGAATATATATCTTCAATATATATATATATATATGTGTATATGCCTAAATCCATATATGCCTAATAAATTAGTGGGTTTGAAAAAATATCTAAATTTGAACCAATAAATTATTAATTAAATTTTAATATTTATTTATTTTTCACATAGTGTTATCGAGTTTCACTTAGACTCCTAGGTTTAATATCCCCGTTATTTGATATATTATTGATAACATAATGACCTAATCGAATATAAAATTGGCCTAATTTGAGGAAAAATTAGGGTCGCATAATCTTCAATCCCATCCATGTACATGTATAATGGATGGGGGAACCTTTTCATTTGAACCGTAGATCCGCAAATTCTAATTTTTTTTTTCCCTTAGTTGAATGGGGCTTGTGAAACAAAATCATAATATCCTGTTTGGTTTGGGATCAGAATTAGGTCACTTTAAAATTATTTATTTTACGTTATTATTAAAAAAATTAAATAAATTTTAAAACTTTTAATTATTGAAGTATTTATAAAAAAATATTAATTTATAAAAATGGTTCATTAGTCTTGATTCTGATCCCAAACTAAATGGTGTCTAACATACGTACCTACAAATTTACATATTTTTTTAAAAAATAATATCAATTTAATCACTTTTTTTATATAATATGAATTATTGATACACCCAAATTTTGGTAATCCCTTAAATATGAAATTTTTTGGATGTAACTCGTGTTTCATTATAATGAATATGAATTACCATATTATTTTATTATCATAAATAATTTATTTTCAAATATTAAAAATTATTAATCAACATATTAGTATATACTATTAGTTAAAATAATTATGTCCAATAAAATATGATAGATTAAACTCGTATTTTTATTATTAAGTATAACATGCAACCATCGGATTTATCGTTCATTACATGAAAAACGCACTTATTATTTATTTTTTTCCAAAATTATTTGCGTTATTGATTTATTTATTAAAAAATAATTCAAACTCGGGTTAATACCAATAGACCTGAAAATTTCATTTATTTTATGTTTAACTTGATTTGGGATAATAATTTTTTTTGCAAGTGTAAACTAACGATACGATCAACTATTTTTTCAGATTTTGAGAAGATGATTTGGTATTTTCATATCAAAAGCATAAAACTTGACATTTAAAATTTTTAAGTCAATTGGTGATTAACAAGGTTCTATTTTTTGGTAAATAATGAAAATTTTGTGATAAATAAAAATCAGATGAGTGGTCCGTTTAAAAAAAAAAAAGCTTATAAAAATACGGTTAATAGATCCAATTCAAATCAAAATTGATCCAGTCCAATCCGAAGTTTATTTAAAAGCATGTCTCCTTTTTAATATGGTTAACATATTTATGGAATCTATTTGCCGGCCGCCGGAGGCCGCCAGGATCCGATAACCCGCGTAGGGAAAAAATCGCCGAGGAAATGGAATTCTGGGACGGAATGACGTCGCTGAAAAGAATTAGCATTGCTTGGGATTTAAGTCTGCGTGTTCCTTTTAAGAGTTTCGCCGTTATTCTAAGTTGACTTGGCTTTGCGGTCTTCCCGCAAAAGGTCAACGTGTTTGACCTTCTGGCTTGATGGCCTGAAAGTGACGACAATGATGCTGTAATCCATGGGAGTGCAAGTGATGTCAATCAGCCAGGCTGCATCCTTCGAGCTTCACGAAATCCGAACAATAAAAAAACTACCGAATAAGTTTAGAAAAACGTAATTAGCCCATAAATTATCATATTAGTCTATAGTTTAAATAGTGATCAATTTTTCTAATTGCTGTAAAACAACATTTAAGCACGTGTTAAACAACATTTCATCTACAATAAGAAAATTTTTAACTAATGAAACAATAATTCGATTTTTAAGCTAATTGGTTTTTTATAAATTATATTTTAAAATTTAGGGTCTTTGGCTTGTATGACCTAAATGCATTCCCTTCGAAAATATTATTATTGCACCAGCTGAACACGCTTTTGAGTGGCACCCTGTGACTAGCGAACAACAAACGAATTGCTGTCCATCGAGCTAATTTATACCTTATTTTCATCCAAGAGTTACTTCAATGCAAGATACGCAAATAGTTACGGATTTAGAAAAATCTAAATTTTTTTTTTTTTTTTTTTGTCAATGTCTTACACTACTAAATGGAGAGGAGAAAGAAACGATCCCAGTATAATTTTTTTAAAAAAATTACAACAAAAATCGGGAAAAATAGGTATAGATCGGGAAAATTTTGTTTTTTATAGTATACTACCCCTACATGTGCAATGGACATAAAATTGCTAACAAACGCAACCAGTCAAAAAAATTTTGATCTCTTCAATTTTTAATAATTTCAGATATAATTTCATAAAAAAAAAAAAGAGACGAGAGGAAAACATTCACACGCACCACACATAATTGAACAATAGTATATTGACTATACTGGGTTATATTAAAAAAAATAAAAAAATAATACCAGAAAGCACAACAAAATGCCAAAACAACACCCTGTATTTTCCATCTTCAACCACAAGACGGAATGGAGTCGAGCTACTTTCTTACGTTTGCTTGATAGAGAAACAAAGTGGCGCCAACACCACTCTTGACACAAGAAGCACATAATGCAGCCAAATATGTCACACAATCGTCCCAAAACACAAATCTAATGATCACAGAACACGCAATCTGAGAGCAAAACTTGAAAAAGATATATGGAATAAAGAAATGCTACACTGTAAAATAATAATGATGCAAAAATGATAATCACAGAACATAGATAATGAACTCCACAAAGCTGCATACCAAATCCGTGCCCTAATTCAGCACCACCTTACCAACCCCAAAATAAGCAAGTTCTAATTATTCTTCTTTGCTCTTCTGACAATAAAAAGACAATAATGAAACACTAACAGCCTATATTACTGCACAGAGCGCTTCAGAACACAATATTTTATCAAAAGTAGACTACATTTAAACACCTTTACATCAACCATTCTTTTTTCATCACAAAACTTTCCACGAGGGAGTAACAAAAAGAAGAACACTAAAACTTGTTTAGTGTTTGAGAATTCCATTAAGCATAACCAATGGCCTGGCAGGGAGATAGGAAGAGCCCGAAGCAACAATATGATGGCTGTTTTAAGAGAAGAAGTTGACATCCTCGCTACCCAATGCCAAGGGATTGTCCCTGATTGTGCTGTGGAAGGACATGGACCCATACTTTGCAGAGGAATCTGAATTCCCCATCTCCAAGCGGCTTGGGTTAGCGATGAGTGACGTAACATCATTGTAGTAATCATCATATGGGAATTCTTCCATCCCAATATGCCCAATGTCCCCAAGAGCCAGGGAATCAGACAGAGGGAAATAGACTAGCATGCAAACACCTAAAGCGACACAGACTAATAGGGAGAGGAATGCCAAAAATACCATGGCCTCAAAGAGCACGTGGCCTTCTTGGGGTAGTACAGAGAGCCCGAGAAGTAGCACACGCAGAGGAAGGAAGGTGATAACAGCAGCTACCAGCAAGTATACCCTTAGCCTCAGTCCTTTGTTGATCACCAGCGACACAACCTTGGTTCCCACATAGCAGGCATAGCATATCAGGAGGGCATGGAATATTCCGAGAATCATAGTGCTCACTAGTGGATAGGTGCATATGTTGATGTCTTCGGTCTTTGAACTGCTTGTGATGAACTTCACCAGCTTTATTCTCGGGTTACTCTTCTCCATGGCAAACTTGGGACCAACTAAAATTAGGGCAAGTTGCATGACGAAGACTGGAAGTGAGAAAAGAAGGACGTAAGCAAATGTCTTTCTGTTCCATTGAGGGCTTAGAGTGCCCAATTCTCTCTTCTGCAATGAGGCATGCAGGAGGAAAACGAGCATCAAAAACATGCTCGGCTCTGCAAATCCTAGATTTGAGAGAATGTAATATTTGCAAATGTTCTCCTGCCATCGTATGCTAGGGAAGAGCCTTCCGCTCCCCTTAAGTAGAGTCAACCTAGCAATCTCTCCCAAGCCCCACCAAATTGCAACTAGAATCAACACAATACGGATGAACCAGGGGCCATTAAAGTAATTGAGCTGGAGAAAGCCTCTTTTTCGGATTCGTAGCTGGAAGTGGACAGTATGATAGACACACAACAGGCCCAGAAGAGCAGCAATGCACATGAGACAAATTGTGACCACACCGAATGTATCGGCAGCAAGTCTGATCAGGGGCATCACCCGAAGAACAGATTCCACGCATGCTCTCAGCTATCATCGATACCAAGATGGCCCAAAGGTACCACCCCCAAGAACTATCTCCTCAAGATCGTAAGAGACCAACCCAGGAATATTCTTCGTCTTGTTAAGCTGCAAGGGACCATACACAGATCTAAGATGGGCTGCAATCTTGTCGAAGGAGCCGGACACAACGATTTTGATGTGCCTAAGACACCTACATGGCACAAAAGAGGAACCTGTGAATCAACAACTAGCAGGACATTGAAAATATGCAGAATCTTAAAGAATCAAGAGTGTTAAAATGCAATATCCTCAAATTCACAAGCATTTTACTTTTCTAGTTCGATTTTCTCATATCATGTACAAAAGTGGCAAAAATCATCATCAATTTAAACTAAAAGAATAGGCAATTTTGGAACATCATTGACTTCATCATATCCAGCAAGCCCGATCTTATATAGAAGCTATAAAACTTGAATCATTACAAGGTATTACAAACTTATTTATTACAAAAGATTAGAGATTCTGACCAACAAAAACAACTTTATTTGTTAGCAAAAAGAAGAAAATAATTAATCTGCATCCCTTCATCTAGAAACCACTTTCTAATTCTAGATTGCTAAATCCTCATCTAGGATAGGAACTAACTGCTATTTTAATCAAATTAAATCATAATATAAAAATATTTAGGGTTCCATAAGACAGAAATTTTCATCAATAAATCAAACAATCTTCTTCAATATTCCGCATTACAAGAGAGAGTTGAACAGATAAATGAAAACAAATTGAAAACTACAATCCAAACAAGCACCTCAAAACATAATGCATATTTCCATAACCCTAATTTGCGACCAAAAAACTAGTTTTTGGTTTAAAAAAATCACAACCGAGCAACTTGTCTCAAAATCAGAAGAAAACACATCCTACCCACAAATCACCCAAAATCCGTGGCAAAAACAAAACTTTTCTACAAATTCCCACAGTTCAATTGATCAACAACAACCAAAATACAAATAAACCACGAGAAACCACGAGAAACCACGAGATAAACTCGCACAAACCTCAGAGAGAGATCGCATCGCCAGCCGGCACTGCTGCTCCCAGTGGAACACCAAATCGGCACAAAATCAATGGAATCCGGCGCCAGAAGAGAGCCCTGGGGTCGCCGGATTCGGATCCGATGGGGTCCTTCCGCTACAACCGCACCGCGAAACCTAAAATTGGCGCACGGAGCGAGAGGAGAGGCGAAGAGACAGAGAAGAAGAACGAGGAGAGAGAGAGAAGGGGAAGGCGAGGTCGACGACAGGCTGTCTCCAGCTGGCGTTAGGTTCGGACGATGTCCCAGGCTGAGGTTCAGCGAGGGGACGAGCCTACGTGGCAGGTGGCCCACCGAAGGGGGAGATTCGCTTCGGCTTTCACGGCGGGCGTTGGGTAGGGAAATGACATTGTTGCCCCGGCTTGTTGTTGGGTTTGCTTAACGAGTCCATTAGTAAATTTAGATCTAATCTAACCAAGCTTAATTTTAGATAACATACTTAATATGATCTATTTATATACTAATTTTGAATAAGTAATAAAAGCACGAGTTTAATCTATCAAATTTCACCGTACAAAATTATTTTTAACTAATAATATATACTAATTCATTGACCAAATTTTTTTGGCATTTAAAAAAAATTATTCATAGTAATAAATAATTTGTCAATGTATACTTACAATAATAAAAATACGAGAATTGCAATGTAAAAATTATTTATAAATATGCAAGATTTTTCATATTTTAATTTTTAAATTACTAATTTTTGGGTGTATCAATAATTCATCATTCACATAAAAAAATACTAATTAAATATATATTTGCACTTTATGTTTAATATTAATTATTGTCATGTAATATATATATTGTGACACCCTACTCAATATGATATTATCTTTGGATTTTTTTTTGATTTTTCAAAAAAAATTATTTTGTAGATATAGGACCAAAGATCACACTTCAATCACATTGGATCTCACAATCTCCTCACATATCCCACTATTTTTTTTTTATTCTCTAAAAAAAGTCTCGATATTAGATTTATAGTAGTCATCATATTTATTCTAATATCAACTTTCGTACTTTATCAATATAAAACTAAAAACCACACTTCAATTACAACAAACTCGTCTCTACACAACCCATTGACCTATAGTTAGAGTCATACGTCTTACACATATAATTATAGAATAATTATGTTTATAGATAAAAAAAAAAACCACCTCTTTATTTAGTGAACCGAGTTTTTTTTTGTTTTTTATTTTTGAAAAAAATTATTTCCCTCCTCTCTTGGCTTAATAATTTAATATTGATATATTTAAACATAGATATCTCTAAATATATGATTTTTGTAATTTTAATTTAGACAAATTCTTTTCTTAGAAGGCAACAAGGGAAAAATTATATTCTAACCAAAAATTAACTAATTAAATCAATCTTATAAGTAGTCCATTACCAAATAAAATTAGTATATGAAAATCATATCAAAGATTTTACAAAACCCTTTTTGTTTTTAGTCGGATCCGGGTCAGGTGAAAATGCCATCTACAATTGGGATCCGAAATGACGAAGGGCAGGAAGGTAATTTAACAGGCGAGGGCCCGGCACGGGGGTGTGGAATGAGGTGGGACGCGAAATGTTGGCAGCAGGTGGCAACCGGCTGTAGCCGGTGGAACCCGTACGAATAAGGCGGGAATAACGAAACAACAAGGCGCGACTCTGTTTGTAGCCAGCCCGTAAACCAAGCGGCGGGCACTACGGACCGGTTCTGTCGCTCTGATTGAATACCGAATGTCCGATTGGAATCGGACGGACAGATTTTGCTAGTGACCTTCTCAAATAGCGGATCTTGTTGATTGTAAAAAGTTAAAGCTTATAATTAGTAGTTCAAAATAATAGAAAGCAATCGGGCGAACGTTGGTTCGGCTTTTTTCTGCCGGTTCGATTCGCAGACAAAAGCAATCACGGATTTGGTTCAAATCTACAAATTATGTGAAGAGCATGACGCGTTAGGTTTCTGTTGGAGAGTTGAACATCAGTAGAATTTTTTTTTTTTAGAATTTTGTTTTTCCAAATGGACGCCACCCAAGTAGCGCCCTCGATAAGGGAGTTGGATTATAGGATATGTTTGATTAGTGAATAATTTAATTTATACTGCATTTTTTTTTTCTGAAAAGCAATTTAAATGGAATAAGTCTAGGCGCTTACACCAAGATTTAGATGGAAACATATTACGAAAAAATTAAATCCATAAAATGAAGCACTTAGTTTTATACATCAAACTCACCTTGATATCAAGAAGAGGTTATTGGAGTGAGATTTTCTGCTCTCCACCTGAAAATTGCAAGAAAGAAAAAAGAAAAATCTTGCTAAACGAGTTTTGTTAAGCTGTCTAAATAATTAGATGCCTCCAAATGCAAGACAATCAAAAGAAAGCTTTGTTCAGATTGAGAAGCAAATCTAAACCTTCAGTGATGCTCAAGAAACAATTTTTCTGTCACAATTCAGACTAGGTGAAATGGTCGCATCACATTTTTTATATTTTTCATCCAGACAATCACATTTCACCTGTAAAGCAAGGTCTAAGGTTTTGGTTTGAGACCCGAAACACTATGCTGAGACATTGCAACCGATTGTTTGTTGGTATGGATGAAGCAAGACGTCAGTCATGGAGTCAAATCTGATGCTGCTGATTCTAAGGAGCAACAGCTACAACTTGTGATAACTTCTGGCAAGCTTGAAGCATTACTTGGATGCAAATCCCGCATGTCAATGCATAGTTTCCTTTGTTATCGCCATCGAGGCTTCTCTTGCCTGTTGATCAATAAGATGCATTATGATTTATAAGGATTAGTTTACAGGCATCATTCAAAACTTGCCTTCATGCCTTAAAAAAATCGAGCAGGAACTTCATAAATGGAAGGTGCATACCTTTGATTCCTTCCATCCAATGATTGGTCACTATTCTGTGGTTGCTTCACAGCATTTGCGGGGCTATTGCTAGACGGGATTGCCTGTAAAAATTTCCACATAATTGTGAATTTTCTTCATAAAATTTGGGAAGAGTCACATTGCTGGGATGTCCTCAGTTAGAAGAATTAGAATAACATGGAGAAGCTAAAAACCTTTTTACTTCCTATCCTTGAACCTCCATTGGGAGGAGCAACAACGAGCTTTGCTTCTACACTTTGAGATTCCCCCCGCTTGGCGACCTGTTTAACCTGCAAAATTGATTCCATTTATGTCTGTTCCAGAGGATATTCTGAAAAAAGAAAAAAGTATCACTCTATGACAGAATTTTAAGTTTGAGATAATTCCATAGTAAAGCATTTCTGGAATCCTGAAAGATCTTTCAATAACAATGTCAAATCAGTTGGTGGAGGATTGAGACATTGCATTTCATAGTTGTTGAACCCAAATATGATGATCATTTTATTCCAAGTATAGCAAGTTAACAGAAAAAAACATAGCAAAGAAGATAAAACAAGTAGCACAAGCCTTTTACCTGTTTTTGTCTGTTTTGTTTGGTCAAAATTGCTGGCTCGTGTACATTTCCTCCTCTCAGACTAGATTTATCAGAAGCAGTAAGGTTTATAGACCTAGGCATCAAGCAAATCAAGTTTGTCAAATAACTAATCTGCATGAAAAGGAAAAGGCCAATTGTTGAGGACATTCACATAAAAACATCAACAGGACATGTTCCGATAACAGCCAAACTCATGCAACTACGAGATTTTACCATCATATAAATTTACAAGAACTAGTGAAAATTGAACCTACAACAATCAGGTTATAAGAAGGTGGAGAGGTACATGCTTGAAGAGTTCAGAGACAAGGTTCATGCACAGAAAGAAGCCCTACCTTGACTTTGTTGATTCAAGTACAAGGGAATGTCTGCCCTTGTAACTCTGGACATCCAATGGTAATGTTTTATCACTAACTTCAGCTTGGCCTCTACACAAAACAGATTAGTCAGATATGTGTCTGAAATAAAACCTTAGCATTTTATTGTAAATACAAGTTTTCAATCCAAGGAACCTCTTATTTTCTTGCTCATTGGCTCTAAAATCATTTGCTTTGGCTGTTTTCTTTGAGAATGCCTGCAATTACCACTATTAGATGTATGATGGCATTGTAAGAAAACTACTTCTGCCAAAAAAGAATTTAACTGGTACACAGTGTCAAAATAGAAGTGAAAATCAGTTCAGACACACACTGGCTAACTAAATACTAAAATCATGCCAGCCCAGAGGTTATCCCATGTTGTCACAAAAAGTGAATTCCCTAATGCTAGTACTCTACTGCTAAACACACAAAGACACAAGAACAACAATAAGATGAGCAAGGGAAAAACTTAGCCATGGCAAAAGATTGTGTTTCTACAGCAATTATGAAGATATTTTATTGGATTCTTTTCAAACTTAGGAGCACAGCTACAATTATTTACAAGCAGAATTCGTATGAAACCAAAAACAGGCAAACACCTTGTTCTTACTTGTATCTTTTGACTTCTGAGACAAAAGATGAAACCAATTGCAGCAAGAAAATCATAAAATTTAGATTGTGAGCATCCAAAACATGATACACATGTAGAATAGGACCATAGTACTGCTGCTACTTGAAAGCTGACCTGCACATTCATAACACCTTTTGGGTAATCAACTAATGATGCTAATCTGTGTGGCATTCTGGATTCTGATCTCTTTGCAACTTCTTTGTTGCTAGGAGCTGCAGCTCGTCGTTCTGTGGCAAAAGAAAAAGGGCGTGGAATGGTAACATTAGAGTGCATATCTGTCAGTGACCTGGATGAAGCAACTGAGGTATATTTTTGGCTTCTTGCTGATCGATTAGAAGCGTCCTTGCTGGAATCAATAATCTTCTCAGCTTTTCCAGTCATCTTTTGAACAGCATGTTTTGGTCCGTGTAATGACTTAAACTTGTCCAACTTGGCCTTGTTCTCCAACTTTAAACCATTTCGAGTTGCAGTGAATTCCTGCTTACAGGTTAAAGGGAAAAAAAGTATCATGTCATCCAGTTTTCAAATAAAAAATAGTTAACTTCAAGTAAAAAAATAATAAATTCGAGAATCAAATAACATCATCAATCAAGAATGCCGCACCTTGAGAGTAAAAAAAAGCACAAGATTGTAAGCAATTGCATTGTTTTCAGTATAATTATAACATCTAAACTCTTAGTTATGTTCCACTTTAGAAAGTTAATGTGGATTTTGACTCAAAATCTCTGGAAAGATATGGTGGCTGAGGAAGCCAAAATGCTTGTCATATCAGTTAATAAATCAAAGGGATTAAACAAATTCTAGCACACGCGACCTTAAGAAACAATTGCTCCCTGATAAGACAGTTAAAAGTTTGAGATAAGTGAATTTCAGATTTGAGACTTAAGGACATAATTTTCATCCGTAAATCGTTAGTCTGGCAGTAAACATATCCTAAGATAAGGTAAGAGACCAACCTTCATGAGGACGAATGCTGGCATCAGTAATTTGGAAAAGTATAAGTATTTAAATATCCAACAAAAAAAAAACAAAACGGAAGAGATCCTCAAAAGTAGGCTTCAGTGATCTATGGTATACTTTTTAGTCATCGGATACAAGCAGCATAATTATAGATGATACAAAGATGAAAATAGGCAACAAAAACAAGGCTGCAGTATATCCCTGACCAAAATTTTGGCATACCTTAACTCCAGGCACTGGGGGACAATTATCCTGCTTCTTAGTAACCTGCTTGTTTTTTATTGGCATTGTTTCTACAAACTGGGGTTTGGGAATCGTGAAACATGCTGTAGTCTTCTGGTCTCCTGTCTCATGTGTCACATCAGACTCTATACTTTCTTGAGCAACTACCTCAGGCTCACAATCTATCTTGTGCCGACCTTCTTCCAAACAACCCATGGACAAATCATGGTATGATAGTGTGGTTTCTGGATACAATTGTCCAGTTTGAGGAACTTCATTGATTATCTTTCCCTTCTCCAAGGTGGGTTCAACCTTGCTTTGTACTGCAAAAACATTATCAGCAGTTGTTGCTCCACTTGCAAGACTCTTGAGCTGTACATTTATTTCCTCATCCTGTTTCTTAACAGCTTGGTTGTTTTTGAAAGGTACAGATTCTAAAAATCCAGGTTCAGGAACTGTGGAATACGCTGTAACCTTCTGGTCTCCTGCCTCAGGTGTGACCTCAGACACTTTGGTCCCTTGAGCAGCTACGTCAGGGACACAATCTAACAGTGAATTTTCAGTAGCTGATATGCCTTCATCTTCAATGATATCATGTTGTGCAGCCATATCTATGCTTCTTGAATCATGTGATGTAGACTCTCCATGGAGGCTTTGCACTTGAATGCCATTACCAAAGTTCATTTTATGTCGACCTTCTTCCCCGCATCCATTGAATAAACCATGATGGTATGATAATGTGGTCTCTGGGTCCACATGCCCAATTTGAGGAACTTCGCTGCTTATATTTCCCTTCTCCAAGGTGGCTTGAACCTTGTCTTCTATTGCAAAAACAGTATCAGCATTTGTTGCTCCATTTGCAAGACTATCGAACTGTACCACTATTTCCTGCTTTTCACCAGATTGGCAAGAACTACTACGATCACTTCCGTATTGCAACGTGAGTTCTGATTGCTGTATCTCCTGCAAACCTTTCAAAGCTCGGATCCTTTTGTAGTAGTCTTCAAAGTATTCCCTTTTTCTGGCAACTGAACCAGGGTTCTTGAGTTTTTCCACTTCCTCCTGAAACTTGTTGCTACTGAATGCTGACCATTTCTCCCATGATAGTGAGTCACCTTTATATCTCCCAAAAGATATGGAACCAGGATCACTTATTTCAGAAGCTAAATCTTCCTGCAGTTAGAATAACAATATTATGAGAGTGAGATCAATCTCATCTGTTGGTCCAAAAGATGAACAAAAATAACAAGGGTGCAAAGTATTAACAGATTTAAGGAAAAAATTTGAATTCCAAAATTCTGGGCACTGTCTAGCTACAGATAAATTGGTCAGGCTCCATCATAGTTGAAGCCCAATAGATGTAAGTTCAGAAGTTTCAAAAGCAGAAAGAATTTGGAAGAAGGTTATGACAGAGAATCAAGCTCCGAAGTTGCAAAAAAGAAACAACTAAGTGCTGACACTGCAAGTAATATGAAAAGCATAGCACTTAATTGGATGGTAAAAATTCTTAGAAGGCTTATTCATCAGTGATATCTAGGACTGGCAGTTAAATAGAAAACAAGTAGGCACCACACAATGTCAGTGGTTTCAAGATTTAAACATATATCAAATTAGTTAGCCAAGTGGTACACAAGCTCCTCTCTTTGTATTTTAGAATGTAACATATATTTATAGGTGGTCAAAGGACAATATAGTGCATGCATGTTCTTCACCTATAAATAAATAAAATTTATTTATATACCTACTGTAAGCCATGGGAAAATATATAAAAAAAAACAAAAGAAGTTTAAAGAAGGATTTTTGCAAATATCCCTTAAAATCGTTGGAACTTATGCATTCACCTTGACTTATTGATGATCATGTCTAACCAACCCCTTCATTTGCATCATATAAGAATGATCTCAGTTTCAAAGAGCTCTCTGGAAGGGAAGAGAGAGTGCTCTTACTCATTTCATTTGCTCTAGATCACGGGCGCATTCCCATTTTTAATCTTCCACAGGCAATTTATAGAGAATTTTGAGCTTCAATAGTTACCAACTCATCGTTGGGACTCCAACCATGAATCCAAGTTGGAAGGAGGAAGAAGATGGAGGGCCAAAATAAGAATATGAAAGAATTCTCAGAGCTAAGACCTATTTTTTATTTACTGATGTGGTTAACTTACCCTTTAGGGTTTAAGTGAAAAAGGTTTTGGGATTTGGGGAGAAATACATAATTATCAAGAAGTCAGAGGAAATATGTAAATTCCAAAGATTTAATAAGGGGTATTGGTAAAAAAATTGATTTCAAAATTGAGAAACACCTGATAAATCATAAAAAAATTTGAAGGATTATGTCTTTCAGTAAGTTTGTCACAAATCATCAAGAAAAATATTTGCACAATATGAAAGTCAACCAGGCTCTGCATCTCCAAAGATCAAATTATCAGAAGGAAAATTTACAACCAAAGAAGAAACCATATATCCATAGGGTTCCCAGCAGTCAAGCCAGCCAAACAAAAACCTTGGTGGGACCTTATTAAATAAGTGCATACGGACCAAGTCCTCTATCTTCAGAACTTATGAGTCAGCCTGAGCATCAGAACTGGCTGAACTTAGAAGATTCTGTGAATTTCTGGGCAAGTGGAAAGTTTTGGCTCGATCCTGACGATTCAGGTGGATTTTGGGCTTCTGCCAGAGAAAAGCCTGGCTCATTACACCCCTAACTACTTTAGTGTTTTCAATATATCATGCGTGTGGATACAGTTCGGTAAACACATGCTACTATTACTAATGATAAATCAAAATACTACTATTACTAATAATATATCAAAATTTATACTCGACAGTATTTTCTAACAAAAAAACTATACAAGGAAAAAAATCAACAGGTTTTATTCATCATAAGCACAAGTATGACTAACTAATTAGAATAATGATTATATCTCCAACAAAATTATACACTCTAATTGTACTAAATCATAAGTTAAATCTAACTGTAGCAATATGCAAGTCAACTAACCATTTACATCTAATAAATGCTGATTAACCAACTTCAACTTAAAAGTACAAAGCACACAACAAGACATTCTACTGTCAGGAGCTATGCCACAGATGCTTGGCTACATGCATCTTGCTTATATAGACCACAGTCAAACACAAAATGTGTTGCAGAAGTGTGTTCTTGGCTGTACACTTGCTCAGCATATTCCCATATATGTGGTCATGACCACTTGCGGAGTATGCAAGGCAAACATTGACCACCCCAACAGAAGCTCAAGAAGCTGCATTTTCAGAATGCCACTGAATAGTTAACTCAACGAGCTAAAAACAAAATGAACTGTTGCATTTGTGTTGCTAACAAATATGGCTCTCATGTGTAAATCATGCCACATGTGCAGGCACCAACACATATATGAATTTTAAGTGGTAAAATGGGACGATCAACTTCATATTCTAATATGGAAGGTACGCAATGTGATCAATTGCCTATTTTATAAATGAAGTTTCATATGCAGCTCAATGACTGGATTTTAGAACATTCCTCTCTTTCTGGAAAAAGACTTTTAGTTTAATGATCATATGAAAAACAAAAATCCAGTAACCAAAAAAATGCAATATTTATTTGGATGCATAATATTTAAAAGTTAAAACACTACTTTAAAACTCATAATAGCATGGGTGTATCATGCTACACATGTGATTGATTCATATGCATAATAACAAAAGGATTAAGGATTCCATTTTATCTCTTAGGCATGGCCATTAGGAAATGCTACCAATCTTCACCATACAGTCTAATTAAAAGCTCTGCTAACACTTCCATAAGGTATATGGGCATTAACCACCACAAAGCATTATGTTTTGGTTTTCCGGAACAAATGGTTTTGCTGGGACTGTGTGGGCAAATCAAAATGTTTGAAGTGAAAAGTATAAAAAAAACCAAATGCCTGGTCAGCCTTAAATTAGCAATACAACAGAAAGCATATCCCATACTCACACTAATAAGAAGTATTCATTATCCACGACCATTCATAAGGAACACCATCTATTTACATGTATGTACATGTTGAGTCCTTACAGACATGCTGCATAGTGTTCTCACCATATTTAACACAATACGTAGGGTGATATATGTAAGTGATCATATGAAATTTGGAAACATGGGAGAGAACCATCCAACAAAGGGGGTTGAATTACCTGGGAATCCTCCATGATAGATAAACTCCCAGGTGACCATCCACAACAAGCTTCATCAGAATTGCTTTCCATTTCGTACTAAGCTACCTCTTCACCTTAAATAGAAGTAGCATTAGCCATTATATGGAATAACAAAAAATTTTTTGGGGGAACAAAATGTAATCTACTGGCTAAACTGCAGGCTGAAAGATATCTGGACAAACAGCACCTGAAAAGTGAAACTTTACATGAATAAAGAAACAATTTAGAAGAAGGTTCACATTATTATAGTCATAAATGACCAAAAATGTAAAAATATTCCAGAACTTTGCCAAATTGCAATTAACTTGAGCATGTTTTTAACAAGGAAAAAATTTGGCAATACACCTTTTTCTCAAACCACTTGGTTATCAAAACAATTTTCCAACTTATAAAAGCAACTCATGATATGGTCATGAGATCTACACGGCAAATAAAAAAATTCAGTTTGATGTCAAGCGTGCAAGGAGAAAGACACCTCATATTCTCTGCTGAATGACTCCCTTGTGATTCATAGCAAGCCAAAATTTTCGACAGCATACTATGAATGCCAAACAAGAGATACAATCCTCGAGTTGAATTTATTATTGTGGTCTTTCAAATATCATAGAGCTTTTACCTAATTGCTGCAACTCAAATGAATAAAAAAGTTAAAATAAAAGACCGACTGACTCCATCTGACAAATTATACAAGCAACAATTTGCTATTTGTCTCTTAAATTCAAAATTATAATTTCTAGCACATGATTCTTAATCTCCAGTGTAAAAAATTGCTTTCTAGAGCAAAAAATTCCAGTACAACAAATGCTAACAATCAAACAGATGGAAGCACCAAATGAGGTCTTGATACTTGACAGTTTTTTAAACAACTAACCATGATAGAACAAAATAAAATACCTTTTTCATTTAAATTTAAAAGGGACAAAATTCAACGAATCACATTTCACACAAATTCCAGAGAACAGACCTTTTCTTCACGAGAAAAAAAGCGAAAAGGCAAGACATTCGATTTCTTGTACCTCAATTCCTAAGATCCAATCCCAAGATCCGACAATCTCAGCCAGATGAAGAACAGAAGAAACCAAAGGCAGGAATTTGGGGCCTGCTCTTGTGTTCCTACAACTGCATTGGCCTTCTCTGATCATCAACCCCCAAAACAGAAAACAATCAAATAAAATTTTGAGAACAAAAATCGCTTACTTTTGGTTGATTGGTGCCAATGGAGAGCTCCTTCCAGTGACATAACTCGGCACTTTTTGGGTGAATTCTTGGGAAATTTGATTGATTTTTGACACAAGAAAGGGAGAAGAAAGAGAGGCAAATTGTTCCTGGGATCTCGATTGGACCGTTAATGGGAGGAAATTATTCTTGGAAAAGATTTTGCGGATTTGGGAATTTGGAAGAAGAAGAGGGGGAAACGGATGGAGTGGAACTAGGGCCAAAAGATTCGGGTCGGACTCGGGATCAGGCCCGGCCTGGAAAACTAAACAAATGGAATTTTTGCAAAACGGACCAAACATTTTTGTCAAAATTGTAAATATTTGTGGCTTTCGATATAATAATACAAAAAAGGCCAAATATTTTTCAGTTTATAATAAATATCCAAATTAATTTTTAGTCTAAATGATTGAATTATATTTGATCATTTAGAGGACAAGGGGACCGGACGAATAACGCATCGTCACAAAATCGTGGATCTCCCAAAAACATTTTGTTAGTGTGAAATACCAATTTTGATCGTGTTAATTTGTTACTTAAAATTTCATAATGTTTGTCCATATTTTTAACAGAATATAACGTATATTTGTTTTAATAATTTACAGTTTGTTTTTATATGTACCATGTAAAAAAATATAACAAAATTTTACAAGATTTTGCACGTAGAATCTAATTCAAATTAATAAAAAAAATAAAGTAAATTAGTGAGAATTTATTTATTAGTTCACAGAGGAAAAATCAATTATTCTTTCTTACTCATATTAAATTTATTAAAAATTAAGTGAAATATATATATATATATATATATATATGATAATTTTATAATTTTTATAAACCAATCTAACATATTTTTGTAAAAATAAAGAAGATAACCAAATGCTGATGATGATGTATAAGAGAAAGAAAAGGTGACAAAAAAATGGTCGTATAAACACTTGTGCAACCATTTGCTTTTTTGAGAATCTCACTAAAAACTAAAAGATAGTTCTAAAAATTCCGATGACATGACCCCCTCCAAAAAAAAAACTTCGGGTATTTTTGTGAAAAATTGTAGAAACTTTATTTTAGTTCAAAAATAAGATGCACGATTATAAACCAAAGATTTTAAGTCTCGATTTTGGGATCAATTTTGGTATTTAAAAAAATGATATATTTTAATCATTTCAAAAGTTTCAGTCGAAACCATTTTATTTTAATTTCAACCAAATAAGTTTTTATTATATTTGATTGTATTTTAATTATATTTTAACTATACTTTGACTTTAAATTAAAATATTATAAATTTTTTAAGAAACATTGCAAAAAACAAAAATTTTAAAAGAATTTATAACTAATTTTATCAAAATATAAAATAATATTTTAATTAATTTAAATTAATTTTGATAGTTAATTACTTATATAGTGAATTTTTCTATATTACTATTAAAAAATAAAAAGTAACGAAAAAATGAAGAAGTTTAATAACTATAAAAAATAATAAAGCACATTTAACTTATTATTAAAATATATTTAAAAATATATAATATATTAATTATAATATAATATATTTAATTATTATTATTATTATCATTATTATCATTTGTTGAATTTGAAATATCTATGCCTAGAATTACAAATTTAGTAAATAAATAATTAACGCATGAGAAACGTGTAGGGTATATTAGCCAAAATGGGGGTGTGCAAAATGGGATATAATATTTACAGAAAACCACCTAATTTTTTATTTTTTATAATTAATAAAATGTATTTGTTGTATTTGCACTACTTGTAATAATATAATAAATTTTAGTAACGTTGATGAACAGAGTTTTCATTCTTACATTTACACGTACAAACAAAATCTGAGTACTATATATCATCTCCTCATTACTTGTAACTAACGACTAACGAATCCACTTCATGATGCTGCATCCTGGAGAGGTCACATGCCTTCCTCAAAAAATAAGTTCTTTTTAGTCTTCTCTATGACTGCTGCCCTGCATCTTAGACTGCAAGGTATGGCCTGCCTCTCTCGCCTGGTGCAGAGCCTGCCCTATCGCCTTCACTATCCACTTCAAGTTCTCCATCTTCTTCGACACACGACCCCCTCTCAAGTAGTTCAACATCCACGACAGTGCATACAATGTGGTTAGCCTCAAGGCTCTTGAAGCAAGAAACCCCGGCACGGCCAATCCGATGGTTATCACCGCTAGCATCAGCGCGGGACTGAATAGTAGAAATAACGGCACGGCGATCGCAAAACCGATGAGAGTGCCCACCAGAGTGTAACGTGAGAGGCCGAGCCACCAATGAGGAGTAAGGCGGCAATGGCGAGAACCTTGGAGGTCGAGAGGCCATCCCCCTCCATGGTTTTCTGCGAATGGTGCAGCTACTGGCAGTAGTTCTCACAATCAACCATTGCCATAGTAGTTTAGAACGAGAGAGAGAGAGAGAGAGAGGTCTGAAATAGAATACTCCGAGTTTTTAAACTTTTATAAAATGCTCCGAGATTCGTAATTTAGCCTATTAATTTTTAATCAAGTCATTTTCTTTAATTTTATAAATAACTCCCTAGGTTTTAAAAATTCACCAAAAATTCTATAGATATTCAAACTTATAAAAAATGTGAGAAACCAAAAGTTTTAAAATCTAAAATTTTACAAATAATTTCCTATAAAAATAAAATTTTATGCATAAATTCTCTAAAATTTGATTTTTGTGATTAAAGTTCAAAAACTTCAACTCTAATATGATTTTACGAATTAAACCACGAAAATTTTGAAATTACGTTTCAATCCAAATCATATAAAAATAGTCAAACAAGTAGACTAAAAAATGATTTGCAAGGAGAACAATTTTGAGAAGATTAAGACAACAAAGGTCCAAATAACTATAGGCACGAGAGGGGACAATATTACCAAAATGACTGGTGTGACTTGGAATTGGAGTATTAACACTTGATACCAATGCATGAATCTCTCATTAAGTAAAAGTATGGGGCGTTATTTGGAAATAAATAGCGCTGGGGTTTTTTCTGCAAAGGAACAAAAAATTGGTGGCCGTCATCTCTAAGTTTCAATTATCGAAAATCATTGGTGGTTTTTGCAAAGATGGCTCAAAAATTAGGAAATTTTGCTCAAGATCCTCAAGAACTACCTTTCGCTATTCATAGTTGATTGCATATATACAGCAATTAATTCAAGTAATTCACTTACAATTAAACAAAAACAACACCAGATCAATCATATTTATCAAAAAAATAAAAAAAAATCAAGTTCAATCATGTCGGCACCAATGCTGATCTTAGCTGCACAAACCTCTGAGCTTCATCTATGCGACCGGCACCATCAAGCAAACCAATAATACAACGATAGTTCTCATCACTTGCCTTAATATCATAGTTCAAAACCATTTCATCAAACAGTCGCAGCGCCTTCTCATGCAACCCCTCCCTCTCACAGAATCTCAACACAGCATCGAAAGTATAATGGTTGGGAATAAAACCATTCAACAGCATTTCATCGAACAGCTCCACTGCTTCCTGACATCGACAGTTGAAGCCATATGCGTCTATCATTGCAGTCACTGTTATTGACCCCAAGGATTCGACTCCATCAAACACTTTACGTGCCTTCTCGACGTCTCCACACTTCCCATACATGCTCACCAGTTCTGCGATAACAAATGGTGTTGCCTCGAGCTTCATCTTCAACACCTGCCCATGGAGCTCTTTCCCGAGTTTTATTAATTGTAAACAAGCAACCCCCGTTAGAGTCCGAGCTGTGGCAACAGCGTCTGGGCGAAGATTTGCTAACCGCATAGCTCGGAAGATGTCCAGCGCATTACAAGTGTGGCTGTTCTTGAGGTTTGAATCAATCAATGCTGTCCAAGCAATGAGACTCTTCTTCTTCATTGAATCAAACACATTGTGGGAGTAGGCTAAGTTGCCACAATCTGCATACAAAGTCATCAGAGAAGTGGACAGGGAGGTGTTAGGTAAGAAGCAATGCTTCAAAGCATATGCATGGATCTCCTTCCCCTGTCCCAAGGCTCTCAACTGCGTGCAAATCGGTAGTGCGGTTGCAATTGAAACAACATCCGGCTTGACTCTCTCTTGCTGCATCCAAGCCAAAGATCTCAAAGCTTGCTCAAGTCGACCATTAGATGCGTATCCTGACATTAGCGCAGTCCACAAAACTTCATTCCTTCGCTTCGACCCATAAAACACATGCCGCCCCGACACCATGTCACCACACTTGCAATACATGCTGATCAACCCCGACTGAATGAAAACGAACTTATCATAATTCCTAAACCTCTTCAACACATACCCATGAATCTCCTGCCCCAGTCTCCGTTCCCCAAGTTCTCCAAACACCGGCAGAATCGTTGTCACTATCACTGAATTAAGCTCAATCCCCTCACCCGTCATCCACCTCAAATACTCCAATGCCTGCTTCCTCAACCCCTGATGTGCAAACCCCGCAATAACCGCACCCCACAAAACAACATCCCTCTCCCGAATTTCTTCAAACACCTTCATCGCCATCCTAATCTTCCCGCATTTGAAGTACATATCAATCAAACCAGTCTTCAGCAGTAGTGAACCGCCAGCATACCCATTCTTAATCAAAATAGCGTGCAGCTTCATCCCCTGCATCAGCGCTGGCGACCCTGCAAAGCTCTTTATCAAGCAAGAGTAAGTATATTCATCCGCAACAACACCAAGCTCCCGCATTTCTGAGAAAATCTCAACCGGCTCAAGCCTCCATCGGCAGCCGTTGGTGATATGACCGTGGAGGAGTGCGTTCCATGGGAAGACACTAACAATACTAATCGGCATTTTCTCGAGCACCTTGCGGGCGTCATCCGGGAAGCCACAAGCAGAGTACGTTTCGACGAGCTTCGTAAGGAGGAACTCATTGTGATGGAGGCGGTTGATGCGGAGGTGGGCGTGAATCTGGCGGGCGGCGCGGATGGAGCGCGCGCGGGCAGTCGCAGAGAGGAGGGCGGAAAGGGTCGTGGCCGAGAGGGGGATGCCGGCTTGTTCGAGGTAGTCGGCGACGGTGAGGGCCTCCCGGAGCTTGTTGAGGCGGGCGAGGCGCTTGATGTCGCGGTTGACGATGTGGGGGTTCTTGGAGTGGAGAGGGAGAAGGAGGCTTTCAGAGAATTTTGGGCGATTGCGGGGAAAGGGAAGGGTGGAGATTGGGTGTTTCCGTCCCGGTTTTCCTGGAAATGGACGGACAGTGGCGGCTGCCGCCGCGGCCGAAGAGGTAGCGGTGAGGACAGGGATAGAGTCCATTGATGGCGCGGGGAAAGCAGCGGCCATGTGATATAGTGGAGGGCGTTTTGCATTTGTACCCCTAGAAAATTGGACTATTGTGCTTTGTATGTGATTCTTTTGCATGTTTATGCTTCTGTAAATAATTAAAATTAGTGGAATCAATTTGCAATTGACCGCTACTTTGGGGCTCGGACGAAAAACTTGCGGAGAATGAGTAAACATCCGACCGTTGATCTGCGATGTGCAAATCAGTTGTACGTTGGATCTACATCCGACGGCCATGATTTACGTAAATTGGCGCCACAGAAACTCGTCGGACGTAGCCTCCTCGGGGGATTGGATTACAAGTCCATATCGTACACGTGGCATACGATGAGCGAACGCAGCGAAGAATGGAGGATTAACAACGTATGTATGTTACAGGCAGGATAAGTAGAGTTTGCCTCAGGTAGAAGCAAACAAATTCCTTGTTTTTGTTCTTCTGATAGATTTCATCTGTAGAGGAGCTCGATGATGTGGAGCTCGACTTCCCTCCAATTCCCGACCCACTTCCGGTTCCCAAAAACCCTAAATCCCCGAAAATGTCAATCTCGGGTTTTGCCAAAACCCATCCAATTGATTCAAAGCAGATGCTCTTATAGGGCTTCCGATCGATTCCTATCTCTGAGGCCGCGGGCTGGGGTTTCGGAGAGCAGGGCGGCAGCGGAAACTCAGGTGTCCACTGTCCCTCCTCCGCTGATTTCGATTGGTTCTGATGTCATTAGGGCTTTCTACGACGGGATTAATCGCCGGGATCTCGATTCTGTGGAACTATTGATTGGCGAGGAATGCGTTTACGAAGATCTCGTCTTCTCCAAGCCTTTCGTCGGTCGCAAGGTTAAATTGAGAATTTTCCATTTTTTTTGTTGATGCCGGTTTATTCGAAAGTTTGTTCTTTGCTTCATTTAGTTATTGAACCATGTATGCAGAATATGTCATGTAATCATGAAATTTGGTGGAGTTGAAGGAGCGTTTTGAAGTTTGATGGATGGAAGGTTTAAACATGGATTGTTCTTCAGCTTGGTTGCTACAAATGCAGTCGAGCTGATGAACTTTGAAAGTTTATAGTCTTGAGCTTGGATTAGTCGAGGATATGAATTTTTTTGTTCGTACTTTTTGGAAAAGTTAGATGTTGGAGTACTTCTAGTTAAAATGAATATACTCAGTAGGAACTTAGAAGGATGTTAGTGTCCATCATGGAAATGTCTCACCATCATTTCTTTAGAAAACTGGCTACAATATGAAGGAATTTTGGTGAGGAGAACAGAAGTGCTGAAAGCTGTGAGAAATCCATCAATACTCCGAATAAGTTTGGAATTTTTGAGTATCAACTTTGATGCAGGCTATTCTTGAGTTCTTCAAGAAGTTTTCAGAATCTATTAGTGAAGAACTTCAGTTTGTCATTGATGACATATCCAAAGACGATACATCAGCTGTTGGAGTTACCTGGCATTTAGGTATGTCTAGAAAGCTGTTTTCTATTTTGGTTATTATCTTGGGCATATCTGAGGTGTGCTTTTTCAGTTTTTGGTGGTAAAACTAAATTAAGTCATAATAACAGAGTGGCATGGCAGGCCTTTCCCATTTAGCAAGGGATGCAGCTTCTACCGTCTAGAAGAGTTGGATGGCAGGAGACAGATAGTGTAAGCCCCAGTAATGTAGTCATGTATTATCTAGATGGTAAATTCTGAGTAATTTATTGGGATAGGTGATAAAGTAAAGCACAAACGATTGATGCCTTCATGTGTGGATGTACACATGCTTTCTTGGCTTTTTGTTTGAAATAAAATTTATTTAATCAGCAAACCTCTTAATCAGATTAAGCCTACTTGTGATTATGGATTGTACTCTACACCTGTCCCTTTTCTCAGGGATATGTTTGATCCTGTCCTTTCTTTTCACATGCTCTTCTAGATGTATGTTGACTAGTATTTCTTAAGAGACATTTGGGCACATTATATTTTCAGTTCTCCTTATGCCTTTTGTTCTAGAAATGATTAGGTTAGATCAAATTGATGCATCAACTATATTAGTCCTTGTTCCCAGAGCTACTTTTGATCTGTTATCATCAAATATTCTGATCTTTAGTGATAATTACCTTAACCATTTTCAACTCCTTACCTGACCTACTATTGGGGTGTTTCAGCTGAATGAAATCTTTTCTTCAGATAAGGCGACTGCCTAATTACTTGGGGATCGTTTGGATTGAGACTAGCAAATGTTTGTTGTCATCATCATAGAGTGCTAGTTGGTTTAATCCTGATCATCATGTTTGCTAGTTCCAATCCACACAATCCCATGATTTTTACTGTATTTTTTGCTAATTTGCAAAATCAGTGTTTCAGTAATTTCTGATAACCACTGTAAATTTTTATCTCCTATGTCATTCTGCAGGAAATGTAAGACAAACCTGGCATGTTGAATTCTGGGTCATGATTTACTTGGCCTGCCATGGTGATCTTACATTCTACGGGCCTGTTTGCTTCAGGAATAACATCAACGCTGATCACGATTAGTAATAGTTCCACCTAGTTCTACTCTAGTTCAAAATTCCAACTGGCTAACTGCAATTTTCTCTCAATGGTCCCGAGCCAAATGAGCTCTATGTGTCGGGTTGCATTAGAGACATATTAGTGCTGCAAACTAGACCAACTAAATAAATAACATCAAGGTAAACTTGACATTTGCATGCGGTTCCTCTTGCCATGCCTACCCAAGAATTGAAGAGGGACATTACAAACAGGATTTTTTGTGCAAGAAAATTTAGAAGTGATAACTATAAAGCCAAAATTAATCAAAGTGGTTAGTTATGCAAAATGCTCTTTTTTTTCCTGTTGAACAGAGGAATCGATTAAATAATCTGATTTTTTCAATTTTTTGGTTGCTAATCTGGTCATTCACCTGGTACTGCGGTCCTGTCATTCCCGTCTTTAACAGCATTATCTCTTAATCATTGTGAAGAAATTGCTGCATCATTTTCCTTATGTGTACAAGGTTGTGATATGTCCTTTTGCATAAAGCATGTTCTATGAGCTCATGGTAGCATCTTAAAGCAGTTATGGTCGAGATTGTGTAGAACCTGCTACCAAGCCTGGGGAGATGGCACTGGTATGGACTTGATATCCTCTGCTTTTGAGATCATCTACAAATTGGTGTATTTGAATCATATGAATAATTTTAACTTTCTACTTGGATTTCAATAAGTGGCTTTTGAAATCATAGTTCACTTAACAATTTTTTGGACATTATACCACTTTGTCTCAGGCTGCCTCAGCTTGTTTAGGTTTTTTAAATTCTTTTACCAATTACCATCTATGCCTTCTGGTCAAAGATCTTCGATAGTCAGTAAGTAGATTATAAGTTTGCCAATCATACATTTGTCATTATGAAACTCTTATTACGTCAGTAGAAATACAGACATGGATGAGAAAACATAATATGAAAGCAACCACATCTCTGACCAGCATTAAGATTTTGAGGAGCATTATAGAGTTGTATCAATCAAACATCTGAATTTCTAAATTCCTGTTGAACTTGTTCGTCAGCAATGTGCTTAAGCCAAACTCCCTTGTGCTTACAGGTTATCATTAGAGGAGTCACTTGGATACTGCAGCATTTCCCTCAGCTAGCTGATAGGTTGTGACTCAACTCTCAACCATTACTGGTCTTCTGTAATATGAGCTTCTAACTAATTGCTCGGGTATTTTGCATATATTTCCTGTAAATTGTAATATCACGAAACTGCATACATGCCTGTGCGAAATCAGTATCTGCATATTTACTCCCCAAAAAAATCCGAAAATTTGCATGTACAGCCCCTCGTTGTTGTAAATATGCCGTATTTCACTTCATTTAATTTTCTGTTTATTCATGTGCACTGTGAATGTTAACTTTATGATTTATCCATATAGGTTGGTATTTATACCTGCAAAATACAAACGTTTGAGATGATATTATTGCCTGTCACATGTGTATATTTGCAAGTGCAAATCAGTCTTTGTAAGATGGATATAACTTGGAAGTGCAAGGGTACTTCATGGGGAGGCTCTATGTGCAAATATAAGTTTTATGAGGATTTATACACACTTTCATGATTTTGAAGGGGTATGTATGTGCTCATAAATGGTTGGATTTTAAGCTATGAAACACATGTATATTACAATGCATATGGCATTTGGTACCATCTTGAGAGTTGGGTTAGGACGAAGGAAAGTACATGGGAGAAGATTTTGATTGTAAGAAAAATTTTGGATCATGGGGGCAAAAAAGGATGGAGTTGGATTCTCTGTGCGAGATCAGGTCGCCACGGATGGTAAGATGACTGCAACCTGCAATGGAGATCACGTCGCCAGGACGAGGGGATATGATCAACTTTTGGTATGTGAATTTGGGCAGGTAGTACATAATTAAGATAATTTTAAGGGGCCATATGTAAATTTCCTTGCTTAACCTATTAGATTCAAGCTTAATTTCTTCATCTGAAAGTTTCCACACAAAACAGATGGAGAGTACAAAATTGGGAGTTGTCTTTGACCAAGTACATGTCTTGACTTGAAAAAGTCAATTAATGATGGAAACTTGTTAATGACAGGCATTATCATCAAAATCAAACTATTATTTATTGCATGTCAAATGCCATTTGTGATCAATGAAAGAAATGTTCTCTAATGCTTGTCTTTGTACACTTCTCAATCATCTGAAAGCACCATTTGACGGAGGACTTGTATTTTATTTTATTTTTTATAATGACAAGGAATAATTTGAATTCAATCTCTCTTAAGATGGACTTGTACGCCAAATTGATTGTGACATAAAGCATTCAGTGTAATGGAATTTTTTTTTTGTGTTTCAGATAAAATGAAAATAATTTTGTTAGTATATAGATCACTATAAATTTGAGCAAAGCAATCATGTGATTAAGAGATAAAAACTACGAGAAATGCTTATGATAGTCTCATAACTATCAAAAACTAAGATAATCCCGGGGTTAAAATCAAAATTTTAGTTTTATGGCTCCTATTTGGATTATGTAAAATTAAAGTAAATAAAACTTAATAATTAAAATTAATGTAAATTTTAAAGGAAAACCATGTTAAAAAAAATCTAAATCGGGTAATCGGCTCAAGCGCCTAAGACCCTATCAACCCGGCGCAATTCTAGGGTTTCAAGATCCAAAATTACCTCTAAATTTTCTGTTACATTAAATTAAATTTAATTTTCCACTCCCACTTCCCTGTTTCCCCCCATCGTTTCCCACTCCTTTCCGTTCTCGGAAATTCTCCCACGGGTCTCTGTGGGGACTCCGATTTTTCTCCAAAAAAAATTCCCGAAAAATTGACCTAAAAAAAAAAAAATCCAAATACGAGCCGGCCGCGCAACAAGGTGCGATTTTGATCTGATTTTTGCGGTTTTGATCCGATTTCCCCTCCGGATTTCGCCGTCCTCCACTCCCTGTCAAATTTTCGTGCTTAAATCAGGTTGAAAACCTACTGTTTTGATCTTTGGAGGAGTTGAAGACGCTGAATTCTTGTTTTTTTGAGCTATTTTGGAAAGGAGGCTACTTTAGCGCTTGGAGAAGCTAAATGTGTCATTGAAAATCTTTGGAGGTGGAATTGGGGATTTTGAGAAGGTGGGGATCGGTAATTTTGTGGTTGGTGTGGTTCTTGATCTTCTGGAGGAGTACAGGAAGCGAAATGCTAGTGATTTGAGCGATTTCTCGGTCAAAGGAGGTGGCTTTCAGAGTTTGGAGAAGCTAAATGCGTCAGTGACAGGCTTTTGGAGGTGGAATTTGGGTTTTTTTTTGGTGGTGGTGATCGGTGCTTATGGGCTGCGTCTGCGCGAAAGGCATTGATAAAGAGTACTACGTTGAGGCCCAGCAAGACAAGGGCGCGCGCAGGTCGTCTCGGCGCTTCATCACTTCGTCTAGGAGGGATGACGTCGTGGTCTTGGCTGCGGGTGGTGTGGCCGGGGGTGAGGGTAGCAGGGTGAGGCTTATATCGCAGGGACAGGACAATGCTGCCCGGTCGCCAGAGGAAGGGGAGAAGAGAGCAGCAGTGGCGGTGGACCAGAGGCGGGCTATTGTGGATGGTCAGGGGAATGAAGCGGAGCCGGGCACCAGAGGTGGTGTGAGGAGTGGGGGGAAGAGTTGTTTGGGGATTGGTAGCGTGCCTAATGGGTTTGTAGGGGAGCATGCGGCAGCAGGGTGGCCGTCTTGGCTTGCTGCAGTTGCTGGGGAGGCCGTGAAGGGGTGGCTGCCACGGAAAGCTGAATCATTTGAGAAGTTGGAGAAGGTCAGTTGCTTAAATGGATATTGTGTTCTTTTCTTGATTGATATATGCATGTTGATGTTTGGGTCATTTGGATAGTTGGTGCACTTAATGGCATCTTCTGGTTTATGTTTGTTAACATATTGGTGTAGGCCTGAACTATTGATTCATGAGACGAAACAAAGATCAAGATTTTAGTATTAAAAATGAACAAAGAACTTGTGTTGGATGAACTAAAGCTTCTGATGTAGGATGAGGGCTGTTTGCAGCTCTATCAATTTCCACAGGTTTTCTGTGGATTCTTTTCCAACATTGTGAATGATCTGAGTGATCCCAAACAGTATTACTAGTGGCAATTCAGTTTAAACCAACAGCCCTAAGCTGGGAACTGTAATGACTATCTGAAATTGTGTAAAGATACTAATTATTATTGCGGCTATTGATTAGGATAGCATTTCGTATTTTCGGCTTGTTTTTGCCAAATGCAGTTTCTTGTACGCACGGTTGCCATGGTCATGAATGAATCTTCTGCATAGTTTTGATTCTTCAATTCTTGAATATTTCAACAAGGCTTATCTTTGTTTAAGCTTTTTAGTGGATGGTAATGACATTGAACATGATTTTCTCTAACAGGAGTAACATTATCGAAAGTTCTAGGATACTCAAAAAAAAAAAAAAAGAAGTCATTGAGAGTTTTAGACTTCTAGTGACTACTGCCGATCCTTTCATGACGTTTCAGGGACAGTGATTTAGAGTAATTTTCCAGAAACACCAAAAGATAGGAATGCATATCTAAGGAGATAAGAAGGGCTCTACAAACTCCTCAGCATGTCTCCATCTGATCTATCTCTGATTTTTATGAGTGGGCATGTGTCTTGGATTTTTGATGCTCTATAATTGTATCTTGTGAATGCAGATTGGACAAGGAACTTATAGCAATGTGTACAGAGCTCGTGATCTGGAAAAGGGTAAAATTGTTGCCCTTAAGAAAGTACGATTTGCCAATATGGATCCTGAAAGTGTCCGCTTTATGGCTAGAGAAATTCATATTGTACGTAGACTTGATCACCCAAATGTTGTGAAGCTTGAAGGTTTGGTTACATCAAGAATGTCGTGCAGCCTTTATCTTGTATTTGAATATATGGAGCATGATCTTGCTGGGCTTGCAGCAAATCCTAATGTCAAATTCACTGAGCCACAGGTGTTCACTTGGGGAGTTCATGGATATTTGTCTATCTATTTTGATGTAGTTTTTTCTTTGCCATGTTCTAATCTCACATTACATTATTTTTGGTGCAGATTAAGTGTTTTATGCAACAACTATTCCGTGGCCTTGATCATTGTCATAGTCATGGGGTTTTGCATCGAGATATCAAGGGCTCTAATCTTCTTATTGACAACAATGGCATCCTTAGAATAGCAGACTTTGGCCTGGCTACGTTTTTCAATCCTAGTCAGAACCCGCCATTGACAAGCCGTGTCGTAACATTGTGGTATCGACCACCAGAGCTCTTGCTAGGTGCAACAAGTTATGATGTGACTGTTGATCTGTGGAGTGCAGGTTGTATTCTTGCAGAATTGATTGCTGGGAAGCCCATAATGCCAGGAAGAACTGAGGTATGATCCCAACTCTGTAGGTATTGCATTTGCATAGGTTATGGATATATGCTTAAATGTACTTCTCTTGTGGAAGTCATTCAATTAGACTATTGCTGCTGTGCACATTCTAGTATGGTCAAATGTGGGTGATATTAATTGCAATGTAATGATCAATATACTGAGACTCCTTTGTTGGCATGATTTAGTTGTGAAAAGTTTATTTGTAGCAGTCTAATACTATTCTGGATTTATGGTTCTTAAATTCTGGCTTTCCTCTCTTCATTTGTGCTTGTCCAAAGTATAGTTTTATTTTCGTTTTGATAGCTCCTTCTGCTTGCTGTTGGCTTCTCATATCTTATCCCTCTTGATCAAACCTCTTTTAGGTTGAGCAATTGCATAAGATTTTCAAGCTTTGTGGTTCACCAACTGAGGAGTACTGGAGGAAATCAAAATTGCCACATGCAACAATTTTTAAACCTCAGCACCCTTATCGACGCTGCCTTGTTGAGGCATTTAAGGATTTTCCATCATCAGCTCTATCTCTCATGGATTCCCTTCTTGCAATTGAACCTGCAGATAGAGGAACAGCAGCTTCTGCACTTAAGAGTGAAGTAAGTATTGCCTTCCTTGGCAATCCATATCTCTGGTCAACTTGTTACAATAATAGTTTGATTCTTGTTATTTATGGATTGGTGCATACATTGTTGTAGTGCATATATGGGTTCATCACAAATCAATGATAGGAGCTTCTTACTAAATTTATGTTATGGTCATATGCCATTATATTTGTGCCAGTAATAAATAAAAGAACTTACATTTCAATTTCTCACTTTCTGCTGGAACTGATGCTTGTATGTAACATCCTTGTTAACTCCCACTTGCATCCTTTCAGTTCTTCGCCTCAAGGCCTCTTCCCTGTGATCCTTCAAGTCTTCCTAAGTATCCTCCAAGCAAGGAGCTAGATGCTAAACTTCTCGATGAGGATGCTAGAAGGTAAACTTCACATAACAAGTCTTTTCCCAATAGACAAAGTTCCAAGTTAAAATGAAAACCTTCTGAAATTTTCATAGATGTTGCTGTAGTGTTTTTTTATGACAACCATTATTTATAGGCAAAGACAAGCAGCTGTAAAAGGGCAGCCACCTGAATCTGGAAGGAAGACTTTAAGAGAACCCAAATCTAGGCCTGTGCCGGATGCCAATGCAGAACTCCAGGCGTCATTGCAGGTATTTTCATTGTGTCTTTTTTCACGTCATTTGATTGAGAGGGGCTTGTCCTTTTTAACTTCTATATTTTCCTTTTTTGGTATTTTGTATTGTTCGTAATCGTGGATCAGTAGTTCAGTGCAGCTCTTCTGTCAGACAGCATATTTAGGGATGATATGGCAGAAATGTGTGATACCTGAATGACATGTCTACAATTTTATTCCTTGAAAATTTGCAAACTTTGTATAGTATCAACATCAAAAGCTAGAACCTTAAGTATACATCTATGCGGGATTGAGGTTAATAAGTAGGCTATTACAAACTATCACCCATTGACCATCATGCAGTGACTTAAGCCCAAATTCATTTTTGTTGTCTGTACAGAAGAGACAGATACATATGAATCCAATTAGCAATAGTGAAAAGTATCATCCACAAGAGGAGACTGCAACAGGGTTTCCAATTGATCCTCCCTGCACTACAACAGAGAAAAGCATCACTTATCCAGCTCCATTGGTACACCCTGGTGTTCTTGGACTGTCCTGGAACAAAAAGGTTAATGGCGAGCTCCAGTCAATTCCTGTCCGTTCATCTAGTACATCAAGGGCATCAAATGACAGGGAGCTGAGGAGACAGAGTTCTCTTATACATCCAGGAGGAGGTGCTGATCAGTCAAACATACCAGGTCTGGTTGCAGCAAGAAACAGTGACAATTCCAGATACAGTCAACTTGATGTTGCTGAGCTGTCTGAGAAATTGCTGGATAGGCTTTCCTCTTCTCACAAGAAGAAGGATGAAAGAACAGGGAACAAGGAACCAAAAATGGTGAGTTTATCTTGACTGAAATTTCGAGTTCCACTTAGATTTAGATTTCTGGTCCATAAGTTAATTATCGACGGTTTTAATTTTTGGCTTTTGTGCTCTTTTTCATTCAATGGACCATATCTCAATAATTATAGAGCAGTAAAATTAGGAAATTGTCCAGACTTAGATTTTGAAACATATCAACACTGTACATTAATTGATTCTTTTGCTATAGGATTTACATCTTCATGTTTGATTGATTGCAGGGACACAACACGAAGAAGCACAGAATCCACTACTCTGGACCACTGATGCCTCCGGGGGGCAATATGGAAGAGATTCTTATACAGCATGAGAGGCATATCCAGCATGCTGTGCGCAAGGCTCGCCTTGATAAAATGAAAATAAAAAATAATTATGGAGAAAACGGACATTTTGAATCATTGCTATACCCCAGTAGGAATGGCAATTCAGATGCATGAGAAGCTGGTTTTTGCATTAAACCTTTCCAAACAATTCCACATACGAAGGGCACAACATTTGGGTTTCACTAGAGGCTTTTTTTGGCATGAACCATAGTGTGGGAGGATGCTGTGTAGTAAGTGCGCATTCTTACAGGATTGAGATGCTCAGGTGTAAATATATGTAGGAAGTTTCAACTGTATATTTCATTGAAGCTGTCTCAGAATCTTCCCTAGATTGTCAGAAATATTAGTCAAAATAGGCCAACAGATGTTCATTTATTTGTTTTGAAGTGGCCAGAGTAACTGGCACAGTGGGAAAAAATGGGGTCTCTGCAGTAAATCATTTAGGGTAGATTCTCATCTCTTTGAGCGAACAGTGTTTCTCCTACATTATCAAAATATTGAACAAGAAACAATCTGCTTTTAAATTTCAATGTTGTTTGTCGGCATTGAATTGTGATGGTCTCCTTGCTGCTGTTTTTGAGGGCTATATGGCAATGGCTTTCAGATTTTTTCTGTTTTTTGGGCATTTAAAGATTGTAAATAATGAGTTATCAAAGTTTTATAGCTAACAGATAGTCTTATATCAATTTAATGTGTATTTCATTTGTGCACAAAATGTAGACTGGGAGTTATCTTTCGTTTGAAGGGCAGGTAACAAACCTTAGTTGGAGGGGTTTATATGCAAATGAAATGAAGTATGGAGGTGGCATTAGGCAATATGGACAAGTGAGGCGGTTGTATATAAAATAGACTAATGTAGGGTTATCCGCAAATATCCTCGTAGCCATTACCATTGATGTATCATGTATGTTTTGCGAGTACAAGGAGTTTTTACACACAATCTCCTGTAAATTGCTATAAACGCATATGACTGCTTAATATTTTAATAAGATATTGGGTATGAGCCTACGAAGTATTGGTAGAGGGAAATGATCCACAATTGAAAATTCCTTTATTAATTATGAGATTTTGGGGAAAAAGCTCTGTATTTTACGTCAAATGTTGATTTAGATTTGATCCATATTGGTTAATTCGTGTCAATCATTCCTAGTGATCCATAAGCTTTCAATGCAATGTCAACGAGAGTTGAGGGAATGACCCTCATTGTTTTCAAAACTAAGAAATGTCTTCGTAATGTCATTGTTGTTCCAAGAAATCTTAAATATAGTTAGACTATGATAAAAATATGGAAATAGAAATAATTAGAAAAAAACTATGAAATTTCTTGAGAAGTTACTTCAACCAATTAACAAATGTCCCAACCAATAAGATTTGATTTTTCTAGAGAATAGAATTAACCAATAGAATTGTCTCTATTCGTTAGTAAGTATGAGGTTTGGTCTATAATGCACCATTTGGTTTAGGATCAGAATCAGCATCATTATTTTTTAGAATTTTTTTCTTGTAAAATTAATATTACTTATTTTACATTATTATTATATTAAATTATTATAAAAAATTAAATAGTCTTTCAAATTTTAAATTATTATAGGGTTAATTTTGATAAAAAAAATATTAGTTTATAAAAGTGATTTATTAATCTTGATTTTGATACCGAACTAAACGGTGCTTAAAAGAAAAGTGAAAGTAGCTTTATTTAATGACAAAGAAAATGATCTACATTTCTCTTTCAATGTAATCTAATATATTATAAAAATTTACAATTATTACTACTCAAGCTTGAATTTGAGGCAACATTTTATACACATCATCTGAGAGACATGACTTCTCGATCAAAACAATGATAGAAAATATTAATTATGAAAGAAAAATGCAACACTCTTACAAAAGATAGAATTTAATTTTAGATACTTTATATTATTAAAATGAGATTAATCTGTGGACACCGTTAGAAGTAACCCTGCTACAAATATTTTAGTACAATTATATTTTTAGTAAAACAATACAGCGCAACTAATGAGTGGAAAAAATAAGTAAGAATCGTATAATAAAAATATACAGTGCTACGGTAGCAGGTTATCATCCACCAATTGGGTGAATTTAACAGTACCTTATAACTAAAAATCCTATACTAACAATAACCCTAATTATACATGAAAGTATCTTTCTTTTTATTTGTGATTTTCTATATTTTAACAAGTAACTTTTCATTTCAAGATATTTCAATGGATCAGCTACACAGACCACATAAATGCAATAAAATCAGCTCCACCAATAATAACAATAATTATATTTTGCACTGCAATGTTCTAGACAGAAGGTGTCTATTAAAAAGTACAAAAAAGAAAATAACAAGTCATAGATACAAGATTTTAGATAAAACAAATATTATGCCTCAGGTAACTATTTATTCTGTACAAATTGATCCATAAGTAGCTGCCGCAGACAAACACCAGATGCAGTTCTTCAAGAGCTATCTTGCTTGGGCTTCCTGCTCAGCTCCAAATACTGTCCTCCCATCAGCTGCAGAATCTCTTCCCACAATCCTGACAAGTCAGATAATTCGCCACTGATCAAATAAGAGCTGCATGCAGCAACAACCCAGTAATCTGACTTGATCTCCTCCCTCAGCTGATCGAGCTGCCACCCAGCATACCCAGAAAAGAATCTGAAATCTCGAGCATGGAGAACCCCTTTCTCAACAAGTCCAATTGCTTCATCCAAACTGTTCCTGGCACCGAAGCAGATTCCCGGGACTACCTGTTCAAAGTTTTGAACTGAAGGAACTTCCTGGCTTGTCAGTAGGAACATGTTGGCATCAAGTGGCCCTCCGTAATGAACAGAGCAGTCACCAAATGTGTTTGCAAGAACAGGGTTTGGTAGTTTCATGTGTTTGATCTTCTTGTGGAATGGACGATTGATGATGACTCCGAAAGGACCTTCTCTGGGATCCCTGGTACCTAGTCTGAGGAGGAGAACAACGGTTCTCTCAAAGCTGCGGACTCCATCGAGTTTCTCTGTGGCAACAAGTACACAACCGGTTTCTGGCATTGTGATTGGGTGCGCCCATTTCAGACCAAGTGGCTGTGGCTCATCTCCAGCTGGAGCATCAGAATCTACCACCTGTACCTGGTGAGGCATTTGAAAAGGGTTTCTCAATAGCACTGAAAATTTGTGCCTTGGGTTCCTACTGACTTGCAGCATATGGGCTGATCATGACCTTCAACCATGACAGTCATTTGGCAATTAACTAAAAAGAAACTCAATATGCAAACAATAGAAAATGTTAGACAAGAAAAATGCCATGACAAGATAATAAAAAAACACCATCAAAATTTAGAATTGATTTAGAGCAGCCACATGAAACAATGCCTAAATTACTGCTGTTGATATTCTTAAGAAATTTTGATGACAGGATGTTTGAAGCCAGTTATAGTTGTTTAACACAGGCTGGCTTACAGACAGAAAATTAAGTTCCAAAAATGGTAGGACATTTACAGGCAAGAGGTAGGACTTGATTATAATGTTTCTAGTGGCAGATAGTGGAAGATGGAGAGATTCATCGCAATAAAGTGGCAAAATGCAGTATCTGAACCAAGCTACCAAAAAATTTTGATTTGTAAAGTGTTTATTCGAGTAAGAATATGCAGTAAAAATACTGATACCTGGTTTAACTCACCTGCTCTTGAGCCACAAGGTTTGCTCTGAAATCTCGCCAGTCTAACAATGAAGGATGAGGTTTACGGATGGTTTCATCAGATGTTGTTTTGTCAGATTCTATTTTTGTCACTTCAGGATCATCGCCATCAGGAATTGATGGATCATTATCTCCTGGAAATCAGATGATGCACACAACCATCACAAGCTCAACTCAACATTTAAGCCAAAAATAACCAAACTCGTTGGGCACATTTGGCAATAGGTTAAGTTCAAAAATGGGTTCACTGGATTGGCCAGATTAACCTAACAGGGCCTCTGTTTGGTTCAGAAGTAGCAACAATGTTATTCAAGATTAGCATGACTCGAATTATAGTGAATAACACTATTGCTACTCTCAAACCATACAGGTGGGGATTGGATAAAGAATATAAGGGCAACATTGGTTACTGCAGATTATCTGGATTAAGCCTATTTCTTAACCTTTACCAAATGCAATCTTAAACTTTCCTACAAGACAACATAAAAAGCAATATGAATTCCCCGCTTTGCTTATTATAAGTACATGTATCCATGTACTCTACAGGATGGAGTCCCAATGGTACTTTGTGAATGTATAATCACAAATGCATACAGATATTTTCCACTGAAACCCAAACTGTCACAAGGAAGAAATTTGCTATGCACCAAAACATTACCCAACAAGAATTTTGGAAGATTAATCAAGTGAAGCATGTGCTTTTCACTAAAATATTCATGGCCTTGTTGGTTTTTTACATTCACCCCCCCAATACAATTGATGCAGGGAATGGATATAAAAATTAATTCAGAAGGCATTATGTAGTTCAAATTCATTCCAGAAAATAAACGAAGCAGAAGCAAAAATGTAAAACAAAGTTTTTAGCTTGTGTCCACAAACTATCATAGACAGACACATGTGACACGCTGGACTGACAAGAAAGGTATACCATCAAGACAAACTTTGTAAATATAAGTACTACCTAGACATCATTGTATGACATCATCAAATTATATGTGCAGTACTGACGGGCTGCCAATTTGGGTATACAATCTCAATGACAAGATCAATGAATTATTCTTCGTCGCAACAAATAGAGTTTCATGCAGATCAGTTGTCTTTAATAGGTGAAATGAACATCAACATCAAAATTGTTCCTTTAGTATGGCAACTCATCAGCAATGAAATTGACACTTGTATGCTGTTATATCAAGTTCCACACCAAACTTAAAATCCATAAGTTCCACGCATGGAGTAAAAATGAAGTGAAGGTATAATAATGCACATGAGAATGAGATTGACACATGAAAGTGGTACATTCCCATTTGAGCATTTTTTACATCAGATGAAATTAGACAAATCCCATATGCAGCCCAACAACAACAAAACGCATTAGAAGCCAAAATGCAGATCCTTGTACAACAAAAGATGCATAATTTTACAATTAAACAGATCTACAAAGAAATTATTGATACGTAAATCCACGGCCGAACATCAATAACGAAAAAAATGTGATCTTTTGACCCATATAATATCAAATGGTTATCAAAATGTCCAACTTAATCATGTTCACAAACCAGTACAAACAGAAACGATCGAGAGTTAACAAGTCACTAAAATCAATCAACAAATTCCACACAAGATACATTTGTGCAATTTATAAGCTATATACACCTACAAAATCCCAAAAGCCACCAAGACTATAAAAAAAGAAAAGAAGGAAGCTCCTTTCCACTCAATCATGAACCACGGCAAATAATAAAGTTCACAACCATCATGAACATCAAATTCGCAGAAAATAAGAACAAAAAACGCAAAAGAATTACCAGAAGGAGAAGAATTGTCGGGATTACTCTTATTACTGGCCGCCCTAACCTCAACACACCTCAACCCCAACGAACAACCCAGCATCGTCCGGCCCTTGGAAGCCCTAATCTCCAAAACCCCACGCACACCAAACCCCTCGTCCTGAGCCCCGAAAACCCTCCACCGGAAGCCCTGCCTTGCCGCTACCGCCTTCTCCATCCGACCGATGCCGCACACGGGCCCTCCGCCTTTGAGATTCAGCGCCCACACCTCCATAACTGCGATCCGGAGACCTAAGGCTCCCTTTCCAAGCTAGGGTTTCCGACAGCTGAGGGCTTTGAGCGGACTTCGACGAGGTCGAAAGGCGTTAGAGACGATGAGAAAGCGAGAGAGGTCGGATGAAGAAGACGATTATGCTTGGAGCGGTCTGGTCACCATCCGGTAGTGTAAAGGTAGAGTTCACCGTCGGTAAAATCGGCTTTGTTATTTTAGATTTTTTTAGTTTTCTACAAAATTATCCTTAACTAAATCTAAATCTTCAAATATCTAAAAATATTATATTGTCAACAAAAAATCTATCCAAATTTAAATTTCCAAAATACATAAATCTGTGGTATATATTTATTACTTCTGCCTGCAGATCGTCATATATTTTCTCTTCTATTTTCATCCTTATCATTTTTTTTCTCTCTCTAAATTTTTTTTTTTGTTAGGTCTGTTTGCTTTGTTAAAAATTCATGTAGGGCTATTTGAGATTTTTTTGCTTTTTTTCAGATTTTAGGTTAATCTAATTTTAATTGATCTTTAAACCTCGATGAGTTTCACTTGTGGATCACTTTGAATTTGTGCTTGATGTTATTAAGAATGGGCTAACAAGTGATGCAAAACGAAGCATACAAACAACCTCAGTAAAAATATTTCTTTGGTTAACTTGTAACTTATTTTATACTTCAATTTTAATTTATTTTTCATATTTATAACACTCAAATTGAACACCCAAACAGCTCACGCAATTGCTTTGGAATAAATAACATACGCGACAGGTTGCTCTACTCATTACATGTGTCGGGCAAATATTAACTGCATGGAGAGATCGTGCTTCCGTTGTGTCACAGCACCAAATTTTGCTTTGGCCCATGCTTTGAGGTCATTGCTAGGATTTCTTAGTTTCAAGGCCAAATCCTGATTCGCGGACAGAGTATCGACTCTAGTATTCCAGCTCCGTTGAACTACGTCAGTACACTTTGGATCTAGGTTCCACATTCGCTCGTAGCGGAAAAGCTTGGGGCGAGAAGGAGCTCCCGTGCCAAGGCAACTGCAACATGGTTTGAGGTCGGCCGTGGAAGAGCGTTGACACCACAAAGAGGAAAGATGTGGTCGATCGACCTCGAGTGAGATCAGGAAGCGTTACAGACTCGTTGAAGTCATCAACATCTCGGGGGTGAAAGTTGCCCGAGGATCTCTCTGCTGGGTTAAGAATTGCGTTGAAGTCCTCCCCATGGTCCATGGGAGCTCCCAATTTCGTTTTATCGAGCTCAGTTCATTCCAGAACCAAGCTTTGTGGCAGAGCGTGTTGGGGCCGTAGACACTGGTGAAGGTCTATCTGACATTATCTTCCGCATGCTTGAGTACTACAGAGAGGCTATAGGATCTTACAAGCCATTCATCACAGAGAGATCAACATCAATTATCGCAACAGCTTTGGTTTCCTGTAGAGTCCCGATGTAAATGAAATAAGAGCACGTAGACGATGCAAAAAAATTAAAGAGGAAAGACAATCATGGAGAAGTTTTCACAGAAGTATTTTACTCTTGGCACAACAGAATCTTCCAAATGTCTTAAATTTTTTAAATAATTATTCGGAAATTTCACAACTACTGATATTGAGCAATTATAAATTTCAGACTAATATGAAAAAGAGCTCGTGCATGTAGTTCCACTTTTCATACGGTTGAGACCATGACACTTGATGCAATGACATCCCTTTTTCTTCTCATCAACTCCAAACTAAAGGTCTTAAACCATGCCCCATCTCTTTTTGAAGGAAGAAACTTAGATCACTGCCTATGGTGATTTACAATCCAAATAAATGGGTGAAACCAAATTTACGATTCAAATATGTCCCTATTCAGACCTAAATTTCCTTCTTTTTTGAGAACCACACAAAGCCTTCTTCATCCTTCCTTTCTAGGTCCCACGTCTTATTTTAAACTTAATAAATTGTTGGTTTAATTGTGTCTCAATTTCGGATTTTTCAAAAAATTTTAATTATATTAGAAAGTAATTTAGTGGGCCTAATCTTTATCTAAATTTATCTTGTATTGAAAAACTTAAATTAGTAAAAGTCTTATTTGAGTCAGTTTTCTACTTTAACTCAAACATAGTTAGACCATATTTATAAATACCCTATTCATATAAGAATTTTGATATAGAGTGAGAGAAAGAGAGACAAATATCAATACTTTCAAAACAACTTATGACGACTAAATTACTTAGTCTCTTATAAGAGTTGGTGATATTGAAGTTTTCCCTCCATCGTTATAATATTATCTTCCTTCTCTTATCAATACAATATTCTCTGGATTGTTTTCGACAAATAAATCTCTAGTGTGCTAATTTTTTTTCTATTCTTCTTCTACATCGTGAATTATGGTGGACATCAATATTTAACACTACAAGTGGTATCAGAGCTTGATTCAACATGTCTATTACGAAGTTCGATATAGAGAAATTCAATGGAAAGTAAGGATTTTCTATTCGGCAAGTAAAAGTTTGTGCAATTCTTATTCAACAAGGGTTGACAAACAGACGTCAAACCTATCACCAAAAGTGTTTGGAAAAACCAGAATGCTAGTACACATAGCACAATCATCTTCAGTTTCACCGATAAGGTACTCTATCCGTTTCTTGATGAAACATCACCTTCAGAGCTATGAAAAAAACTGGAGAAATAATATATGAGTAAGTCTATCTCAAATCGAGTTTATTTAAAACAGAAGCTCTTCAAATTTTGAATGAGAGAAGATATGAATATAGTTGATCATCTTAATACTTTCAATAAACTAGCCTCTCAATTATTAAATGTTGATGTTCAAATTGAAGATGAAGACAAGACAATTATTTTATAATCGTCTTTCCTTCCTCCTCTTGAGAATCTGAAAACTACTCTCATGTATGGTAAGGATTTGAAATTTGATGATATTTCTACTGCTCTTCTATCTAATGAATATTTAAAAAAGATTGAAGGAGAAGTGTCACACTTAGAAGCATTGATTGTCAAAGGTCATACCAAAAAAAGATCAAAGACAGGTCGTTCTAAATCCAAATTCAAAGAAATAAACTACAGGTATTGTAAAAAGATGAGACATGTAATTAAAAAGTGCTGGAAGCTCAAAGTAAAGAAAGAAAAAAAATCTCAATTTGAAGAACAAACCAAAGAACAAGTGTCAGTTGTTGAAGCGAGTTCAGATGATGATTATGGTAATATTCTCTCTATTAGTTCTAATTTTGATCATTACTATGATATTTGAATTCTCAATTCTGGTTGTTCTTATCACATGTGTTCTAATAAGGATTGGTTTGAAAAGTACAAGTCCTATAATGGTGGTTTAATTTTAATAGGTAATAATAATCCATATAAAACTGTTGAAATTGGAACAATCAAAATTAAAATATTTAATAATATTATTAGAACTCTTACTAAGGTTAGACATATTCTTAATTTGAAAAAAAATTTAATCTCATTGGATGCTTTGAAATTTGCTGGTTATAAGTATTCTGCTGAGTAGAGTTTTTAAGGTTGCTAAAGACTTATTGATATTGATAAAGGGTTTAAAGTATGAAAATTTGTATGAGTTAGTAGGAAAAATCGTTGAAGGTGGAGCAGTAATTTCTCAAGCTTCTTCTTCTGATATGACCCACTTATGACATATGCATCTCGGTCATATGAGTAAGAAAGGTTTAAGTGAACTCAACAAAAGAAAATTACCGAAATACCTCAATTCATGTAAATTGGATTTCTACGAGCATTGTCTCTATGATAAATAGTTCAAGGTAAAGTTTAACACCAGTACTCATTACACTAAATGTTTAATTAATTATATTCATTCTGATGTGTGGTGCTCTCCTATTCCATCAAAATTTGATACTCGTTATTTTGTCAGTTTTATTAATGATTTTTCCAGAAAAATATAGATTTATCTTTTGCATCGCAAAGCCAAAGTATTTTTTGTTTTCAAATGGTGAAAACTTCAGTTGAAAAAAGAACTAACAGAAAAATTAAATACCTCAGAAGTGGTAATAGCAGAGAGTACAAATCAACAGAGATTTCAAATTCTGTGAAGATGAAGGCATCGAACGTCACTTTACCATCCTAAGAAAACCTCAACAAAATGGTGTGATTGAAAGGATGAACAGAACATTGTTGGAGAAAGCACGTAATATGCTTAGTACAGCTAAGACAGATTTGTGGGTAAAAGCAATCAATACAGTATGTTTCATTGTGAATCGCTCTCCTTAGACAACCATTAATTACATGACTCTTGAAGAGATATAGACTGGTCAACCTGCAAATTATTCTTCTTTAAAGATTTTTAGTTGCACTGTTTATGTGCATGTTGTCAAGAATAAGTTAGATGCACGTTCCAAAAAGTATATTTTCTTGGGTTATGCCAAAGATATTAAGGACTATCGTTTGTGGGATCCTACTATTTCAAATGTAATTATTGAGAGAGACGTAGTACTTGATGAAAGTGTTATGTTAAAATCTCTCAAAAAAGGTTTCATTGATATAATGCAAGTGAAGGTGGAGCATATAGTTTCTTCAGAAGAAGATATTCACGGTATACCTAACTCTCAAGAAAATTATAAGAATCAAATTTTTGAGAAGACTCCAATTCGAAGATCTCAAAAAAATATAAAGCCACATAAAAGGTATGATTTTAAAGATATGGTAGATTTTGTTTTAATTACTGACAATGATAATCCTTCTTCTTATAAAGAAGCAGTGTAGGATAAGAATTCTTCTTAGCGGTAAGCTACTATGAATGAAGAGATAAATTTTTTTCAAAAGAACCATACTTGGGATCTGGTGAAATTACCAGAATGTAAAAGAGCAATTTGTTGCAAGTGAGTATTTCGAAAAAAAAGAATTTCTCTGAGATAGATGGTGTTAAATTCAAGGTCTGTTTACTTGCAAAAGGATATTCACAAAAGGAGGGTATTGATCTTAATGAAATTTTCTCTCTTGTGGTTAAATACACATCTATTCGTTTTTCACTTGATTTAGTTATTTTTAATAATCTTGAGTTAGAACAGCTTGACGTCAAAACTGTCTTTCTGTATGGAGAATTAGAAAAACAAATTTTTATACAATAGCCTGAAGGATTCATCCAAGAAGGCAAGAAAAAATTTGTTTGCAAGTTGAACAAATCACTTTATGCTTTAAAATAGTCTCCAAGGCAATAGTATAAAAGGTTTGACAATTTTATGCTGGGATAAGTTTTCATTCATTACAAATATGATTGTTGTGTCTATTATAAGATGCATATCAATAATTCATTTATTATATTACTTCTTTATATTGATGATATGCTTATTGCTATTCAAAACATATCTCTACTTAATGATCTAAAGTTTAAAATGAAACAGAAATTTGAGATGAAAGATTTAGGTGCTGTAAGGAAGATTTTCGGTATGGAGATTGATCGAGATTGAAAGTATGATAAATTATTGCTCAAATGAAGCAAACATCTCGAGAAGATTATTTCTCATTTTTACATGCAGAATTCAAAACTCGTCAGTACTCTTTTGGCATCTCACTTTAAGTTTTCAGCTTAATTATATCCTTCTATAGATGAAGAGTATCCATACATGGAGAACACCCCATTTTCAAGTGCTGTTGGAAGTGTAATATATGTTATGGTATGCATAAGACCTAATATTGCACAAGTAGTCAGTGTTGTTAGTCATTACATGACAGATCCAGGAAAAGAGCATTGGTAGGCTGTGAAGTGGATATTAAGATATATCAAAAGTACTCTTAATATTGGCTTATGTTTTGACAGGAACACAATTCAAGAGGCCAAAATTATTGGTTACGGTGATTCGGAATATGCTGGAGATCTTGATCGACGACAATCCCTCACTGGTTATCTTTTCACTCATTGTGGAGGACCTATTACTTGGAGGTGTGCCTTACAGTCAACTGTGGCATTATTTACAACAGAGTCTGAGTATATCACAGCTACAGAAGCCGTCAAAAAAGCTCTATAGCTAAAAGGATTTGCAAGTGAAGTTGGTTTTTTTCAAAATATTCTTCATATCTTTTGCAACAGTCAGAGCGTCATACACCTTACGAAGAACCAAATATACCATACCATATCAAAGCATATAGATGTCCGATTTCACTTTATTTGGGACAATATTAAAGACGGCGAGATTTCTTTATAAAAGATTCATACTTCAAGAAATTTTGCAGATATGTTGACAAAGGTGATTTCGATTAACAAGTTCAAACTCTGTTTGGACTTGATCAATGTTCAAGATTGTAGATCCTGTCCTATAAGGTAATGACAAATATATCTATTGAAGATTCAAATTCAGAGAATAAGAGGATTCGAGCTAAGATGGAGATTGTTGGCTTAATTGTGTATCGAATTCGGATTTTCCGGAGAGTTTAAATTATATTAGAAAGTAATTTAGTCGGTTTAATCCTTATCTGAATTTATCTTTTATTAGAAGATTTAAATTAGTAGAAGTCTTATTTGAGTTAGTCTTCTACTTTGATTCAAATATACTTAGACTACATCTATAAATATCCTATTCATATAAGGATTTCGATATAGAGTGAGAGAAAGAGACATAAATCAATACCTTCAAAAAGTCTTGTGATAGTTAGGCTACTTAGTCTCCTATGAGAGTTAGTGATATTGAAGTTTTACCTCCATCGTTGTAATCTTCTCTTCCTTTTTTCATCAATACAATATCCTCCGAATTATCTTTGACACATAAATTTCTTATGTATTATTATTTTTTTTGTTCTTCTTCTGCATCGTAAATTATGGTGGACATCGATATTTAGCGCTATAATAAATATCATTCTCTGAGAACTGTTGTAATATTTTTTTATGTCTCCACTCCTTCCACACCACAGTCGCTTGTCCCATAGACGACCCCAAGCTTGTAGACACCCAAATCTTGTCTCTCCTAATCAAATTGAAGTCCATTGTGGAGCGAAAGGAGGTTCTTCACGTCTTCTCTTCATAGCTTGTGGAGAAACTGAAAATGGTGGGATACATTTGTCGCGTAGAACTCGGACGTCTTGCAATTTTATTCATCTCGCAAACATTTACAGCAACGGAAAAGAGTAGAGTTGCAGTAGCAAAATCAACCATTGATGAGGCAAAGGAAGGAGACCAAAATTGCAAGTTAGAATATTCGTGGGTTAGCAGCCCCGGAGATTTTATCATCTTCCTTCAGGAAATAAGGGTCGAATCCTCCTTTGCATTTCCAAATAGACGGATTTACCTTCCATAGACCATTCTGCTAGATTTCTGATTGGGTGGATCGACAATGAAGTTGAGATGATCCATCATTTGATGGGCGATTTTCCTTTAGTATTCTTCAATAGCAGAGGATATAATGCAGAATAGATTTTTGCAGTTCTCACTTCTGATAAATGCATGAAGATGAAATAGTGTGGGCATCTACAAAACATGCATGCTGCGCAGTAAAAAATTGAATCTAGCATGCATATCATCTTCATGGTTGGCTCTTAACACTCAGAAAAAATGTACTCCCCATGTCCCATCCAAATCTTTTGGAAATAATTCTGGACATGTGTCAATGCTTTTTCCTAACACCAAATGATTATGAATTTTAGATGGTTTACCAAGAATTATGAAAACGAACTCGAAGAATGAGTGCCATTAGTTTTCACACCACAAGACCAAACCAGGTGTCGCCATGCCATGCCTCACATCACACCCTCCAAAGACGCTGGAGTGATCTGACCAATTCTTTCCAAAAAATAGTAAACAGAAAACTACCCCTTTTCTTCTCGCTTCTCATTCTTTTTGTTTTTACTTGTCTTTTCCAAACATCCCAAACCTTAATTGCTTCACAAATCTTTCTTTGGCTTTTGCTTTTTGTGATGAAAAAAGAAGAAGAAAGATCAGCTATTAGAAATGTACGACAATAATTTATTTTCTTTTTCTACCTTTTTTTTGCATTTATTTGGCGATTTTAACTCTATATGTAAAAAAATTTCTTCTTCGATATTAATAGTTTCATGTTTGTCTCGTTGCAAACACAAGACTCATAAATTGTTTGTGTTGAAAAAGTTATTTTGGTGAAAATCATTTGGATATCATCTTTTTTTTTTCTGAAATATGTTGTAGGACGAGGAAGCGGAGCGCGAGCGGCAGAAGAATCTGGAGAACTGGCTGCCGGTGACCGCGTCTCGGGAGGCCAAATGGTGGTACTCCGCCTTCCACAATGTCACAGCCATGGTCGGCGCCGGCGTCCTTGGCCTCCCCTTCGCCATGTCCCAATTCGGCTGGTAATACATGATCATTGATATGGCGATTTTTTAAAAAAAGATTCGATTTGTGGTGATCTTCAGTATAAAATAAAATAAAATAAAATAAAAATAATCCATTTTCAGATTTTTTTTTTTCTCGATTGTTGTGACAGGATCGCAGGAACAGTGGCACTGGTCTTGTCATGGATCGTAACCTTATACTCGCTGTGGCAGCTGGTGCAGCTGCACGAATCGGTCCCTGGGAAGCGGTTTGACAGGTACCATGAGCTCGGACAACATGTGTTCGGGCCGAGATTAGGGATATGGCTCGTGATGCCGCTGCAGGTGGCGGTGATGTTGTCGTCGGACATTGTGTACACGGTGACCGGCGGCACGTCGCTGCACAAGTTCTTCGAGATTGTCGCGCCCCGCATCGGGGCCGGACGGAAGACCTACTTCATCCTCTTCTTCAGCGCCCTCCAGCTCTTCCTCTCCCAGTGCCCGAACTTCAACTCCCTTAAAGGGGTCTCCTTGCTCGCTGCTATCATGTCCTTCTCGTGAGTAATGGACTCGAAATCCTTGCAGACTTTATCATACATATATGTGAAGAAAAAACCTCATATAAAGAGGTTATTTGCAAACGGTTTGTGTATATGCAAAGAACCCCATGTACAATGTGGCTATTTGCCAAGCTCCTCATGTTCTTGCTTCTGCTGCCCAGTTACTCGGTGATATCGTTTGTGGCATCGCTTGTGAGGGGCAGGGACGAGGGCGTGAGCTACGGCTCGCGGGGGTCGTCTTCAGTGGGGGTGATGTTTAATGTGTTCAATGCGATGGGCACGGTAGGGTTCGCGTACGCGGGGCACAGCGTGGTGCTGGAGATCCAGGCCACGATCCCCTCGACGCCGGAGAAGCCGTCGTCGAAACCCATGTGGCTCGGGGTCGTCGTGGCCTACATCATCGTGGCCGCCTGCTACTTCGCTGTAGCCTTCTCCGGATACTGGGCGTTTGGGGATATTGTGAAGGATGACATACTCATCTCCCTGGAGAAACCCAACTGGCTCATTGCTGTTGCCAACTTCATGGTCTTCCTGCATGTCATTGGGAGCTATCAGGTCCGTGCAAAAAACTTTTGTCAGGTTTTCCCTCTTGAATCCAGAATATCTTTATAATATTAATAAATTTAGGGGCTTATATACAATAAACAGAACTTGGAAGAAAAAGATTGAAACTGTAACATTTTACACCATATTTACTGTAATGCAAGGTATTTGCCATGCCATTGTTCGACATAATCGAGTCATACTTGGTCAAGGATCTCAAACTGAACCCGGGATTCGCTCTCCGCTTCACGGCTCGAAGCGCATTCGTTCGTAAGAACCCTAACTTCAAATGTCATGTTCTCTCTATGTGATATATATACTGTATGGCATATGTTAACGTTCAACGCTGACAACTCGCAGTTTTCACGGCGGTCATCGGTGTCTGCATTCCGTTCTTCGGCGGGCTTCTAGGGTTTTTCGGAGGTTTAGTATTTGCACCAACTTCATACTTCGTAAGTAAATTGCTTGTCCTGTCAAGTTGTAATTTTTTGAAGAAAATATTGGTTGCTATTTGCAAAAAATTCGTTTCTGTGTTCGGTATTTGAAGAATGTGACATGAAGCGTTCTTGTTTTGTAAGCTGCCATGCATCATGTGGCTAATTCTGCACAAGCCAAAGGTTTTCAGCTTCCACTGGACACTCAGTTGGGTAAGTTACGTTGTGATTAAAATTTGAATTGTTTTGGTTGTTTTTTTTTTTTTTTTTTTGCTATTTATACTGCTGAAAATGTATTTAGTAGTGCAAACATAACCCTACAAAATTTTGTAATTGCATATATCATCTGCAAACCTTAACAATCTGCCCAACAAGTTCTTAAAAATCAAAATGAGAATGCATGTCCAATTTGGATGATGATTCAGTCCTACAGATTTCAATATTTCTTGGAGTACTCTTGATGGTGCTGTCCCCGATCGGAGGACTCAGGCAAATTATTCTCGATGCCAAGACTTTCAAATTCTTCTCTTGAAATATTATATGAACTCGTAGAAGAAGATTTCGTCAGCAATTTCTAGACTTCACCGACTTTGCAAGACTTCATGGAAAAAGGGAGTCCCTGTTACTTTCAGGCTTTGTTTGATTAGCCTGCAATCTGCATGTTTAGCATTGACCTTGTGGAATTCATGGAATTCACTCAATTTCCTCATTAATTCTTCTTGCTTTTAGTTAAGCATGGAACTGCAAAACTAGAATCAGCAATTTCCGACCATTCCTTTCAGTATTTTTTTTATATATTGTACCATATAACAATGCAATAAAAACAAAATGCTTAGACGCCTGACGGAGACGGACTGTCTATGGTGTAATTTAAATTTCAAGAATTCGAAGAATTCAGCAATCATGTAAAGAAAAATATGAAAATTCACCTTCATTATCCATGGAAATCCGAAAATGGATGCAGCTCCGCTCGGATAATATACTGCTAGCTTTCAACCCTATTTATGCTATACACTTCTCATTTTGAAGGGTTTCTAAAATTATATAAAAATCAGGGGTTTATGTACTAAAAACACAGCCAAAAGTTGGTTGATTTTCTCTGAGCAGCAGGAACTAGCTCTTACATAATAGAACTGATCTAAAGCTGAAGACTGTTTCTTATTACAAGCATTGGATAAAAGAAAATTGAGCTGATGAAGCACAATCACCAGCTTAATTAATAAGCACAGGTATCTGCACGAAGTTATATAGTACATGCACTTACCTAGTGCACAAAGGAAAGAATTGAGATATTAGCAGCTTTGGCTGCCGAAATGTTTCTGAATGTCCTTGAATGAGATTGTAGCAGAGCCCCTCTGTTTGGCCTTCTGCTGCGAAGGATGTTCTTTCCAACCAGTCATGCAAATTACCTGCAGGGAATCCAGCCAAACTTTAGTTAGACAGGTTTAAACAAATTGTAAGATTGATTAAACCCTCTTTCAAGTAGTTAGTTCAATCTAAGAACATTTTAATGCTTGTTTTCATAGTAAAGCAATGGAGTAATAATAGTTCAGACTAACATAATGAACTCAGTCCAGAGAGATCTTACCTGGAAGGTCGCTGGAATAGTTCCATCCTCAGCTGCAAACATAGACTCATACACTGCTGCAGTTGCCAAGGCTGTTTCTCTCTTCAGAATCTGGTCACAATTAGATGATAAGTCTTTAGCAAGATCTGTTCACAGTTATTGTGAGTAATCCAGATTCCAGAAATCATACAAGAAAGAAGATCACATGTAGAATGATTGCATTGGAACTCACATTACTCCTTTGGAAAAGAGCATTAGTCTCACCCATTGCTCGCAGATGTTCAATCAGCTCCAGAGCTAAATGGATCCAAAAACAAATAACTGACTTAAATGAACAAAAAGGGGTGTGATTCGCACAATTGTTCTTAAACAATTTTAAAGTTGATACGACTTCTAGATGCTAACCACTGTTATATCTGATGGTATATTGATCAACATCGACACCAGGTAGGGCAAAGCCTGCCCTTGTCAATAGGTTGCCTGCATCACGTACCTGAGCAAGAGAACCACTGTTATAAGCTTAAAGTTCCTCTCTACAAGCCTTAACACAAGGACTTTGTAAGCCTAAAATGTTAAAATCATGGTATAGAGTCTTCGTAAAAATACCTGTGCTAGGGGTGACATTCGCGGACTAATGCCACCCTCACGTTCCATCTGTGCAATAGTGCATGCTATTCTAAGCTCTCTAGTCACCAAAACAATCAAAAAGCAAGAAGAACAGTAAGGCATCATAAAGGTTGAAAATTTTAGAATCCAGTAATAAGTAATAATATCTACTTTAAAGTCTCCCCACCAAGTATTGCTGCAAGGAACAGACCATCAGGCTTCAATGCCAACCTGCACTGAAGTGATTAGAAAATATGTGTTAGCAATTATAAGATCTGATAAATCAACTATGGAATTAAAAGAACAAATAAAGTGTAAGAAATGGGAAGGCCATACCTGTATCATAGCCCCTGGAAGATCATTTGTCCAATGAAGACCCAGACAACTTATAACCAAGTCCAGAGAGCTTCAACAAGATCATATGTTTCAGTGAACAACAAAACCAAAGCAATTATCTAAAAACTTTGCCAGTGAGACGACTAGCAAATTGAGGATGTCAGATGTACATACTTTTCCATTATTGGAAGAAACTCTTCATCACCCACCACATAGAAAGTCTCAAGGTTGTTATCTGAGACCTTTCTATCTGACTCTTTCAACATCTTAGCCATGTCAAGTGACATATCCATCATGATTAGCTTTTCAATACCACCTATCATGTGCAAGAATGCCACTCTGTTGGTACTTCAAATCAAAAAAGTAACTGAGCATATTTTGTACACCCAGTGAACATCGTCATTCCATGATTAGAAACATATCATCCAAATGGTACTAAAAAAATATGGCACCAGTTTGGATGACAACTTCTAAATGAGAAGGTCCCATAGACACATGTAAAGAAATATCTTTCTCATAATTCATCCACCACATGATGACTGTGATTGTGTTTTAAGTTACATAATACAAACAACTGAAGTATCACAGGGACAAGACAAATTCTCCAACATACTTAGTGTAATGAAATAACTTCCAACAGAGTTAAGAAACACTAGATAGAAGTTGTAGTACTACAAGGTATGAACATCCCAATTGTACCTTAAAAATCCAAATCTCAGTATAGATTTCACTGCCTATAATCCACACTAGCATTTTCTAGACCTAGATATGTGCAGGTATGCACCACAAAGTTTTTATGCTATGGCATCACCCAACAAGTTTACAGCTTTCCCTTTAAATGGATAACAATCCTCATCTTCTAAATTAGGATTCAAATGGAGACATAAATGGAGAGGTAAATCCTCTGTCTATTGTTAGCCATTCATGTGAGTTCAGATGTATAGCGGTAGTTTTACCAGTAATGGAATAAGGATATGCCACAGTATCTCACACAACAACCTTCAAGAAAGAAAAATATGGGGAAATAGCTACAGTTCAAAATACACAATGCACAAATAACTTGTTAGAATATTATGTTGTTCCATAGAATCATCATGAGCTGAACAGGAAAACCACAGCGATGATTCAAACATTTGAGATGTTACGAATTCTAATCAACGTCTCCGAACGTACAACTCTAAAGTAAAACAGAATAAGAACAAGAACTAAATATGCCTTCGTGTCATCCACAACCAGATCAAAGAACTACAGCAGAACAAAAGAAACAGCTCAAATCACAAAGAACCACAAAACCTCACCACGGCCGCGCAATAAACGCCTGACCGCCTCTGACGAACCCCCCAAACAAAGAGCTGCCGGAAATGCTTTCCTGCAATCCTTCAAAATGTAGAGACCTTTTCAACACACAAAATTTCCAAACTTGGACTATCACACCAATCGAAATCCATCCAAATACTTCAAAATCAAACACATTAATCGCCAAAAATGCAACTTTTCCGGCTGAAATCAAAGCTCGAGCACAAATTACCTCGAGGCGATCCAAGAGATTGTCGGCGACGGAATCGACGAAGCTGTTCTTGGATTTCGATCCCATCAGCCACGCGGCCCGGTCGCGCTGCCTCCTCTTGAGGTCACGGTCGAAGATTTTAACGCGGGAGCCCTCGAATCCGTCTCCATCCGTGCAGAATGGGGCGGCGAGGAAGCAGCCCCTTCTCCATCGAGCCCACGAGCTTGGTGATAGAGCTCTTCTCAAAGCCGCCGCCATCGCCGGAAATCGAGTGTTTGTTCGGCCGGCTCGTGTTGCTATATCGCTCGGAAAGCATCAAAGCAGAAATTTTGACATGTAAAGCCCTAATTTTATGATGTTTACATCTCTTGTGAAATTTTACATATACACTCTCCAGAAATCGTGAAATTCCGTATAAACCAAAACGATATCTGCACCTATACTCCCTAGGAAACCGCCGATTTTTATTTTCAGCATATATCTTGCGTTGATTTTTTGAAAGGTTTATGTGAACAGGAAAAAAAAATTATAAGCAGTAAATGGAAAAAAAATCTTTAGCTAAAGTGGAACAGATTCGTTTGCAACAAAGAATATTAGCCTAAGAGCCTCAGATATCCCAATAAACATGAAATTGTTGAGCTCACTGAATTTCTGCATCAATCTTGCAGTTTATGGCAATGCAGAATACTAAATATGCAAAAAGAAGCTCATTTCCTTGCCAAAAATAGCTGAAATCCCTAAAGTGAAGCAAAACCAGCACTGTTTTCTAGCACAAGCAATAGAAACACAGACATCAATGACTTAAAACAACTCAAAAGCTATAAATAAAAGGCAAACAATTTCATTAAATATCTATCTCTTGCTGGTGATTCTCTAGTGGCATTTCAATCTTCTGATACTTTAAGCCCCATTCTGAGTTTCAAATTCTGCCATAGTCATGAATATAGATACAGGATTTCCTGGTGAAGGAGGATTCTGGTTCAGCAATGAAATGTGAGGACCAGCTTTGCTACGTGCGGCGGCATCAGATGCAGATAAGACTTCGATGTGCTCTAGACACAGCTGCCTCTTTATCAAATCCAAGTTCTCCTGAAGAACCTCGATTTCGCCAAAAGCCAGCCTCAGATCGAGAGCTTGTGGACCAACAGCAAGAGCTTCATCCTTCTTGAACCTCAGGAAAGGCATGCAAAGCTTCTGAATCTGTTTAAAGTTTGCATCCTGCCCCACTGAGCTTCCTTTTAGTGCTTCCAAGATCTCCTGGTCAGGCTTGAATGATTGGTTTTGGATGTCAAATTTATTTTGAAGAATTCTTAAGCATTCCTCCTTCCAGCCATCATACTGCTCATTGACGTATATAAGACCAACAGCGAACTTGTTTTCTTCCACTGGAGGAGCTGGAGCCCCCTTTTTTGGCTTCTTGGGACCGGAAACTTGCTTCTGAAGCAGCTTCCTCATCAAAACAATGGAGTCCTGTAGATACTTGTTTGCACTCTTAAGCGTAAGGTCTGGCAAATCTGATGTGGGCCAACCAGCATTTACTGCAAAACCATCCTTCTTCAAGAGGTCTATCCATACATGCTCAGCATAGTGTGGACAAATAGGAGTGATAAGCCTAGTTTGCACATCCATAAATCGCCACAACAAGCCACGGTTCATACCACCTGATCCACAAGAGAACCGGTACTCATCCCTAGCCGCTTGAAGATCATAAAAGCCTGTCTTGAGTGCTTCTCTGAACATGAAATCTTCATAGTACTGCCTGGTTGATCTAACTGCAATGTTGATTTCATTGGCAAAAACACGATCAGCATATGTGGAAGGGGGCCCTTCTCGCAGGGATGATTCTGCAGCAAATATCTCCTGCATCCATGCAATTTCTTTGGTGAGCCTCAAAATAGCAGCATTGGCAGTTTCAAAGACAAAGTTTGCATCATCCATTCCATCTCCAGCATCAGCAAGTGAGAACCTAGTAGCATCAGAGGAGAACTCTTCTATAGCCTGGCGGAGGGTTCTGAAATTTCCTGTGGACTTAGACATCTTCTCCGAATTAAGCATGATGTGCCCATTGCAACGGAAACCACGAGGCCACTGGTGCTTTGGCAGAATCGCTGTGTGGTTATAGATGCAGAAAGTTAGGTGGTTTTGGATCAGGTCTTTACCTGAAACTCGGAGATCAAAAGGATACCAATACTGAAACTCCTGCTTCATTTTGTCAAGGGCTGAGGCTGGAATGTCTGACTTGGGTACTGGCCCACCACAGAAAATATAGTCCCAAACCTCATCTGTCATCTGCTCAGGCTTCAGCATTGAAAAATCAGATCCGTACATGTTCCCATTTTGTAAGAGATGAGCAACAGTGTAGTATGCCATGTAAAGAGTAGAATCAGAAAGTGATTCTACTAAGAACTGTTCATCCCAGGGAAGGCGGGTACCAAGTCCAAATGATCGTGAACATGCCCACTGATTCAGCCAGCTCAGTGTGTGTTCAAATCCATGTCGTGTTTCCTCGCTGTAGAGATTCATGGAGGCCAAGCACTCTTCAGCCTTTTTCTTCCACTCAGCCTCACCATAGGTTATGTACCACTGATCTGTAAGGGCCACAACACACTCATCACCAGACCGTGACACGACCTTCTTCTCAGGCTCACTGTAGATCACTGCTTGGCCACTTTCAAGAAGAGCATTTCTGATCAATGACTTGGCTTCTTGAACTTTCTTTCCTTTGAAATCTCCAACCAACAATGAGCCATCAGTGAAACCTTTCAAGTATGTCAACCTTTTGGCTTCAGCAAGCTTTTCCTTGTCATTCTGGCTCTTGATCTTAAGATCAACACAAACCTTCTCCGCTGCTTTGTCTCCAAATTCAGGAATGTGGATGATTGGTATCACCTCAAAAGGTAAAACCCACTCATCCTTCACCCCAAACTTTGACCTAAGAGCTGGTTTTGATTTCAAGTCTTGCAAAGCCATGTAATCATCCGGAGAGTCACTGGGCACACTTGTAACAATACCTGTACCTTTGTCTGTGAGGATAGTGAGCATTGGCAGCGAGTAGATAACCTCATTAAAAGCAAGAGGGGACTTCAATGGCAGACCAATTAAATCATGGCCAGACAGTTCAAGCAAGCAAGTTGGTTTCTCTGGAACCCTAGATAGCTTCTGATATGCAAGATTAAGTGCAGCCCTCCGAGTAATGATGAAGACATCAGTGTCATTGATCTCAAAAGCTCCATACTTCCCATCTGGCAGTACCCATGAGTTTGTTTGCCCATACATTGTTTCAGGCCTCAAAGTTGCAGCAGCCAAGTACACCTTCCTACCTTCCAAGGCCTTCATCTTTGATGGAAAAGGAGGAAGCACCTCCATCTTGATCAGAACATAATCTTGTGGCTGAACACCTTCCCCAGAAGCTCTGTCATGGTCTGCACATGGTTGCCCATCCAGCGGGGAATAAATTGTGTATCTCGTATCCTTCACAATCTTCCCCATGATCTTCAGCTTTCTCATCTGCCACTGAACAAAGGCATCATAAAAAGGATTCATATCTGTTGTTATGAATGAGCGCCTCCAATCACAGCCCAAACCAAAAGCCTTCAGATCTTCTTCAGCAATGGGGGGGAAGTAGGTTAGCCAGTGATATGGGTCTGCAAACTTGGGAATCTCAGTCTCTGGAATCCCAAAACTCTTCATGATATCCCACTGTGACTTATCACCACCGGACTTGGCAGCCGCCTTGGACCGCTTGCTTTTGAATTTATCCGGGGCAACCTGACTGCCTTCTTCAGCATTGGCCTCCTCAGCTACTTCTACAGTAGAATCATCCTCAGATGGAAACGCAGGAGGGTTCCCATATTTCTGAATCTCCCTAGCAAGCTTGTCAGCTGATGCTTTAATGGGCATTCCAGTGCAATGGAACGCAAAGGGCAAAAGAACATTGTGGCCAACCAGCCGATGGAAAGCTGAAGCAAACTCCAGCTTTGACAGAGAGAAGGCATGGCCCAAGTGCAGCAAGCCATTCATATATGGGTATGGGAAGTTACCAAAGAACTTCTCCCCGGGTTTGGAAGGCTTGTTGCAGGATTCTGCCTTGAAGACCCCATGCTCCTCCCATCGCTTCTGGACCTCTGACTGGATCCGCAGCAGCAAGTCTCTCCTTGCAAAACTCCTTCCTCCCTCAGCATATGATGCCATTTCCTCCTTGTGATACAACCTAAATGGCAAGATTAAAGAAAGAAAGGTTCTGAACCAATGGTAAAAACAACAATATGATACCCAAATGCGCAAGCAGTTCCTCAATCCAGAATCTTTCCCTTTTATTATCAGAACTAGGATTTGGAGTACAATTAAATATTGAACCTAACTCCAAATGAGAAGAAGTCAAACATCATGACTGGTTTACATTTACAACTACGCATAATCCGATTACCTCGCAAAAAATAGCTCATATAGAAATCTTGAAGTAAAAATTCAACTCTAATAACAGATTCACAAATCACAGATTGAAAAAGCAAACGAAAGCAAAACGAAGAATTAAACGATAAAATCCCCACCTTCTTAACTAAAAGACAGGAACCGCGCGAACACAGCAGCAAATTGCACAAAGTTTGAAACTTTTGTCAAAACACGTCCACACATGAAACGAAGGACAAAAAGAAATAGAAAGTTACCCAAAAAAATCAAATCACGAACAAGATCTGCAGAAATTGCAATGAAATCAAACAAAAAATCAACTTTCGCGGGATTCTGACCTGATTGGGAGCCTGGATCGAAGATTAGTGCTTCGAAGGAGGCGAACGAGAAAAGCCAGCCGGCGGAGAACCGCCAGAGAGAGTTTTTCTTGCTCTCTCTCCCCTCTCTTCGGGCACTCTATTTAGGGTTCCATAAGACCCCAATCGTCGTCATTTTCTGGTGGGCCCACCAACGACGGATTGGATTTCGGTTTTGGTTCTGGGCAATGTGATCTCATTTAAAATACCCCAAAGTATGGTGGTTCTTTGCATAAATCCATTTTCTCCCATTTTCTGCCAAAATATCCCAACAGCTTGGTTTCTGCGAGAACGAAGCTGAGAAAACAATGCTTTCACTGGCATCTTCTTCCTCTCCTCCTTTCCAGTTCCCAGAATCTCTTCTTCTTAGTCGAAAATCCACCAGCTCTGCGATCTCCAGGAAGTATTTCTTGAGATTCCCCGGAAATGGGATCCTTGCCTTTCGAAAAAGAACCAGGTTCCACACATGCTCTGCATCAAGTGATGATGATGGTAGACAAAGCTCCCAACTTGTTGGAGAGGAAGCTAGAAAGGTTGGAGTCCCCAGCACCAGTTTCCTCTCTCTTCTCTGCCCACTCCTTAAGTTCTTTGGTGTAAGAAACCCCCTTCTGTTTCATCTGTTATTGGCTTTTCTGGATTTGTCTTCTTGTTTTAATCAATTTCATGGCAATTTTCATTTCGCTGGTTTATTTGTGTTATTTTGAGGTAAATTGTAACGAATTAGTTCCTTTCAAGATCTATAATGCCTTGACATATGAAAGTACAGTTTTCTCTTCTTATGTTTGTATATTCATATATTTAGTCGTTGACATGAATTTGCAAATATGGTTCTTTTTTTACTAGGAATTTATTTTTTGTGCTCAATGCTCAAGCTCTTTGAAATTCTGTTTTTTTTAGTGGCTAAATTTGTCTGGAATTAGTGGTTTTGTTATAGGAATGGAAGGATGCTCGTGCTTTAGATTTAATTAGCTTTATAAGTCTATTTGGGCTTAGATGTTGCATTTGTGATAGACTGTTGTTCAATTTGTATAATTTGCACCTCAAAGAAGGCTTGAAATTGATAACTTAAAGTTTTTATTGTCTTTGTTTGCAACAGGGAGGAGATCCTTCTAAGGAACGGAATGAATCTTTTGAGGTATACACTATTCTCAATACAGTGCTTTGATAGCACAAAGTTATTTAATCTTATTGTTATTCCACTATTCTGAGTTGCTTTCACAAGATGTGGTTGTCAGCCTTTAACAATTTTGCGGACTAAAATATTCGAAATAGTTATCCCATTAACTACTATTTACTCAAGTTCATATTGATAGAGGCAGTAGTCTTCAGTCACATGGTTGCAATAGCATGTTTATTTCTAGAGTCTTCGTTTGTTTTGCATGACAGGTTGCGACATCTTCATTATCTAGTTTTGCAAGATTTCCTTGGGGATCAAAATCCTCAAGCAGCAGCGGATTCAATGGAGAAAGAAATCCTTCACCATACATACAATTATATGAATTTGGTACATTTCTTATTTTAACATGTGTTTGTTTTGGCAGAAGCTGATTTTGACTGTGAATCACATAAGAAAGGATAAACCCTTTCTTTGGTTATTGTCTATTTTAATTTAATGACAGCCATTCTGTTGCCAAATTAATATTTCTTTTTGGGTAAGGATACAATCTTGTTCAAAATGAACAAAATGAATCAATGTTAAATTGGTTTGGTCTACTTGACCAGCAAACCACTTCCAACTCTCATAAATGGATTAGAGTATCTAGTCACCTTCAAAGTGATTATTATATGCTAAACCAACTTTTCCAATATGAAGACCACTTAAGCGCCAATGTTTTGTCTACGCCAGTATTTGTTCAGTCTTTACCTTGTAATATGATTCCTAAAATAACTTTTGAAAGCACCACAACTATTGCTTTTTCATTGAAACTTAAGAAGATATTGATGGTGAATCATCTTTAAATTTGTTTATTTTGTTCATCCTTCTGATCTCAGAATGTACTATTCACAATCTGGATTTTCTGGATATTATTTGTCAACAGAAGCATGCCCCTTTTGCAGGAGAGTTCGAGAGGCCATGACTGAGCTGGACCTTTCTGCAGAGGTACATACAGAAATAATATTAAGTTTAGTCACCTCGTCTCTGAAATGTTGGTCTTCTTGTTCTCTTGGAAGGGAATGTGATTTATACTCAGAAATCAGCCTTGATTGTGGAAGGCATTCAACCTTTTGTAAACCCTCAATTTACTTCTAGTTCTCTTGCCACACGACACTACAAACATATAGAAATCTCCTAGAGCATTTTCTCTTGTAGGCTTCATTGTTCACAGAAAGTAATGCATAATTGGTGAATCTATGTGATCCATTATATCCTGGAGCTTATGCTTGATTATTGTTCAGGTGTTTCCCTGCCCAAAAGGATCCTTAAGACACAGAAATATGGTCCGAGAGATTGGTGGGAAAGAGCAGTAAGTATTTATCTAAATTTTTCTCCTTTGCCACCTACATTATCGATGAACTGACCATGGGGCTTGCAGAACAAATGGGTCAAGTACTTCTCTACATCAATAAGTTAATGTATCGAATTTATCATGTTATATGCAACACAGTAACTCATGCTGCACTCCTGTTTTCATGAGAAACTAATTTATCTATTTCTTATGGTCAATGTGTTGTTATTCTTATAATAGTGTATTGATTTATTGTAATGAGTGCACCAGATAGAGAGTTCATTTGTTTATCTGCTGCAAAAGATAGCTATCTCTTCTGTCCCGTTCTGTTTATTCATATACAGCCAGAAGTTGAGGATTCAGTAGGTTGTTGTTCACCTTTGAAAGATTTTGGTGCAGATTTCCTTTCCTGGTTGACTTGAACACTGGAGTCTCAATGTATGAAAGTGGTAATTTCTCAAACTATATTGCCCTCCATATTAAATTAACATCTAATTTGCTAGTGCCTGATTGTGCAATTTTTGGTGAAACATTCACAGCTGCAATTCCTGTGTTATGGACAAATAACATTCTTAGTTTGTTTAAGGTGGACTAATACTCAACAAATTTTAGAATCCCCATTGCCACGTGTGCTGCTTAATTTGCTTCATGGGTATTTCTTATGTGCCATTGTCACTTGCTTCTATGACTTTGGGATTATTAGTGTTGTTTTGCACTGGGGAAATTTTAGCTGCACGAGTTTCTTCAGTAGTGCTAGGATGGAGTAGTAGTATCAGATATATGTAACTATATTTGAAACTTTTTCTGCCATTGTTAATTGCTCCTAGTTTGGGATTGTTGTTGTTGTTTTGCACAAGGGAAATTTTATCTGCATGGGTTTCTCCAGTAGTGCTTGGATGGAGTATTGGTTTCAGATATTTTGGAATTTGTTGTTTGAAACTTGATTTTAGCCACATGTTAATAGTTTCTTGCATATAGAAGTTTGAGTTTGCTGTTATGCTTGAGATGAAGTCTATCTGCAATAGTGGCAATTACCATAATCATGGAAGGAGCATTCAGTGTTAATAGCCCTCCTGCAATAGTGGCTTTTTACATCAATTTGGATGCTTTCGCTATCCATAAAACATGATAAGACATCTTTTTTTGGGCTCTCAAGTAAGAGATTATCCAAAATAAAATTTACCAGGATGATTTGCATTTTGTTATTTTTTTTTATTCTTCTTTTGTGTTTAGAACATATGCCACACTCTTAAATGCCTGATGAACTTTGATTATCCATCACCGTTCACAAGTTATCTGATTGATTTACAGTTTACTCCTTACAACATCACAGGTGATATTGTTAAATACCTCTACCAACAATATGGTCAAGGAAGAGATCCCACTTTTGGGCTCTTGGAGAGGTATTGCACATTATTCTGAAATTGCATCAAATTTATCTCCAAAGTTAGATTTACCTTATTCTAGTGTGTCTCACCTTTTTAAGGTGTTGCACAGAGATGCAAATGTTAGCTTCCTGCAAATGAGCAATCATCAAGGTTGCTTCACGTTGAAAAATTTGCAACCACAATAGTATCACATAGGCACCATAACTGTTAATATGTACGTAAAATGAATTTAACTAATTCTTAAACTAATGACTATTGTATGACTTTTGACTACCATCAAGATTTATTTATCAAGAAGATGAGGGTGAATTTGCCAAGACTCTTTGATTATTCATAAAGATTCTTTTTGTAAATGCATGAATTTTGAGGATGTCTTTGTTGTATCTGCCTAAGATTTTAAGGGTTTTTTTTCTTGGTAAAGCATCTCAGATATTAATATGTAAGTATGATGATGTAATTTGTCATGGTACTTTTAAAAAACTAATTTTGTTTTTCTCTTAAATATACAGATTTAAAGAGACTATTCAGAAAAGAATGCATCTCTGGTGCTTCACAATTCTCTTTACTGATTTATTTTATTAAAAGAATATATGTTTTACTCTTTTATCATATAGCAGACACACACACAACATATTCTTAATTTCTTGAATTAAGCTCATGTACATACAAGTCAAAGACCACAAGTTGGAGAAACTGAAAGTCCCCATTTGTTAAGTCAGAAAGTGTAAGGACTTTTCCTTGATAGTTTTATGATGACTCTTTAGTCCTCTGTGCAGCTTGATATTTTTTCTTTTGAATATACTGAAAGTTTGAAACAGCTTTGTGATATTCTTATAATACTGCAGCACAATATTCACAGGGTGGGTTCCCACTCTTCTCCGAGCAGGCAGAGGGATGACCATTTGGGACCAAGTGAGAAATGAACAACCTGCGCAAAAGTTGGAACTTTTTTCTTATGAGAATAACCCAGTGAGTTTTGATATTAGTCATTTATATCAAATTCAAGCACAGACTAATTTCTGTGAGTTTACAGTATGCGAGGATAGTTCGTGAAGCACTTTGTGAATTGGAACTTCCTTACATTCTCCATAACGTTGCACAAGGGTCATCCAAATCCGAATTGCTTCTCAGATTATCAGGTTCCAAAGAGGTAGTACCTGACATGTTGCCTAGCAGTTTTTGAAAATTTTATATCTTCCATTCCCTGGCTGTTTTCATCATTGTGAAAAACTTGTAATAGTTTGGTGGAAACTATGGAATATTTGTGCTCTTGTTGTGGACATTCATAGCCTTTGCTGGAATTAGGTTTATGCTTCCTGAGAGCACATCAAAATGAAAAGTACACCAAAAATGAACTGATAAACATGCATGCTGTCTTAGTTGTTTTTGCATTGGCAATATGTTTTCATTTCATGTTAAAACACTCAACCTGGGATCTCACATCGATATTTCAGGTGCCTTATCTTGTGGATCCAAACACGGGGGTTCAATTGGGTGACTACAAGAAGACTTTATCTTACTTATTTCAGGAATATTCTACCAAGAATTAGTTTATTGTTTTGTTCTTCTATTTGAGGTAATGTGCCATTTTAAGGGTGTATATTTCCCCACTTTTGGTAAATGGCTTGCTATACTTTAAAATTTCATCAGTGTTGCACTTCATCTTTGACCTTAATGATGGAGTTACACCAAAATAAATAAAAAGATGTAAAATTTGATTGTGCTTAGCTTCTTTTTTGTATAAAAATTTGGTTGACCTTGATGGTCTAATATTTGATGGTGTTCATCTTGAATGGGACATAGAAGTTGTTTGGTGCTTTTCGTGCACAGTACCATGGTGCTCCTAACCAATTGCAACAAACTTACAATGTGAACATATTCGAGGGAGGACAAATTATTTATATTTTGTGCATGAATTGATGGACCACTTATTTTTAGATTAGAACACTTGAATCCATAAAAAATGAATAATATAGTTGCAAAGGCTGAGCATGTGCATTGGCTAGAATAATTAGTACATCAATAAGGAGTTTAAAAGCAGTATGCTTCTAATTTGTGAAAAAAATTAGCCATGTAAACATGGCTCACAAGAAAGGCCAGTGTACAAAGGACTCTGGAAGTAAATAAACCATTCCATGATATAATAACTAAGCATCTTCAAGCTGCAACAAACTGGGATTCCTGAGCAGACTTGGCCAAACTTAGATGGGCACGCCTGCCCTTGATGAATCCTTCGTGAAATAAGTCAAAAGTGTTGGATTTGATAGCTTCCCTTATTGAGCGGAAGAAACCAAGGTAATGGTGAGTATTGTGTCTGAAAATCAATGAAACAAGTGAGTCTCAATATCATAAAAGATGCAGTCATTTGAAGTGTGGCATAAGAAGTTACATTTCTAGCAAGATATTAGCCAGCATTTCGTGAACATTGAGCAGGTGATTGATATAAGCTCGAGTGTGATTTTGGCATGTAAAACAGCTACAATTCTTGACAATTGGTGACATGTCCTTCCTGGAAGTAAGATTAGATGTAAAGATGTTAAGTCTCAGATTTCTTATAGAGAAGCTTTAATCATAAGTAACTTAGTCAGTGTCTGTTGTGAACTGTTTCTTACATGTTATCAGGGACAAAGAATTCAAGATGTAGTGAAACAGACACTTCAGAAAGCTACCACATGACATATTCATGACAACAACCATATCTACCAACCATATTTGTCTAAGATTACACATCAGAAATAGCATACCTATATATTGTTGCTCGTAGATTTATCTTAGTGCTATCGCAACCTATATCACTTGGATGAAAGTCAAAATCATTGCTTTCTACATTGTCAAGCGGAAAGATAAGCGCAAAACCCCCAAGAGTAAGATGGTATATGTACCTGAAAAAACCCCCAAAGTCACCACCTTTTCTCATAACAGATGAAGGAAAAACAATGAAAACAGAAGCAGAAACAGGATATGATTTAAGGCACATACGTTGAATCAAAGATGTCAATGCCTGCAGCAACACCCAGCAAGACCTCCTCTATAAGGGAGGCAAAGAAATATGAATGTGTTCTAATAGTCATCATATAATCATACTCAAAATATCTGTCACAAATTGGTATTTTGACTAGCAGCAGAGAAACACCAGAACAAATCCAAATATGCTTCATAAGAAATAATCACATAGTGATAAATTTTGGTTTCCTGGCAACTGGAGTATAATCGCAGCTTAACTTATCTTTGAACAGATTCTCGCAATAATATTCAGCGTCTGTACCAAATGTTAGTACATTCTTAAAGCATTATATGCCAAAACCACAAGCTTCTGATTCCCAATTTCTATTCAGCGCACTAATAGAGTTCATTAGTTTAGTATTGAATCTTTAACGCACCACATTTAGACAAAACAAACATGCATCAGAGGCAACATTGTGCAAGAACGTGGTTCGTGCCTGAAATATCATATAACATTATCAAAATTAACTGCTTAAACCAAGAAAATGGATAATGTGATACAGAAGTGCTAAAGTGAATACCATTTTATGGGATCTCACACAATTGAGAGCAGTTCAACGGAGTGAAGGAATTCTTGAACTCAGGTTCACAAATATTAAAATCCATCTCTATTTTTGGATATTGATTTGGTTTCAATGAAGCTAGATAATAAACAACTTAAAAAAGAAACATCCTAAATTGATTTGGTCTATTGATCCTTGGATATTTCTTCAGTTTTGTTTGAGATAATTCTCTCTTCCAATTACCATATCATCACAAAAGCACATAAGAAAATACAACGAAAAAGAAAAAACCATAATTTGGAATGATAAAATACTTATAACTAGAAGATAGCTTATCAAATAATATTATAAAAGATAGCTTATCAGATAGTATTATAAAAGGTAGCTTATCAAATAATATTATAAAAGATATCAAGTGTGACAAACAGATTCCGGTGTTCATATCATTTCTGCTAAATACTATGCCAATAGTTAACAGTGGTTGATGACATTTATACCTGGGAGACCAAGTCCAGAAACCAGGCGCAATTTTTGTTCTGGTAATCTATCCTGAAACATCAAGCTAAACAAATTATATGAAGAAAACTAAATAAAGCCCAGTCCCCAGGCACTATGATGTCATCGTTCATTATATCGCTCACTGTTCTGAAGCTACCAAGGAATACCCAGCTATATATACTCTGGAAACACTAATGAGGTGCAATTAAAAGTGGAAACCTATGAGGTTCAAAACAAAGTGGGAATCTGTGTGATACTACTCAGGAGATTGTTTTGAGAAAAAAGATCTATTACTATGCTAATCATAATTCTCCATTAATTCCTATCTCAAGTAACATTTTGACTAGTCATTCCCTAGCATCAATCTGCACAGTGATTTTACATGATTTGGCTGGCATAACCATGGCAGGATGTGAGGTGTGCTTGCTTGGGAGAAGATTAAATAATATGTATTTTATATTAAATTGATTGGACAAGCCATTTCATTCATTTCTCCCAAACAAACAATTTTCAACTTGTACTCAGTGTTCCTTTATTGGCCAGTATGAGAAAAAAGGGTTGAAATAGAAATCAATTTGCAGGATAAAGAACATGAATGTAGACAAAGACAATATACAACGACTTCAGCAGAAAGTACCAAAACAAAATAAATTTCTTAGAAAAAATCTGTAAAAAAAGCTGAGTATGGTTGAAAAAGTTACATGCTGCCTTTGCTTTGTAACCGCAGCTATTCAGCCTACCAACTTAGCATATATATTTTTTATTTTCATTCAATCTCTGACTCTGTTGTAGAGAGTGATAGTTACTATCTTCATCAAATATACAATGAGAAACATATTAAAAGAATATCTGGCTAGCAAGTTAGCAGAACAAAGACAATATACAACAACTTCAGCAGAAAGTACCAAAAACAAAACAAGTTCTTAGAAAAAATCTGTAAAAAAAGCTGAGTATGGTTGAAAAAGTTACATGCTGTCTTTGCTTTGTAACCGCAGCTATTCAGCCTACCAATTTAGCATATTTTTTTTTTATTTTCGTTCAATCCCTGACTCTGTTGTAGAAAGTGATAGTTACTATCTTCATCAAATATACAATGAGAAACATATTAAAAGAATATCTGGCTAGTAAGTTAGCAGAACAGAGCTCAAGTTTCATGAGCTTTTATACATGTGCAGTAATAACATCCAGTTTCATATTTTACCAGGCTCAGTTGGAAATGCAACTTACAACAACAGCAGTAAGCAAAGCTGGGCGCTCTTCCATACTCTCTCCGAATCCAAAACCTCCAATCCAGAAACCTTGAAAGCATTATACAAGCAATAAAAACAACTCAGTTTCAAACAAAACCACACAACAATAATCAATAAAACAAGTATCAAGAAAACATATTGAGTGCCTGATTTTATACAAGCATAAGCATGAAGATATGACATTTTTGAATGAAGAACCCATCAAATCACCTGAAACACTTCTCTTGGCCACTTCTGTGGCACAACGTTTCCGCTCTTCCATATTGGACCCTCCAACAACAGATCCTAAGATATTTGATCCACCTGCCTGAATTTGAAGAATGAATTCAGAGCCAAAAACAATAAACACATCATCTTAATACTTAATATGGTAAATGGAAATAGCACTAATACATTATTAAATTAATCAGTAAGAGGTTTAAGTTTTGAAGATATCCCTTTTTCTTTGATTATTAATGAGAGTGCTACAGATTTAGTAGAAAACATCTAGTAATCATAACAAAATAAATGCAATCATTGGCATATGGATGTAATCAGTAGCTAAAAATTTTAAAATAATTGCATAAAGAAGCAAAAGGAATGTATTCACGGCAAGATGATAATCCTTGTTACATGATCACATTCAAAACCGCTTAAATGAAAACATTTCACTAACCGGGTCAAGAGCAAGCAAGTCATCAAGCCAACGCAATGTCCGATCCACAGAACTCTTATTTCTCTTCTCTGGAACCCAAGCAGGGACCTCATCTGCCAAACTAGCCCACATGTTAGGCTTCAAGGAAGAAATCAGCTCCATGTATTTAGCAGGATTCACCTGCAGATTAGAATATTGGAATCATTGGATATTCATAACTACGCAAATGGAAAGAAGTACAAGCAGAAATCAGAACTCAATTTGATAATCCACCTGTCGACGACCAGAGGGAGTCTCAAAGGAAGCTCCAAGCTTGCTGGCACCTCCACTCTCTGGAAGACACTCAATGGAGTCCCTTGGTGCTGCAACAAAGACATGATCATGTAGTCCCAAAATCTGATGCAACCCTCCAATGCTTGAGACTGTTCGTGGAGGAGGGCACTCCATACTGCAAATTTCAAATACATAGCATTTCGTCAGAATAACCAACAAGACTGTTGGGACCGAGTTCAAGTTGGTTAGCCCAAATAGATTTGAAGTTGGTGAATCTAATTCTACTAGGATTATAACTGTAATATTTTGGATAGTGCATAAACAAGTGTTACCTGAATATTCATATCCAGGATCTTTTGGAATATCTGTATTTATCCATGGTTGGATATTTCAAATTCTTAGGATACATGAAACACATTGCACAGCATGAGTCCACAAGATATGCTTTATATGTGAGTTGTTTATTGTCAAACAATTGAAAAAAAAAAAAACAAAGATTGGAACATAGTTTGCCTCTAGCTATGTCTAAAACCTTCAACTGTGTGTGTGTGTGTGTGTTCATATATGTCGCCATATCCACGTTTTCAGTTTGTCAGGACTTGCATGTCTGATGTTTCAACATACTAGGTATCACACGATCAAACTTTTACCCTGAAATTTTGCCCGTGATGACGCCAAAGTTCACCCACCTCAGTCCACCAAACTCGTATAAACCCACAAGAGTATAGAGAAGAGAAGTACAGCAACATTGCCAACATTTTATTACTCATATAAAAGAAATACGACTCTAATGCAGAGTAACACTACAAATCTCTCTCTACCTGTATGTGTCTCAGCTCAATAGACTCCCTAATCTATTTATAATACACATATTTGGCTGTGAGTCACCCATGAAGATCATAGAGAATTTACTCCCACAATGTTCTCCCTACAGTCCACCTGTTGGAGATCATGGAGAACATTCTCCATAATATTCTCTCTACAGTTCAGATGTTGGAGGTCATGGAAAACATTCTCCACAATATTCTCCTTACAGTCCGCCTGTTAGGATCATGGAGAACATGATTCACAAAATTCTCCCTGCAGTTTCCTTGACTCCCTCCAACTGCAACCACTTGTCCCATGAGCCCTCAATTGTCTATTTGCTGACCACATGTCCCTTGACAGTTACAACTCTGATTCTCCAACCTGCAGCCATGTGTTTTCAGCCTGCAGCACCAAATGTCCACGCTGTTTATACACTCCTGCAACCCACTTTAGCCAATCTATCCCACTGTTTCACTCTGCAAGACTGTTTGGGCTATTTGGGTCTCCATCCGAGCATGTCGTGACTCCATCACTTGCTGCTATATGTGCTGCCCACGCACACATATGTTGGAGGTAGTCCGTCGCCTCGCATGATCACGCGCTCCCTTACATGATACTCCTCATAGTGGCACCGACCACCACAATTGGTTGTTTCCTCATATGTGTGCTGCCCTTACACACATACATTAGAGACACTTCATTGCCTCCGAGATCATGAGGTACGTTATATGATCTCGTTGTGGTGACAACTACCACTCACAACAGGTGTGACAAACCACCCCTACCAAGAGAGTCCGACGTCCTCGTCGGAGTAAGATCTATATACTCCTTGATTTGTCTCTCAAACTATCATAGCGTAGAGTCCCACTCCCACGTGGCATCGTCCTCGCTACTGCCTTTCCATATTACAAGAAAATCACTCCGTTAATTTTTCTTGTTTTGCCCCATAATCCAATGTATAAGAATTTTCTCGACTTCCTTATCAAACTGCTTTCGAATTACTAGTGGAGCTTTTTTGGCTTGCTATCTATCTCCAAGCAAGTCCCTACTGAAAGGTTTGAGAAAACTAACATGAAATGTTAGGTGTACCTTCAGCTTGTCGAGTAGCTTCAACCGATAAGCAACCTGCCCGACTTTCTTCATCACTTCGAAGGGACCGTCATACTTTGGTACCAACCCACGATATATAGTCTTGCTACTGACTTTCTTTCATATCTGTGGAGTAAGTTTCAGCAACACCATGTTCCCAACTTGGAACTCTAATTAACGTCTTCGTTCATCCACATACCTTTTTATATAGTTTGCTGCCTTGTGCAAAGCTGTCCCGAGCTTATTCTATCAGCTCCTCCTTCTCCTTGGCAAAGCGATAGGCAGCAGGGCACTTTCCTTGATCCATCGATTGAGCCAACTCGAGAAGAGTGAGAGGCTGCTGTCCCATGACAAGCTTTGCAGGACTCATTCCAGTAGCCGACGACCTATGAATGTTATAACAAAATTGGACTGTGTCCAACAGCTCCAACCAATTCTGTTGGCTGACCGTTCCATAATACCTTAAGTATTCCTCCACCAAGGCATTGATGTGCTCCGTTTGGCCATCCGTTTGCGGGTGATTAGCCGTAACGAACTTTAACTCTGAACTCATCAAGTTGAAGAGTGTTGTCTAAAACCTACCCGTGAATCGAGCATCTCGATCACTCACGATGTCTTTCGGGACACCGAAGTGCTTCACCACATGCTTGTAGAACAGCCCAGTTGCTACCTCCGCTGAACATGCATGTGGTGTTGGTATGAACACCACATACTTCGAGAGTTGGTCGATGACGACTAACACTGAGCTCATCCCATTCACTTTGGGAAAGCCCGCAATAAAGTCCATGGAAATGAACTACCACGGTTTCTCCGAAATAGGCAAGGGTTGCAGCAATCATGCCTCATTCTTCCTCTCCGTCTTGTCAAACTGGCACACAAGACAAGTCTTGACGTACATCTCAACGTCTTCCCTCCATTTTGGCCAATAGTATGATCTGGATAAGAGTGTCATCATTCTTCGCTCTCCAGGATATCTTGCCCATTGAGGATCGTGAGTCTCTCGCAACAGCTCACGCCTCAACCCTCCCGCTTTCGGGATGTACAACCTGTTGCCTCTAACATACAACAAGTTATCTTCAAGCCAATAACGCTTAATTACCCCTTCATGTACCTCTCCCCTGAGTTAGACACATGCTGGGTCCGCGTCGGCTTGCTCTTTAACCCTTTCTAGTAAGGTTGACTGCACTGTGGACAGCGCAGCTATGTAGCAATGCACCTCCCTTCGGCTTAATGCATCCGCCACTTAATTCTGTCGTTCAGGCTTGTGCTCTCACATGAAGTCAAACTCGACTACGAACTCCTGCCACCGAGCTTATTTGGAGGTCAATTTCTTTTGGGTCTTGAAGTAAATGTTTGCAATATTATCTGTCACAACCTTGAACTTCGTTCCCAATAGATAATGTCTCCAAGTGTCCAAACAGTGAACCACTGCTGTTATTTCCTTCTCATGTGTGATGTAGCGTTGCTCCGCCTCCTTGAGCTTGCGGCTCTCAAATGTCACTAGGTGTCCTTCCTGAACAAGAACTCTCCCAAGAGCACAATATAAGGCATCCGTATATACCTCGAATAAAAGTTCGAAGTTAAGCAATTGCAACACCGGTTCCGTTGACACTGCTGCCTTCAGTTGATCAAACGCCGCTTGGCATAAGTTCGTCCATGCCCATTTTCGATCCTTCCTCAACAAATTAGTCAGGGGATTCACTTTTCTTGAATAACGCTGAATGAATCTGCTATAATAGTTAGCCAAACCGAGGAAAGAGCGAAGATCTGATACCTTTGTTGGGACCACCCAATCAATGATTGTTTGGACCTTCCTCTCATCCATTTTTATCTGTCCCTTGCTCACCTTGTGTCCAAGGAACCTGATTTCTTTTCGATAGAACTCGCATTTCTCCTTCTTGACGAAGAGTTTGTATTCTCAAAGCCGAGAGCCTTTTTGATGTAATCAACATGATCCACCAATGTCTCCAAGTAGATAACAATATCAATCCAAAAGGTATGACTAGAAACTCAAATAAGCTATACCTCGTGACACATGTCGTCTTTGACTCATCTCCCTCAACAATCCGAACTTGCCAATACCCCGATCGCAAGTCCAACTTGATGAAATATGTCGCATTGGCCAATCGATTGAACAAGTCACCTACATTCGGCACCAAGTACTTATTCTTAACAGTCACCTTATTTAGCGTCCGATAGTCCACGCACATCCAAAATGAACCATTTTGTTTCCACTGAAACAACACCAGAACATCATATGGGGCTTTCAACGATTGAATCAGTCCCGCATCTAACAGTTCATTGAGCTGCTTACTTAGCTCCAAAACCTCCGCATTTGTCAATCGATAAAGGGCCTGAGCAGAAGGTTTAACACCTGGCTCCAGCTCAGTCTTGTGGTCAACTGCCCTCCGAGAAGGAAGTTCATTTGGCAATTTTGGTGACATCACGTCCGCATAATCCACCAGAATAGTTGCAACATCATCAGGTACCTCCACGACTTGATCCGGTTGTATCTCGATTAGTACTACAATATAGGTGGTCTCGCCCCTCTTGAGACCCGCTTTCAGCTGTTGAAAAGACTGCATACCCGCTGCTATAGTTTTCCCTCCATACGTTGCCTATACAAAGCATGGTGATTCCTCCACAGAAATCAACATACCTGATAAGTGAGGCATCAAGCTAACATTAGCTTGGACAAAGAAGTCTATCCTCAAGATAAACTCAAACTCATCAAGACCCGAGACTGTCACACTGATCTCTCCCTCCCAAGCTCCAACTTTGAGGGTTGTGCTAGTCATTCCATGAATCGGAGTTGGCCCGGAGTTTACTGCCTTCACTTTCTATGAACTTGGTTGTACCTACAAACCAAATTCACTTACCAACTTATGGGAGAAGAAGTTGTTGATCGCTCCTGTGTTCAGCATAGCCAAAACAGGCCTCCCATTTAATAGCACCGATGTATACATCAACCCTTTATAAGGCGGCTATCCTTCTGCCGTCATTGAGTTGAGTAGCTGCAATGGATTCATGCGTGGTGTTGCCGCCACACCACGTTGTTCCTCCTCAGATTCCCTGAGAATTAGAGTAGCTAGTTTTTCCCTCCTTGGACATTCCCTTACCCGATGAGGACCATTGCATATAAAACAGCCATGCTCTCTATTGGTGGGCTGCAGCTTGGACTGCCTCGGTTCCACAACCTTCTTGCCCTTATCTTAGGGCTTCTTGCCGTCTTTTTCTGCACGCCTCATCTTTCTTCCATCCGTGGCCTTTTTGGTGGTTATGGTCAACTTGAAATCCACCAAGCCTTCCGCAGAATCAATGGCTGAATGAACATCGCTCACTCCTTGCCGTCGGAGTTCAGCTTAAGCCCACGGATGCAAGCCAGAAAGAAAATTAAACAACTTGTCCTCCTCGGACATGTTGGTGATATCGCGTATGAGGGAGCTAAATTCCCACACATACTCCCTTATGGTCCCCGAATGCCGCAGCTTCTTCAGGGATTCTCGTGCAATCCACCCTGTGTTGCACGAAAGGAACTACTCCTTTAGTTCCTTCTTGAGGATTTCCCAATCCTCTAACTGAGCTCTCCTAGCTCGAGCATTCTCCGATGCTTTGATACGCCACCATAACTTGGCATCTCCACTTAAGTACATACTGATGATGGTGACTTTCTTCCATTCTGAAATATGAGCAGTCTTGAAATACTAATCCATATCTCACAAGAAATTCTCCAACTCCTTTGCATTCCTACAACCATTAAAGGAATGGGGTTTCAGAATTCTTACCTTTGAAGGAGCTCTGCCTTCAATAGTGGAGTTTGCCACCGCTTTCTTTACCATCATCAAGTCCTGTTCCAAGGACTTCAGACTTAATCTCATAGAGTTCATGATCGCAACATACCTTTCCTCTGTACTTTTCACCTCACTTGCAAGGGCCTCCTTGAGAGCATCATTTTGCCTCTCTTTCCAAACCAATTACGCCCCTAAACTACCCGCATCTTCGGTTGGAGGATTTCCCATCATCTCCTCGATGCAAATCAACCGATCCCAAAGCTCCACTTGGGTCACCATGGCTTTTGTTGATCTTGGCTTCAGCTGAACTTAATTTCCACCAAACTGAGCTCTGATATCACTTGTCACACGGCCAAACTTTTACCTTGAAATTTTGTCCATGATAGTGTCAAGGTTCACCCAGCTCAACCTGCCAAACTCGCACAAATCCACAAAAGTATAGAGAAGAAGAGAAGTACAGCTACATTGTCAATCTTTTATTGCTCACATAAAAGAAATACAACTCTAATGCGCAGTGACACTACAAGTCTCTCTCTACTTATATGTGTCTCAGTTCAATGGACCCCCTAATCTATTTATAATACACATATTTGGTTGTGAGTCACCCATGAAGATCATGGAAAACCTACTCCCACAATGTTCTCCCTACAGTCCACCTATTGGAGATCATGGAGAACATTCTCCACAATATTCTCCTTGCAGTTTTCTTAACTTCCTCCAGCTGCAGCCACCTGTCCCATGAGTCCTCAATTGTCTCTTTGTTGGCCACATGTCCCTTGACAGTTGCAGCTCTGATTCTCCAACCTGCAGTCATGTATTTTCAGCCTGCAGCGCCAAGTGTCCAGGCTGTTCACACGCTCCTGCAACTCAATTTAGCCAACCTGTCCCGCTGTTTCACTCTGTAGGACTGTTTGGGTTGTTTAGATCTCCATCCGAATATGTCGTGACTCCATCCGAACATGTCGTAACTCCATCACTTGCTGCTATGTGTGCTGCCTACGCACACATATGTTAGAGACAGTCCGTCGTCTCGCATGATCACGCGCTTCCTTACATGATACTCCTCATAGTGGCACCGACCATCACAATTGGTTGTTTCCTCATATGTGTGTTGCTCATGCACACATACATGGGAGACGCTCCATTGTCTCCGAGATCATGAGGTCTGTTACATGATCTCGTTGTGGTGACACCTACTGCTCACAACAAGTGTGACACTGGGACACTTGACACTTGTATATGTATCCTATATACTCACTCTATTCTTGAGTACTTGACACTAGTATCTATATCCTGGTCACACTAGCATAAAATCAACCCTAGTTGAAAGTATGGCTAAAGTCACAAGGATGGCATTTGTGTGGCAGATTGGGTGCATGCACAAGGTTGGATACTATCATCATCAATGAAGGATTAGACAAGCAAGGGTAAGATAGGTGCTATTCATGCAATTCTTGGCCCCTCCATCCTTCCTCGAATAAAGTTTTATGCATCAATCCAGTTTAATAAACAAGAGGTTATTAATTTTGCTACTCCACAAAAGAATCCAAACACCTTACATATTTCAATTCAAGAATTATTAGATTAACTGTCAAACCAACTCAGGATTATCAATCCAGCTATCAATTGATATAACTATCCAAATCAACTGTAAATGAAAAAGAAGCTAACAAATGCATAAAAAACAACTATCTTGCTTCACTTGCAGTCAAAATGCCACTCTCACAATACTAACCAAACCACAAACAAGCATTGAGTATAATTCTACTATACCACTTGAACTCATATCCTAAGAAAAACAATTTTCACTGATTCTCACCACCATTTCACCAGCAACCTTATATCCATGACAAGAATCCGGTCACACTTTCACAATTCCATAGTTGCTTTCCTATTTGAATTGCATTGAATAACTTCAAATGCAATCTAACCCACTTAAATTCACGTCCATCAGCATTTCACCAAACACCCTACGTGCATGACAAAGACCGAAGGTGCTTACTTCTAGTCCGCAATGTAGAGTTACACATTATTTACAATTAGGTCAACCAAATTCAAACTTAATTTTCCAACCCCCCTAAATCTCACGTCCAAACAGAAACAATGTTGATCCCATTCCCATAGGCATTTCATTGAACACCTTACATGCAAAACAAGAACGGAAATTAACAAAAGGCAGGGGAGGACAAGATAATCAGGAGCTTACAAGTGGAGGGGACTGGTGTGCAGAAGAAGGGAGTCAGGGAGGGGCAGGGCAGCGAGGAGGTCACGGGCAATGAAGGCCGGAAGGCCCTTGCGCGTGGAGAGCAGCAGCGCCGGGGTCTGGATGGGCCTCAGCGTGTTTCCGGTGTAGAGCGTGCCCAGACGTGCCCCGCCGGAAGTCTTCGTCACCGCGAATCGCATCCTCGGCCTTCTTTCTCGCCGCCGCCACCGCCGCCGAGCGCTGGTCCCGGGTTTTGGCGCGTGCTTTGTTTGCGCGCTTGGCGCTGGGTTTACATGGTGAGGGGTTAAAGGATCGTTTTGGTTTCGGTTTAGGTTGAGCGCAAGTTGGACGGATTTCTTGCAAATCGGGCCAGATATTTCGTCGATATTTAGAAAAGCCCGACTACTTTCAATATTGTCAAAAAGAATATGTGAATTGAATTTTCACATCAAGCAAATTCGGGTGGCCCGAACCGGCCCGAAAATTTCATGTTCGGCCTCGACATTTTCGGGTTTGGGAATGAGCTGGGCTTAAATTTTCCGCAAAAATAAATAGGCCCAGAAAGTAGAGTAAACCAACTTTAAGTTAATAAAGTTCAGGGTTGTCTCGGGCCTGACATGACCAATTTACAAACCTATAAGCATAATGTACACAAGAAAATTTGAGTTCGAGCTTTTCATACGTCTTAGTTGTATAGATTAACAGCTTATTTATTAAATATAGACAAACTAAAATCGGATTGGATTTGTCATTGTAAATTAAAGAGTTAAATCATGAGAGATTCACAAGCTAAAGGTGTTGTTAGTGAAGTTTGGTTCGCTTCTAGCTTCTGTCCGAGAGATTCTTTAAAATCATGATATATTAGGCTATTTTTTTTTATCGTTTTGTAAGGTGAAAAAATTATAAAAAATGCCATCAAAATTTTTTTAATAACAATTATCTGACACTCAAAATTGACAAAGATATTTATAATTTTTTTCTTTTATAGATTAATAGAAAGAATAACTCAATGGATTGTGATTTCAAGATCACAATCCATTAGACTGTTTCTTTCGTGATCTAAAAAAAAAATGTAAAAAATACCATCGAAAATTCTCCAACAACCATTTCAATGTTCTAAGCCAATAAAAATCTTCATAATTTCTTTCTCTTACACGTCAATGAGATGAATGACTTAACAAATCATGATTTTGAGGTCCCTCGAATCGAACTCAAAAGCGAACTTGACTTTAGCAATATTGTGTATGAGTGAGTCGACATTAAGTTGGATTTTCTTCTCTTATTGTAATTTACATATTTAATTTTTTTTATATAAGTGAATAGTCGTTAAGTTGGATTTATTTTTCTTATTGTAGTTTGCATATTATTTTTTTTTTATATAGGTGAGTCGTGATTAAATTGGATTTTTTTTTTTCTCTCATTGCATATAACCAAGTTGAGTTAGGTCGATATTTTATAATCATCTTGTAGGTTTTATTATTTGTAAATGTCCGAGCCGGTCTATTGAATGGGAATCTGACCAGAAGGAACCGGTTGGTTCTCATCACCATCAAATCGAATCAGGACATTTTAGTGACCTAGTCATGGAGGAGTAATTGCCGATTCAACTTAGACTTCAATATTAACTAATACTTAATAACAACATATTTATTATTTTCTCTACCAAATGACAATAATTAATATTTATTGCTCAAAAAATGATATCAATTAATATTTAGTACAATTGGCAGAGCAGATGGACACAGAGATGAATAATCTCACTTAGTTGACTATTGCATTATTAATGCAAAAAACATTTATTAATTCATTTGTTTAAGCTATGAAGAATAATCACCATGCCTTAACATGGTGATTAAAATTTTTGCAAAATAAAAAATACAAAAAATTCATAATTATTTTAATACGCAGATCAGAGACACCCCATTTGGTCTCATGTCCTTCTCAACCACCTTCTCTATTTCTAATTTTCTTTGCTGCAACACCAAGAAATCACAAAAACCAAACCAACTCCACTTTCCTGCTTCCTCAAGCCACCACCCACCCCTTCCCTGACTTCTGAAGAGAAGTATAACCTCTCCCTCTCACAAGACACCTCCCTTCCATCTCACCTCTTCCTCCTCCTCCTCCTTCTGTTCAGTCAAACCCTAATTCTTCCTCTCTTTAGTTCACCAATGAGATCAAAGGTCCAAAACACCTTCAACCTCAAGCACCTCCTCCTTGGCTTCTTCTTGCTTTTCCTTCTCGTCTTCATCCTAAGAGCTAGTCTCTCATCTTCTCCACCACCACCACCACAACAACAGCAAGGAGAGTCCGTAAGAGCAGCAGCTACTTCTTGCAGCAAAATCCCACAATCTCTGGCAGACACTCTCATTCACTACTCCACCTTCAACATCACCCCTCAGCAGACCTTCAACGAGGTCTCCGTCACGGCCGCCGTGCTCGCCCGGAAGTCCCCCTGCAACTTCCTCGTCTTCGGGCTCGGCCACGACAGCCTCATGTGGGCAGCCCTCAACCACGGTGGGCGGACCGTGTTCATAGAAGAAGATGAAGCTTGGATTCGTAGCTTAACGCAGAAGTTCCCCTCTCTGGAAACCTACCATGCGAAGTACAACACCAAGGTGAGCCAGGCGGAAGAGCTGCTGGAGAAAGGCCGGCTGCCGGAGTGCACGGTGGTAGGCGATGTCAAATACTCTAAGTGCCCGTTGGCGCTGACGGAGTTGCCGGACGTGTTCTACGAGGTGGAGTGGGACTTGATCATGGTGGACGCGCCGACGGGGTGGATTCCTGAGGCCCCAGGGAGGATGGGGGCGATATATACGGCCGGGATGGCGGCGAGGGGGCGGCGAGCCGGCGAAACAGACGTGTTTGTGCATGATGTGGACCGGGTCGTGGAGGACAAGTTCTCCAAGGAGTTCTTGTGCGAAGGGTACATGAAGAAGCAGGAAGGGAGACTGAGGCATTTCACCATTCCTAGCCATAGGAGCGAGATTGGGATGTCTTTCTGTCCATGATGGAAAATAAAGGATTTATTGATTGATTTCTTTTTTTTTTTTTGGTCATTTGGTTATATAATTGCGTTGGTAGAGAGAGAGAGAGAGAGAGAGAAATTTGTTTTGCTGTGGTATTATGGCATTGTGAGATTTACGATGAAATTTACTTGAAAATTTTCTGAATATATGCGAATGATATAAATTTGTCAATAAGTTCGATTTAATGGGCTAGACTTGTTGCGAAGGCAGCAACGAATTCTAGTCGTCGATCGCAGATCCAACAGTACAGATCGGTTGGACAGGCACAGATATGCCCTGTCGGATGCAGATCCGACAAAGCGGACTCATTGCTGTAGTATCAAATGAATCAGATTTTTTGAAGGGGTCGGTTGCCTTTGAATAATTAAATATTACCGTCGCTGGTTCTTTTAAGTTGTTGCAACAGACAAGGTTCAATGAGTTGGTGGAAGATCATGTGGGTTGCCAACTGGGACACTCGATAAAAGAAACTTTAAGAGAGGGAGAGTTTACCTCTCGTTCGTGTCCAGGATCGTCCGATATTCGGTTCGAATTGAAAAACAAACCGTATAAAAATTCAATATTCAATTCGGTTTAGATTCTTCAATTTTCAAATTGGTTCTATTTTGGAGAATAATAAATATCGATTTTCTATTAGGATTTTAATTTTAAATTTTAAAATATCGTTAAAGTTGAATACCGTAAATTAGAAGTTCACTATGAATTTTTCAAACATAAAAATACCGACTTTCGCTTGTCATAAGGCTGAAATTTCATTTTAGATTTTTTGATTTTTAGTTAAAATCAATGCAAAAAATTTGACTCGATTCAATTTATTATTTGATTCCATTCAATAACCAAATAAATGGAATGCATAATCCTATCCATTTTTATGTCCATCTCTCTTTTAAATATCTCATTTTGGCGCCAATTTTGATTTTATTCCCTCATTTTTTAAAAAAAAAATCATAAATAAATTTACAAAGGTAGGGTGAACAAAAAAAATAAAAAAAATAAAATATCATGTGATACTAATTGAGAATAATACTATTAAATTAATTTTTAAAGTAAATTGGTATAGTTTCTGTTTTAACTTTTTATAAAATTATAAAATTCATTCTAATTGAAGTTTTATTTTTTTTATAAAAAATTGATAAACTAGAATTATACTAATTTTATATAGATATATAAATATATTATGTGCATATATTTGCATATGATATATAAATTATGTATATATTAAAACTTAATTGTATATTTGTGACTTTTTTTAGTCTCTTTTTAAATTTTTATCAAAATCATAGTCTAGACATATGCCAAAAATGCTATCTTGTAAATTATATTGAAAATTTTAAATGTTATAGTTAAGAAGATGAAGAAATTATATATTTTTGTACATCCTATAACTTTTATTTATACAAATAGAAAAAAATAAGAATAGAAATAAAGTTCGAGAATTAATTATACAAATCAAATCAAATTAGTATAATTAGGCAATAACAATATCTAACATCCTCTTAAACTTAAGTAGACAAAAAATTTGCTAACTTGAGTTTGTAATACAAGTCATAAAACTGTTATGGAGGATGAGCTTTAGAAGGGTACCACTCATAAGATGATGGTGAACAAAGTGAAAATCAATCTCAATATATTTAGTGCGCTCATGAAAAATATTATTGCAGATAATCCAAATGACACTTTAATTGTTAAAATAAAGTAGTGTTAGTAAGTGCTCTATACTCTGCTTCTGTGTCCAAATGAGAAACTATTATTTGCTTCTTACTATACCAAGAAATGAGAGAATCTCTTAAAAATAAATAATAATCAATAGTGGAATGTCTATTTGTGGGATCACTCGCTTAGTTAGCATCATAGTATACACACAATGTAAGAGAGGACTGAGTAGAGAAATGAAGACCATGGAATAAGATACTCTTGATATATCGAAAGATATAAAGCACTGCGACAAAATGAGTAGTACGAGGAGTAGTCATGAATTGACTAACAATATAAACTGCATATGCTATGTCTAGTTGAGTAGCAATTAAATAGATAAAACTTCCAACCAATTGCCTATAAAGGCTAGTATCTTCTAGAATGGTTCCTTTCGCATTGGCAGTTTTATTATCTGTCAAGCTAGCACGAAATAAAAGATCAGTAGCATATTTAGGCTAAGATAAATAATAACATGTACTATCCAAAGACACTTCCAATCCAAAAAAATAACTCAAATAACCATGATCCTTCATTTTGAATTATTTATTACGAAACTATTTTAACTTTGCAATACCCCATAAATCATCCCTAATAATGATCATATCATCCATATATAATAGCAAAAGAGTATACCCTCACTTAGTTATCCGAATAAAAAGAGTATTTTCATAAGGGGTAGAAGAACCCAGACTAGCTAATAGTGGAGCTAAATTTGGCAAACTATACTTCAGGAGTCTACTTAAGTCCATACAAGACTTTTTAAATATAGCAAACATTACTAGGCAAATGAGTATATCCAAGTGGGGGTTTCATAAAACTTCTTCACAAAGCTTCCCATTCAAAAAGGCATTCTTCACATTTATTTGAAAAAATTGTGATTTTTTGACAAGTGCAATAGCTATAAAACTACGAATAGAGGTAAGATGAGCCATTGGAGCAAAAGTCTCCTCATAATCAATATCATACTCTTGAGTAAAGCCTTTTCCTACTAATCAAGTTTGTAGCGCTCTATTGAGCTATCAACACAGGTTTTAATTTTGTAAATTTATTTGCATCCAACAACAGTTTTACCAATTAGTAAGTCCATTAAGTCCCAAGTGTGAGTCTTGGTTAAGGACTGTAATTCTTCTTTTATAGCTTGTTGTCAAAGAGGATTAGTGTTAGTTTTTTTATAGAAGAAAGATTCATGCAAAGAAACAATAGCAAAGTAGCAATAATAATCATAAAGATAAGGTGGTGGCTAACGTATTCTAGTGATTGTAATATTTGGAGATGAAAGAGGAACTAAGTGGAAACTTAAAATTTGGAGGCTCAGAATATGTAGATAAGCTAGAGGCTTTGGGTTTGATTATAGTGTGATTATTTATTTACCCAACATTAAAAAGGGCAGGCGAAGGTAGAGGAGTCTCATTGGTACTGTTATAAAAAGATGTGTTTAGAATCAACTCAACAAATAGATTGGTAAAGAAAGTTAAGTTATTTTTAGACAATTGAAGCTTAGAAAGAGTAAAAAATATCTTACATTCCTAAAAAGTAACATATCAAGAGATATGAAGAAGTTTAGAAATATGATCCCAATATCTACAACCCTTATATTCAATTTTATAGCCAAAAAAATAACATAGTCTAGAATGAGATTCTAGTTTTGAGCATTCATGTGACTGTAGAAAAATAAAATAAACAAATCCAAAAACTCAAAGAAGATTGTAATCACAAATTTATCATAAAAACGCTTATAAGGACTTTGCTTAGCAATCACTACTGAGGAAATATGATTAATGGTATAGATAGCGGTGAAAACTGCTTCTCCCAAAAATGTTTAGGATATGAGGCAAAAATAAAAAGGTATGAACAGTGTCTAGAATATACTTGTATGTGCATTCGGAATGACCATTTTACTAAGAGATATCAAAACAAGATCTAAGGACAGTAGAGCTATGTTGAGAGAGAAGAGCAAGAATTTTAGCATATTTATACTCCATAGCATTATTTTTTTGAAGAGTTTTAATGATAGAAGAGAACTGAGCTTTTACAAGAGTAGCAAAATTTGTATAAATTTCATACAATTGGGAATGACTTTTCATGAAATATATCCAAGTGAATTGAGAATCATCATTAATAAAAATCAAAAAATAAGTAGCACCACCCATAGTAGCTATAGGAGAAGGTCCCCAAATATTAGTATATACAAGGTCAAAAAAAAAAAACAGAAGAAACAAAATTGCTATTAGGAAAAGATAAAGCATGGTATTTGCAAAGTTCATAAGAAGTACAATAAAAATTTTCATATTTAATGTTCCCTAAAAGACCACTAGAACATAAAAACTTCAGTGTAGAGGAGGAAACATGATTAAGTTGAGAATGCCAAGTAGAAAAGGATACAGAGGCAACACACATTGACACAATGGGAGGTATAGATATAATTTATAAAAATAAGTGAATAGATAATAGTTCAAACAAACGATCTACTTTATGCCCAGTCCCAAGGATCTGTCTTATCTGTGGATCCTAGACATAATAACCATGATGAGAAAAATATATATTAAAGCCAAGATGACATAATTGTCCAATAGAATTAAGATTTAGCGAGAGTCTAGGAATAAGCAAAGTATTAGATAGAGATAAAGTAAAAGTGAAAATATCACTAATATGACTGATAGAAAAACATAAGTTATCAATAGTATGAGCAATAGGAAAGTAAGACATAATGCCTTTAGTTTTAAAAAGATGAGAATCAACAGTCATGTGATTACAACATGCAGAGCTAAAGTCCAAGATAAAGATGTACCTGGGGTGACAGATAAAGTAGAGAAAGTGGAAGTACCAATGATAGATTGAGATAGAGCTTATTTTAGAGTATCGAGATCTATCTAACCAACAAGTTTATTTAAGGAGTTACTAGAAGACAAATTCTCAATAGTAATAGCAGTTGTGTTGTAAGCAAAAGTTTTACTAAATTTAGACTTAGTTTAATTGTACCATCTAGTTTCTTGCTTAGATTGCAATTTAAAACAATCAAAGATGACATGTTTTGGTTTGTGACATTATCTACAAGTCATTTTTTGCTATGATAGAGAAGAAGTAAAAGTAGGCAAAACAATATTCGTGGATAATATGGATTGTCTAGACTTTAAAATCGTAGGTCAAGTTTGACTTCAAAATCGTAGGTCAAGTTTCTTTGGCACATAACTTTGTGATCATTGTGTTAAGATAAAAAAAAAACACTATACAACAAAGAGGATCTAACAAACTCAAAGTCATTATTTAAGGTCATAGTGAATTGATAAACTCAAAATTTATCTCTTTTTTTTATATAAAGCACAACATCACAGACATCATGTCATTTTAGTTTAGACAATGATAATTTATCCCGTAGAGCAATCATCTCAAATAAAAATTTATTAATGGATTGACATGGTTTGTGATGCATGTGACTAAGATTACCATAAAGTTAAAATCGATGAACAACATTAGTAGTAGATTAGCATTTAGTAAGTAAATTTCAAACTTCTTGTGTAGTCCCGAGATGCTCAAATTAAAGTTTAATGGATAAAACACAAGTATTACGAAACCAAGTAATAATTTGATAATTTTTACTGTCTTATTTTTCAATCATCGTATTATATTTGAATGTCTTTTTGTTTTTTCTTTGACTGATTTGGTCTTATCACTAATGACATAACGTTATAATTTTCGGCCTTTAAAAAAGTTGGATATTTCTTGAGCCCAAATAGCATAGTTTATATTATTGATGATAGTACTAATAGATTGTAAAATCTCCAATTTTTTCATAAAATAAAGAAAGTAAAAGTAATAATATTCAGAAATGGTGAATTTAGTGAAAGAACTTGAATATAAAGTTAAAATTAGTCTAAGATAACTCTAAAAAATGGATTCTTCAGATTGAAAAAAACCTTAGAAATCAGTCTGAACTTGAAAGAAATCTAAATAGAAAGTAGTGAACTGTTTAATCAAATTGGTGAAACCAATTTGGTGAAACAAGTGGCGTAATAGCACGCAGAGATTCCGATGGCCATAAAATTTTCTGACAAGATCCCTAATATGCTTGAAGGCTTGATTTCTACATAGCTTTGTTTCAAAGAAAGTTTATATAGATAATTATAAGGGTAAAACAGTTAAGAACTAAAAGCAAAATACAATATCAAACAATAGCACAATAAATTTTAAAATAAAAAAATAGAGCAAGACACTGATACCAAGTTGAGAAGATGAAAAAATTTTGTATTTCTTGTATATATTTTTATACATTTATAACTCTTATTTATACAAATAAAAAAGCACTAAAAATATAAATAATGTGTTAAAAAAATTAATTATATAAATCAAATCAATTGAATTAAATTACTATAATTAAGTAGCAGTAACATTCTAATAGTTATAATATAAAATACAAATTTAAAAAATTAATATACTAATTTTAGAATTGGAACTGAAAATTTAATCTCAACTTAAATTAGTAAAATTTTGATTTTAAAATTTTTAATAACCGAAATTTGACTCCAATTATAATTTACCAGTTTTGTTCACCAACATTTTTCAGAGTTCAAACTGGTTTAGGTTTGTGAACATTGAAGAGGATGACAATTTAGCCTAAGCAAGCCGAATAGCCTCCTCTGTCTTGTCCACTTCAATGCACAAGTTCACCTCCACCAAAAAGTGCGAGTAGCACTTGATCCCCATCACTGACAATTCCAACCCCAAAATACCCAACATATGGAGACTTGTTTGGTTGGATTAATTTTGATTTTTTAACAAAATAAGCTAGAGTAAAAAAGAAAAAAATAAAATAAAATATATTTGGATGTAACTTCTGAAATAATTCGGAGTAACCTAATTTTTATTTACAATTTGATAGTATTGGAATTAATTATTATTAGTATAAGACATAATAGTTATTCTAAATTCCACACAGTTTGGAAATCAAAATCAAAATTAAAGACTTAATTCGTGTTCTATTCCCCAACAAAACAAGATCTAATATTGTTGCATTACTTTAATATTAAATATAAATATAAATAAAATTCATAAGCAAGTTTGATAAAAATGGTAAAAATAGTTATTCCGACATAGTAGAGATTTGTTAAACATATATTTTATTCTAATATTTCCTTCGTAGTAAACTGTCTACGATTCTATATAGAGTAGATGTGAAGATTTTGATTTTAGTTTTGTGATATTTTTACATTGGATGATATAAGTTTATGTTATATTCAATGAAAATAATTACGCATATTGCGTGTACTTCTATTGAAAATAACATTAGAGGATAAACAAAAGTTAAGATTATTTTTTGTTTTAATTTTTTAGAATGTATTCATATCAAAATTCTTTTCCTAGATAAAGTATTTTTAAAAATTCAATTATTACTTTCTTAGTCCTCGTGCCTAGTATCTTCTTGTCCGGTGGTTTGGTCCTCACATCTAGTATTGATTCCAGGGAATAAATCGGATAATATTTTGGTATAACTTTCTAAAATTTGAATATGATTTTAGACAAAGTTTTTTTTATATACTTTTTTTAGACATGATAATAATATAAAATTTTTGTTAAATAATAAGACCAATAAAATAGTCAATCCGATTTAACTCTAGATGTTCGTAATGTTAATTAAATTTAATTGTAAGTCGACTCATCCACATTTAAAAATTTAGCTTATTGTTTGTATGATAGATAAAAAAATTTAGAATTTTGAACTTATAATCTCTTACATATATTTGTATAACCATCAATTCAATATTCAGTATATGTATGACAATAAAATAAGTTACTTATGCATATTCATAAGTAGAATCATAACTAGTAATTTTTCAAATAACAGGAATATAGGTTAGATAAAACATGGCTAAATGTTGGTGAGTGTGACATGACTTTCCTTAAGCAAACTTCATAAATTAAAGGGCATTTTGCAGTATTTTTTTTTCCTTTTTAAGCCGAAGGTGTAAAATCAGGTTGTTTCTTCATAGAAAATTTTCACAGAAAATTTTACTAAAGTTTTTATTATGAATCAGTAAGAAGCTAAAATTGCCAATTGACACTAAAAAAATATATAGAGAGAGTTACATAAACTTCGGGGATATTTATTTTGATGCCTAAGGCAATAGGAATGATAACAGCAAGAGATATTCCTAGAATACATTGACCAACGCAATTATTTAATTCTCATTCTTACATAGAAAGAAATCGAATGAGAAAATAAAAGGGAGACAACACACAAAATTTACATGATTCAGCTAATTGTATTGCTCATTGGTTAGCATCACTAGATAAAAGGAAAAAATAATTATAATGACAATTCAATTTCTAAGTCAACTTTTACAATCTTGATTCATCTCTCTTTCAAATTCGATCTCTTACAAGCATATAAATTCAGTGTAGAGACCCTTGTTTACCCACAAATCAAAAATTACAATTGCCACCATAGATCTCATACCATAGGGCATTTCTAGCTTTAACTTGAAGTGCTATATTGAAGAGAATCCACATTAACATTCTGAATGAGCAACCAGAAAACATAATTAGTCTACATCCATGGACGAAGGATCATATCCTATCAAATGCACGCATTAAACTAAGACCAGAAGAAAGAACAATACTCACAACAAATGATGTTCTTGGGGCACAAAATTGCATGATTTTTTGTTAATTTCCAGTGTCCTTTGCTCTATTCAAAACAGGTGCATGATCGGCATTAGATACCATCTCCATCATATGTTTTCCACCTCTCAATTACCACCTTAAATTGGTCATCCCTTTTCCTCACCTGAGAAACTTGGAACATCTCCTAGTTACTTTGCTAGTTCATATCATGATGCAATGATAACATGAAGCACCTTGTTCTTAATTTGCCACAACTTTTTAGATCAATCTTGATTAGCTAATATTAATAGGCAACAAACAAAATCATTACCATTCTAGTTAAGTTAAAATAGTTTGCTATATGCTGTTATATGTTCAAGAACACATCTACCTTTTTTTATCAGATCGATGGGGAAGATTGATCTTCGAGTGCTATGAGATGAGCTTGCTAGAAGGACAATGTCACAGAAATTGTAGAGGATAATTACCTCAACTAATGGCTTTTTCCCATGCAGGAGCATATCAACACTCCTCTCTGTCTGCACAAACAAATACACTAATTCGCTGAATCAATTGTGAAGCATAACCTATTCTGTGAATGACGAGAACAAAACCATAAAACTTAAATTGCTAAACAAGATTTTAGACGAAGTTATGACTGCATACACGATGCGTAACCCAATAGTTTCGTTCTCTCATCTCAATAAGGAATGGAAATGTTGGAGGAGCCTTTCTCTCAAGAATGCTTTTCTGACTATGCCTTGCTCGGGCTTCTTCATCTCCAAGAGTGACAGTCTCCACTCCTCCAACCTAGTTTTCCAGCAGGAAAAGATTAGATGGAAATCAACAATGCAGTGTTAAAAAGAAAAAAATGATAGAAACTTTAGTGAAAAAGTTAACCCTTAAAGCACATCATAATATGCTTACCTTTTACATATCCAAAGATTTAGCAAATACTAGAACTAGAAGACTTCTTTAAGTATTATAAACATCAGGGAAAAGGATATAAGCCTATGTTTCCCTAAAGAATGAACTCACCCGCAGCTTGGGATAAAAATAGGTCTAATTTAGTTAGCATGTGGTGGGAAACAAGGGGTCTGTTTGTCCCCATATTGCCCAGTTGGTAGCCAATCATATTTTAAGCTCAAGATAATAGCAAACCCTAGTTTTTTGGGTTAACACCTACTAGCTAACAATAGTAAGACCCAATAATAGAAATAGGATGTTTTCTACAGCTAAACCCTTACTCTCTAATAAATCATTCCTAAAGCAAAGGTGGAATAACTTCATTGCTCATTTTAAACCCAAACCTGGTTAACCTTACTCCACCACCGGAACCCCAATTTTAACTCGAAAGTTAATCTCCCAATCCAAACACAAAAGAGAATTTCAGGCCAGCTAGTGAATGAAACTATGTCAATAAGAAGAAAAATATGATGAGGTTAAGGCTAGCTAATGCATAATCCTAGATGAAAAAGAAATCAAGTCATCACCTCAACATGACATTAATTGATAAACTTTTAGATGAGTTTCTATCTGCCAGGTATCGTAAGTTCCTGACTTTAATCCAGGAAGCAATACAACTTCTTCAATTCAAGGAGGGAAAAAAAGGAAGATAAGAGTACATGTTGCACAAGTTAACTGTATTGAATGAGAAAAATCTGAACCATAACACATCCTAAAAACCATAAGGGAATATGTCTGGTCTCTTTGCCAATAAAAGAAAGATCTATAAAAACTAGATGTGGAAAAGAGATCCAAGAGTTGTGCCGAAACAACTCTAGAAGAACAAGTCATCACTTATATACTGATCTAAACAGTGTAAAGAATACCAGATCAGAAAGCGTGAGATTCTTTATTATGTTTCCCATTCTTTCTCCATGAGCTGTGCCAATAAGCATCACTCCCCTCTCAGCAATCGAGCGACAAGCGAGTACCTCCGCTTCTGTGCCAATCTCATCAACAATAACCACCTCTGGCATATGGTTCTCGACTGCTTCAATCATAACCCTGTGCTGCATGGACGGCTGCGGAACTTGCATTCTCCGAGCACCACCAATTGCTGCATGGGGAACATCCCCATCTCCTCCAATCTCATTGCTAGTGTCTACAATCACCTATACTAATCATTAACTGATGAAAATGGTTTGGTATCAATTGTGATGTGCTAATGAGATGACAATATTTTGCTAAAGTACAACAGCTTCAAGCATACCACTCGTCGGTGGAGTTCGTCAGCCAAGACACGGGCAATCTCACGCATCACGGTAGTCTTGCCTACACCAGGCCTGGTAAGAAACAACTATTAAATTAATAACAGACATAAATCTACAAACTAAAACTCTTATCAATAACTCTTAATCAATTTTCATCTCCGAGATCTGGTCGAGACTAATTCAGAAAGAGACAGAGAGAGAGATGTACCGTCCAAGAAACAAGATGCTTTCTTTGTACTGTAAGAGATCACGGACCATTTCAACATGACCAGTAACTGCTCTTCCAACTCGACAAGTTAACCCAACAATAAGTCCTTTTCTACTCCTAATTGCAGATATTCTGTGTAAAGTGCCTTCAATGCCAGCTCGGTTGTCCCCTCCAAATTCTCCCAAAGCTTTCTGTGCATCCTCTAACTCCTTCAATGATATCTGAAAGGTGGATAAAAGGCAACATTGGATAATGTATTATACAGTGCTAACTAACAGGTGCATAACATGTACCATCTCTAACAATATCAAAGTAGGGTAAGCATTTCTGAATGAAGGCTCAAACATTATAGAAGGTGCAAACTAAAGCAATAGCAACAAGAGGTAGAAAACTAACCAAGAAAAGCAAACACAAAATCAAAAACCTACCTCTGTATGCCTCAGATATTGACCACCAGATTCACCAAGGAAACGTGCTTCGGGCAAGCGACCTAAGTCCAGTACCACCTATTAATGAAATTGATGAAGCATGAGCAAAAAGAAAGCAACTAACCAAATATTTGACACCTTATTTGGTTACTTAGCTGTCCATACTTATTCCTAGATTAATCAACAAACCCTTGATTCTGTACACAAGAGACAAACAACTCATGAAACTTAGTGTGTTTGATAGAGGTGACCTCCAACAGTTGATCCCTTCTAGGTTCATTTCGTAGGTTCTCTTGCAAATCTCTTGGTAAGATCTGCAAAATATCAATCACAAGGTTAAGAAACATCAGATGGAAAGCATGCAAGAAAAGCCCAACTCTGCTAGGTTTAGTTCAAGACAAGAAAACACAGACACCAAGCAAAAGAACATATGACCGTTTTATTTATCAATTCCTTAACTTATTTTGTTAATACTTGATCAAGACAGCTCAAAATTGTGCTTCCTTTACGATTAAAGAAACTATGTCACTGCAGCTCAAAAGAAACGTTTTTTTCTTGAATAATAATAAAAAAGATGATGATATAAAAACAAAACATGTGCTTTCATATGCCAAAGGAGCGAATTTCTTCCTTTCTAGCACTAAACTTTATTGTTTGTGTCGCATTCTCAAGAAAGCAAATTCCCTCAAAATTTTCTGCATACAATACATTTTCTCACGAGACCATTCCAAAAAGACAAACTCATTCGATCCGACCTAACTTCAAAGCACGCATCTTTACAATCCCATCTTCGACCCAAGCAAATAATCCAATTGAAGAATGAAAAAAGAAAAAAAAAGGGAGAGAGGTTCGAGGAGCGCAGACCTCCAGAAGCGCGTGGAGGTCGTCCTCCACCACCATGAACCCGTCCTCCGTCGCGGCAGCGAGCGGCCGGTGGCGGCGAGCTCGATTTCGGATCGATCTGGATGGAAGAACCATGGAAGGGAAGAGGGCGGAGGATTTGAGCGGGTAAAGTGGGAGATTCGGCACGAGCGCGCTCATCTTCGCGTAGTTCTCTGCTCCTCTCGGGAGTGCGAGATTGACGAGTCGGCGCTGGAGCTCGAGGGCAACGGATATTTTTCGTCCGCTATGATTTGCAATAAGCTGCCAGAAATTTTTTTTATGTACAAAAAGCAACTGAAATTTGAATCGGTTAACAAAAAAAAATCCCCCGATTGTTTGTCCCAATGGTGACTTCCATATAACTTTTTGGAATTCTTGTAAATTATCTTTTTTTCTTTCAAATTATTTTTTTAAAAAATTATTAAATATATACAAAAATTTTATTGATAGTATATTTATTATTAAAATTAAAAATATTTTATTTAATATCATTTAAAATAAAGTGAAAATATGAAAATACCTATTACCTTATTAAATGTAATGAAATTTGTTTACAAAGATGCAATTTTTTGTAAAACTATTTGTAATTACAATGATTCATAAAAAAATTTGTATACCATTTTTAAAAAATATATATCCCAAATCTAATTTAGATCAATTCTAAATCTGGTCCAGATTGACTACTAAATTTATAATAATTTTTTATCAAGTTATCATCCAAAAAATAAAATAAATTTGTACATATTTTTTATAATTCTTGTCATCTAAATAATAAAAATAAATTTACACATATTCTTTTAAACATCATAAAAATAAATTATAACTAGTTCAAGAATAATTAAATAACAAACTAACAAGTAAAATCGAGACAAAGAGCTACTGTTATTTTTTTTGATAAAATTTGAAAAAATATGTGTTAATTTATTTTTGTTATCTGGATAATAATGATGATAAAAATATATGAAACATTTTTAAAGTGACAACTTGATAGAAAATTATTGTAGATTTGGAGGTCAATATTGACTAGATTAATTATAAAATTATCATAATTACAAATAACTTTACAAAAAATTTCATTGCTTTTAATTAGGCAAAGGACTTTTTTTACTTTATACCAAATAATGTCAAAAAACTTATTTTTAATTTTAGCAATAAATATACATCAAAAGAGATTTTTGTAGTATATCTAATAAGATAAAGAGAAATATATAATTTTTTTAACTTGAAAAAAATATATAATTTATTAAAAAATTTTAAAAAAAATTACACATAATTGATCCTTAATAATCACTGATAATAATTAATATTAGACATTTCAAAGCCCTTTGTAAGCAAGTAAGAAACTAAAATTATAATCTTTCAATCAACATATTTGGATAAGCGTCATATGATACTTATGTCAAAACAAAAAAAAACAAATCAAAGAACAAAAAAGAACTAGGAAATAGAAGATTCAAAAGTTCTATGCCGATCAATATAAAATATAAAAAAGGTATAAGCCAATCTGATTTGGCATTGTAATTGCAAACAATCAAAGAAAAACGTGTAAAAAGAAATTAACAAGACTCGTCAAGTCTTAAGCTTTATCAGATTGACAAAGAAATGGAGCTCACTTTAGTTGCATCACCAAATCCATCCAGAAATGCAGGAAGTTATAAGCTACAATATAGGTATTTGAACAACATATTTTCCAAATCCAAGGCATACATGCACGAAAATAAGCTGTACAACAAGAATGGTCCCATATCGATTAGCCATTGAATTTGCCATCAGACGTAACTAAAAGAGCCAAAAAAGAACATAATATCAAACCTATCCATCGTGACAACAACAGACTGCTTTGCTCGAGCAATGTTTTAGGCTGCTATGGAAGTCTCATGAAACACATGCACCTCTTCCACCACTGAGCAAAAAGGAACTAGAACTCAGTATCAATGCACGCCATCATAATTTTTGTGACCATCGATCGGGCAAATGGGATGTAGCTGAGACTGTACCTGCAAATTCATAGTATTTGATGGGTAAATTTTCAGGATAAACAATGAAAGGACAAGATACGAATCTTCACATATAAACATTGAAAGTTAGCTAATTACAATAAACACTTCGCACCGAATGTGTCACATGTTTCAAACATATTCATAACTAGGGGTGTCAAATTGGTTCACAGATCACGAGCAACTTAAGCTTGACTCATTAAAAAATGAGCCAAGCTTGAACTCAAAAACTCAGCTTGTTTAATAAATGAGCTGAGCTCGAGTTAGAACCGGCTCACTCAATTCTAGTTCAAGAGCTTATTTTTCTATATAAAAATATAATGGTACCGATATATCATATGTCGTATAGCATATTATATATATTCAATTATTCAAGTGTGATGTGGTTGATGTAACTTTTTGTATTTAGATTTATAATGTTAATTCAACATTCTGATGTTACATTTTTTAAGAATTATTTTAATATTAATTAGTTGAAAATAATTATTAAAATTAATTTGTAAAATTTACAATTGAATTGAGCTTGGCTCGGCTCGGCTTATTTACACCCCTATCCATAACTAACAATATCCAACGATTTTCCACAAAGCACTACAAAACTTATTTTAGTTTCCCAAAGCAATCTGATCGATTCATTGGTAGAGCTATTTATTCCATTGTAGGTGTTTCTGCAAGATTCCTAACAGAGGAATAAATAGACAATTTTGAAAGTACCATTTCCAGCCTTTTGTGTTTTTCAAATATGACCATGGGATTTCAATCTGGCTTCTAGCCATATAACAAACTACAGAAGAAGAAAGCAACCCTAATCTAGATATTGGATTCACAAACAGGTGTCCTAATAATGATATCCATTCAAGTTGTAATCATTCATCAATGAAGGCATTTTTGTGAACTTAGTTACTACTTCAAAAAAACCTGCTACTTTCCTTGTTTCAAAGTAAACTCCCATCAGACTGCTCCTTCAAAATTGCAGTACTTTTGATACAAATCCCCAGAGCTTTTCCATCCAGGATGGTTGATCTGTACTTCACATCATCTTAGAATACAAGGCTCAAGCACATCCTACCCACAAGTCAAATAGTTTAGCATCTCTAGTAGATTTTCAATTTTGGGGGGAAAAAGAAACCAGAAAATGGCACTCCTTCAGAAGACTAAGCTGCTTGAAGCAAGGTCAAATTGCTCACAGAAGCTAACAGTGATTGGCACGAGTAAAAAGTTTGCATTTAAGTTCACTCTTCAACAGAAAATGAAATAGGAGAAAATCCTATCGTATAGTCTCCTCCTCAGGAGTTTTCAGAACTATGAAGAAAATTCATAAGAAAAAAGATGTGAAAAGAAAGAAGCACATCTTCTCATCTACAGCACATGCAACATCACCAGCAAGAATCTGAATGATATGCTAATATTTAGTCTAAATCCTTGGACTATGAACTTTCAAAAAGCAACTCACCAAACAAGTGCACCAAACTCCAAGATGATAGCCAGTAGCGTTAGGAGTTTATTGTGGACCTGAATAATGCAGCCAGATCAGAATAAAATTTTTGAATGAAAGTTCATCCTCAAAAATAATTAATTAATTAAATAAAAGTTTAGTATAAATCAAGTCACATTAGGAAGAAGAGTCAATGAGCATAGATATGTGATTATACTCACATAAAGAGCACAAAATAACCCTATTATGATGCTTGCAATGTATATAGCAGTTGCATATATTCTCACAGGATCAAGCATCATGTCAAATTGACGTTTGGGGCCTATGAGAAAAGCTGTGCTGCCGACAAAAATTAAAAGAAACAACTTTAGATTCTGCCCAATTACATAAATTAAAGATATCATAAATACAAAATGAGATGTCAAAAGACAAATTTTGAAAGAAATCCAATGATAGAAGACGGACTGAATTATGTATCAAGTAACAAAAAAATTCCAGTTATATCCATATAAAAGATAATTGAAAAGAATGAGAAGGCAAAGCAGAGTTAGAATTCAAACTGCTTGACAAGATAAAACACAAGGAAGTAACAAATGAAGCCAAATAAGAAGCAGGTATTGCAAAGGGCTGAATATTTGTCTGTGAACTGAAATAGACCCACCTAGACCAACCTATATTTTCTCAATCCTCATGTTTGAATATTTAGTATCAGTTTCACAAAAAAATATCATCCAAGCACCAATATTCATGTAGATATCTAAATCAACAACTTACTTCACAAAATGCATGATGTTTTCCATAGACCTATACCTATAACTTCCACCAAGAAAAAAATGTCATCATTTTGGTTATTTAGTTGTATTCTTTTTTTTCTTACAAATTACATAAGTTGAAAGTTCAGGCAAAAGTTGCTACTTCAAGTGTGACCCATGAAAACATGATACATGCCACAACTAAATTTACACAATCGACAAATTGAATAATTTCCATTGAAGAAAAAAGCAGACCTCCCAAGTGCAAGCAGATTGCCAAACGTGAATGTTATCCCAAATTTGATTGGATTGAAGAAGACAAGCATGGACTGTAAAACAAACAAGAGGAATAAAAAGTGTGTCACATTTTACATACTACCAAAGATGTAATTGGCCCATGATCTGTTCAAAATTTACATTACTAAGAAACATTACATCAATTGGTTCTTTATATCTGATATTCAGTTTTTGATACCAACACAAATTCAAACAAAGAACAGGTTAACTAAGTAGAAAAACAAAAAGAATACTGCAAACTTACCAGAAAAGTACATGCCAATCCAGAAACCAAGCATATAGCGAAACCATACAACCTCTGAACAATGAACAAAACAGCATTAATCAGTGCCCTTTTTGCTTTCTCTTGATGCTTTTGATGAAAAACTCATTTGTCAATGTAAAGGCAAGGGAATCTCATACAAGACAATGAATGAAAACAAGCACCAATGTTTCTTCAAGCAATTAAATCAGATAAAAGTAATTTGTTCCCATGACAAGAACCAAAAAACTCACGATATGCATTTCACATTATGAAATTCTAAAAGAATTAAACAGACACAAGAAGCTCAAAGTTAAAATATCCCTTCCTTTTGCCTCTTTTGATGATCGATCTACTTATCAATTTAAAAGCAAGGAAATCTCATGTAAGTTGATAGTGAATAAACTAGGACCCAAAGCTTCTCCCATGCAGTTTAACCAGAAAAAACCAACATGCTCCCATGACATGAAGCAAAAAATTCAAAACTGCAACATATCGAAATTGAACCTAAAACTAGCCATGAAAGGGTTATGAACTCTTAATCAAATTAAATAAACAGAAGAAATCTAAATAGCCAGAGATCAGATTAGATAATCAGAAATAGTACTGAACCAACAAACACCGCAAAACAACAGTAATCAGCACAAACCATACGATTCTCATTAAATTTAAACAATTTCCTGTAATTTAGAATCCCAATAGTATAGCTCCGAAAAATGCACCAGAATGCCAGTAATCAGTTTGGTTTCTGGTTTATTTTGCTTATCTGCAAACAATCTAATTTACCGATCAAAAGAAGAAAAAATTCTCATGCGAGTTAGCAACCAAGGACCTAAGTTTCTTCATTCAGCGTGATCAGAGGAACCACAGAGAAAAAAATAAAAAAGGAACTAAAATGGCCAGAGATGCGATCAAATGCTAAAAATCACTGACAAAACAACGACAAACATCACTATACAGCATCAATAATCTCAAATCCATTTGTTATCCATTAAAATCTAATAAATCCTTATAGAAAATAAATCAGATCAACAGGAACCCTAGATCCGGCGGTATGAACCACCATATTGGACAGGGAATAAGAGAACCGAGGGGAGAGAAAGGAAGAAGAGGAGGAGGAGGAGGGACCTGCTGGGCTGAGAGGGTGCAGTCGCGATTGAAGTCGTCGAAGAAGGAGGAGGAGGAGGCGGCCTCGTCTTCGGCGGGGTCCTCGACGTCCATTCCCACCAGCATCTTCGCCCGCTCTAGCGCCCTGCTCATCTTCTCCATGGCTGCTCCTCCGCTCGCCGGAGAAAGAGAGATCAGACAAGAACAAGGAAGACGTCGGCCAGTGGCAATGGCTGGCGAGGGAGAGTAGCCGCGGACAAACACCCACCGGTAGAGATAATGGGCCCGGCTGGGCCGGACTTGGAGCCCGCTCTAACCCAGCCCCAGATATGGGCACGGGCCGGCTTTGTTTACTTAAATCGACGGATTTTTAGGTATAACACCCCAGAATATAACCTATTTTCCGATTGCTCCCTGATATTTCAAAATTAACCCATAAGAATCTCTTGTTTTCATTCTTATCTATTTACAGCTCCCTAAAAGAGAGAGAATTTAGATTGTTACTCCTACCAATTCATCCAACTATTTGAACCCTAAATTTTGAAACTTAGGATCTGGATTAATCGTAACAATAATCTTCTAAATATTTTTAGAAAAAAGTTCTCCATTGATAAAAATGAACGGATAAGGTGACACATAATTTTTTGAAATATTGAAAGCAACATGAAAATTGGATTTTTATTTTTATGTAATTTGCGAATTTCAGATGGAGATGATTGTAAATTTCATGTTTAAATATATGACATTTCAACTAATTTCAATGATTAGCAAATTGGTGAAATGGATGACGAGGAACCATTGTAGCCAACGAGAAATACAGTTGTGAGCTCGTTCGCTTTGAAAACACTCAAAACTAAAGTAAGACTAGGATTCTCGTATTGAAGCATGGCCGATTGAGCTACAAAATCCCACCATTTTAATGGAAATTTAAAATCTTATTCAAATAACCGCAGGCCTCTTTCTCTCTCTCCTTTGACTTTTTTATCGTTGACTTTCAAACACTGAATGTTATTATCTCCCTAAATTCCGCGTCTTTCGCCAAAACCAAGGCCTTGAACCTTGCACTTAAAGTGATGACAATACAATGCACATTTTCATGGTAATATCAAGCTTTATAATGAAAATCACCAAGCGATGGAGAATCAACATATTACATCTCTCTCTCTCTTTCTCTTGTTGCCACTTGGAGTTCATTTCATCGAGAGTGAAATGAAAAACATCACTCAAAGGTCAAAGATTGGTTGCTGTAACCCTAAAATTTTTTCACTCCCAAACTAATCATTTGGGCCATATGCTTTTCACTCAACCCTTCCATGGATCTCGGCGATGATACGTCATGCAAACCCTAGAAAGCGTTCATCTCAATCAACCAAGCTTCCTTAGTTTCCTAGAAAGCCTGCCTCGCATGGTAAGTTTTGATTTAAATTATGCTATTTCGCAATTAGTTTCACTTTTAACTAGGGAAACTGGCTCTCCTTTCTGCTTCGAATTGGCTGAGTCTTAATCCTCTCTAGATTTCATTTGGTAATGAGATATTCTGTAATAAATTAGAGTTGTCCTAATTGGTTTTAAATAAAGAAAGGATTATATTTGGGTTAAGTTTTGAGTATTTATATTAACAAGTTGGATTTTCTCATGATAACCCTATTTCTAATTTAATTCTCTTTAGATTTTGAGCTGGAGTTATTCTAAGATAACCCATTATCCAACATGACTGTGTATTATGTAATTTGAATTCTCTCCATTGTGGTCAATGCTTGACGATCAAATTCTATTAAACATTTAAGCTGACTGCTTAAATATCTAAACAGTTGTTTTTTACTAGCTTGAATAGAGAATAAACTACAAATATGACATGCAAACCAAACATCTTGTAGCAGAAAATTTTTCATACTATGAGATTGATACGGCCTGTTTACCGCCCCAAGTAAACCAATGAATTCCTCCTCCTCCCAACCATCCTTTGTGGCACATCCCCTTGATACACCACTGATTTCCCCGATCCCAAAGGGCGCAAACTCCAAGCACCTAGCTTTGGGAACAATCAAAATATTATCCCATGATCGAAAACCCTAATATACTCCTCGGGATCATTTACTTGATTTAATACTCATTTACTTGATATAATACTCATGGTTAGTAAACAAACCGGCCCTTCCCCCTCATGTCCATTCCTTAGTTTCTACGTAAGCCAGCTTTTTATCCCGCCTCTCCGGCGTACTTGCCGGCGGCGACTTCCGTCTACCCTTTCTATATATAAGCTCAATAGTGCCCTCCACACTTACAAGAGTTCCTTTTTGTGTTTGAGTTTGCTTGAACTGGTTGAGAGACCACATGGCCTCTTCTTCCTCCTCGGGGAACTCCGGCGTGCCTCCGGGGTTCCGGTTTCACCCGACCGACGAGGAGCTCCTGCTGTACTACTTGAAGAAGAAGGTGGCGTTTGAGAAGTTCGACCTCGAGGTGATAAGGGATGTTGATCTTAACAGGGTTGAACCGTGGGACTTGCAAGGTGAGGAAGCTAGTTCATAATATTCTTGGTAATTAGATGCTAATTAGATCCAGTTTAGAATCCTCATCAAATCATGACGTACAATTCATCTTAGAGATGAAAATTCTCAATAAAAAGAAGGGTTTTATACCCAATATTTACTGGTTTATGATGTCAAGCAAGTTTGATTAGGCTCACTAATGAATTTTATCCACAATAGAATTCTAATTCTCTATATAATCAATATTCCTATGTAATCAAAATTTCACAACAAATTCTAACATAGAAATAAGAAATTCTTCTTTCTCCTCTTGTTCTCAATTTTCCACATATCTCTACTTTTATTAGTAAAAAACCTTGATTTGAATGCCCTATAATATTTACTTTTCTTTTTGTAAAGTCCCTTTAATATTAAAATTAACTTCCTTTTCTTGAATTTGATGCAATTCTTGTTCCGTTTTAGGTTCTTAAAATCTTGTTGAAATTCTGATAAGTGTAGCATTTTTTTTCTTTCCACTTTCAAATATTAAACTAATACTACAACAAATAAAAGTATCAACTTGAACGCATGCAAGGCACTAGAAACATGTTTAATTATGATGGATTATAGAATAAGATTATGGTGATTAGCCGGATTAGCATGAGTTTTCTGTGAAAGACCAACTCAATTAATTTTGCCAATCATGATAATCATATTTCCTAAGCCATAAACAAAAGAATTGAGGACTCATTTAGCTTGGGATTAGCAGCATAATTATCACGTGATGATCGCATACCTAATCATGAATTCATCTAAATTCAGTTTAAATTTCTACAATGAACATACTTGCATCCAAACTACCGATTTAGAAAATTTATGTGATTAGAATCATAAAATTCACTATTCATCCAAGTAGCTAATCCGGATTTTCTCGCAATCATCTCAGTAGGCCCTTAATTATCTTAGTACCACTTGAACATCAAATGGATGATTATATACTGTGATTTCTGTTCAGAAAGGTGCAGGATCGGAGCTGCACCTCAAACCGAGTGGTACTTCTTCAGCCACAAGGACAGGAAGTACCCGACGGGTTCCCGAACCAACCGGGCCACCGGCACCGGATTCTGGAAGGCCACCGGCCGTGACAAGTGCATCCGCACCACCTACAAGAAGATTGGCATGCGCAAAACCCTAGTTTTCTACCGGGGCCGCGCGCCACACGGCCAGAAGACTGACTGGATCATGCACGAGTACCGCCTCGAGGACCCCGACGACCCCCTTGCCGCCGGCAATGTAAGTCCTCTCCTCCCCCTCCAAGGCCCTTGCTATCTTGTACTGAGTAAAGAAGCAAGCTGAAGGCTCAGGGTGCACTTTGGTGATGGATTAGCAACAAGATAATTATATTAGTAGAATAATTATGCTAATTACATCCATTAGCATCGATGTTTTTTTTCGAGCGTTTAAGCATTCTTTTGATTTTTGGTGGCTTGGTGCTGATTTTGAAGTATTAAACCTCAAGCTTTCAGTACTCACTCTTTAGGGTTTTCTGAAGCAGGAAGACGGGTGGGTGGTGTGCCGCGTTTTCAAAAAGAAGTGTTTCTTCAAGCTCGAGACCAACGGGAGCGCGAGCCAGGCCGCGGAGACCGCCACGACGGCGAGCTACGAGCAGTCCCAGGGGCTAACCCTCGGCAGTGGCGTCGGTGACATGCAGCAGTACCTGAACCATCACCAACCACACTACATGCACCACCATGCAGAGCAGGCCATGCAATACTGGCAGACTCCGGCGGCGATTTCAGTGGCAGGCCACTATGCGCATGGGCAGGTGCAGGACCTGCTGCAGAACCACAGGCCCTATGAATTCAGCGTCATGCAGGGCGGGGACTCCACGGAGAATGAGTGGGCGGTGCTCGACGCCGTCGAGGGGAGGTATGGAAATGGCAGCGGCACGGCGGCGGCCGCGGTGCAGCAGATGGAGGAGATGAGTGGGCAGCGTGGGGGTGAGATGGAATTGTGGGGGTATGGGAAGTGAGAGAGAGTCGTATTGCTATTCTTTTGACTCATGCATAGTATTCAGTGAACTCGTGCTGCTTATATTGATTGAAATTGACGTAATATATCTATAAATTATTTCGATCATTTTATGATATTTTCCCATTTATTTTTCTGTTTTTTTGCAATATTTTTTTATTAGAGTTATGCGCCATAGATTAATGTGGCTATTATGCTTTTTTAAAGATTGAAAAAATATTTCTAATAGCTTGGCAATGCATTTTAGGAACTAATGAAAGTGACTTTAAATTTAGTGTTAAAGGATCGGTAACAAATAAGGAGAAGTAGTTGATTATTTTCTCATTTTTATTATTTGATTATTGAGAGTGATTTTTTCAAGATTAGTCAACTTTGAGTACTTTCATTTTATAAATGAAACATAAACTAAATTTTACAAAAAATATTAATTAAAAAATTAAATAATATTATATATAAAAAATTATTTATGAAAATAATTAAAAAAATATTATTGTACATAAATAATTACGTAAAAAATTTATTTATGAAAATAATTAAATAAATTTTTTTAATAAAAATATTAAATATATAATTTTTATGACTTAAACTCTCAGAATAAAAATTCGTGTTAGGGCCTAGCGGACTTTTGTTCTAAATCTTTATTTTTACACATAAATATTCATTTTTCTATACATAGATATTCATTTATCTAGTCATAAGTATTTAGTTTTTTGTACATATATATTCATTTTGTTATGTATTTATTTTCTCTTGCTTATATATTCATTTACTCAAAAGTCAAAGATTGTTTATCCATAGAATAAAAGTCTGTTGGATTAAATTAAGGATAGCTTTTTATCGTTAATTTTTTGTCAAAAAAGTGAATTTTGAAAGAACATTCTTGTTGATGACATTAAAATTGTGAAATATCCAAAATACCTTTCTTCCTTCTCCATTTTCTCCAAGCTCTCGCCCTTCTTCTCCAATCTCTTCTTCTTCTCCAAATTGTTCTCCTCCGTTTCTTCTTCTCTCTCTCTTCCTCCTCCTCCATCTTCTCCTAGTTGTCCTCCATTTTCTTCTCCAATATCCTATTCTTCTCCAACTTTTTATCCTCTACTTCTTTTTCTCTCTCTTCCTCCTCCTCCAATATGCTCTCCTCCTCTTCTTCTTCTCTGATTTGTTCTCCTCCTCTTCTTCTTTTCTCCCTTCCGACTCCTTTTCTAATATGTTCTTCTCTGATTTGCTTTCTCCCCCCTTTTATTCTTCACCTCTACAAGAAGCAACTAGGAGTTCTCTTCTTCAAAAGCAACAAGAACATCAAGAATAGCAAGGGCAAGAAGAGAAGAAGAAGAAGAAGAGGATAAGGAGGAGAAGGAGGAGGACAAGCCGAAGAAAAAGCAACAACAACAAGCATCAATAGCAAGAAGCTTCTTTCTTTTCCTACTCTTACTGCTCTTGAAAAGAAGAAGGAGGAGGAGGAGGAGGATGAAAAAGAGGCTTCTTCTTCCTGCTCTTGTTGCTCTTGAAGGAGGAGAATGAGAAAAAGGCTTATTCGTCCTACCCTTGTGAGAACTTTCTTGTTCTTCTTTCTATTGTTGCTGCTCTTGAAGAAGAAGAAGAAGAAGAAGAAGAAGAAGAAAGAGAATGAGAAGGAGGTTTTCCTTCTTGCACTTGCTGCTCTTGAAGAAGAAAAAGAATAAGGAGAATAAGGAAGAGACTTCTTCTTTCTATTCTTATTGCTCTTATATTTACCTTCTTGCACTTGCTGCTCTTGAAGAAGAAAAAGAATAAGGAGAATAAGGAAGAGACTTCTTCTTTCTATTCTTATTGCTCTTATATGTTACTCTTGAAGAAGAAAAAGAAGAAGAATCTTTTAGCTTTTTCTTCCTCCTCTTCCTCGTGCTGCTCTTAAAGAAGGAGGAGGAGCTTGGTCTTCGCACATTGCATAGAAAGGCCATCAAAAAAGGCCAATTCTATTATGGGCTAAAATCAATATGTTTAAATCGATTTTAGTTGAGATTTAAATATGTGTTATAGTTTAACCCATGATTTAAATCTAAAAAGCATGACGAGAATTTTTTACATTAATAGTAAAAATCAAAAAAATTATACATAATCTTTAAGATTTAAAAAAATTATAGACAATTTTATTAATTTATAGGGAGCTAGCTATATACAATTAACTCAAAATATTTTGAAGGTTAGAAATTCATGTCTGTCTCTCTTCCTCGCTCTCTTCACTTCTTTATCTTTTCCTTGATCTCTCTTGCATATGGGTCCTCCTTTTGGATCTCGTTCACTCTCCTTCCATGGTTGTGTCCCTCTTCCCCATCCTCTTTCCTTTTCTTTGATCTCCCCCTCTCATGCTCTCTCAACTTCTTTGACACCACCCTCCCCACACCACTCCTCCCACTCCCACCCACCCCCCACCCCCCCAACCCCAATCCTCTCTTTATCTCCCTATTCTCTCTCCCTCTCTCTCCCCCTCTCTTTCTCTCTCCCTCTCTCCACTTTCCCTCTTTCTCCATCTCTCCAATCTCCCCATCTCTCTCTCTCTCTCTCTCTCTCTCTCTATTTTTTATATTTATATTTTTTTCCAAACTCAGCCACATGCCACCTCATCACCATGAATTATGATTTTTACTCATATTCCACTGGAGAGGTTGAATAAAATCTTAATGAAGCTAAAAGGATTAAAGTGTTCCTTTTTTTTCTCTTTGGAAAAGAAAGGCAAAATTGTATAGGATAAATTTGGAAGAAAAAATAATACTAAACCAAAACTATTGGATATTCCATGTATACTCTATTTTATACTGGTTAAGTTATTCCATGGAGGTTTTTAAAGAAAAATTTGAGAATATAAAGGGCCAGATGTAATTTTTGAGAAGTTGAGGAGTTCTATTTAATTTTTAAAAATGTCAGGGAGCTATATGAAATAAATCCTTATTTTTTCCCTGACCTTGGGCCCATTTTAATCCACAAAAATCCCTTTTTAAATTGCAAAATCAACTATTTTTTATGGTGAAAAATTACTTAAAAATCCATGTACATGATGTATTTATAAAAAACTATTTGCCTTATAAATATTAGTTAAAATTTTCTTGAAATTCTGATAATATATGATTTTATTTTAAACTAATATATAATTTGGAATATTTGATGAATAATTCATCACCGTTATCACATAATAATGCGAAAATACTTTTTGTAAATGTTTACTATAAGTTAAGTGATTTTATTGATACTCTTAAGACAAATAATTTTATGTAAATTTGTCATAATGGATATGATTTTTTTGCTTTAAAGCTCTAATATTCAGTTATTTCAATTCTATGTGATGGCTAACAATAAGAAATAAAATTTAAATCATATCTCATATCTCATATGTTCTTTATGATATTTTTTGTGTATATCTAGAGTTTGAAGATTCTTTTATGTAAATTTTTCTATGAAAATATATTTAAGAGATGAATCACCAAATCTCATAACCGGTTTGAAATCAAATGAGAACTAAAACTGAGTCTAGCTCGATAAACACCAAAAATATGTCTTTCTTTGTTAGTTAAGAAAGGCAAAAATTATGTCATGTTATATACAATATTATCATCATTAAATAATTTCCCAGTGATTAAAATATTATATTAATTATCTTAAATGAAAGACTAAGCGAAGAGAGAATAATATTACCAATTAAAGTCAAATACAAATAAACTCTCAGATCTCGATTAGGTTCATCTTATATCCTATTCATCCTCTAACTAACTATCAATATCTTGACTTATAACTAAACCAAAACCTCCAAGTTACAACTCCAAAAACATATTAGTAGTTTGATCCAAGTTTCTTTTCTAACCCCACACACTTAAGAGAGGTCTCCCTAGACCTAAGGAAGTAGCCTCCTTCATCTCTCCCTACATACCAAGTGTTTGTCTCTATTGAGTATGTTGTTTTGGAGAAATATCTATAATATCCATGGATTCTCTTGACCAAGCTAAGATGCCAAGTTAAATAATCTCATAATGAGATTAAGATACAAGAATAAATAGTAGAGTATGGTGAGAAACCCAATATTTGTCTCTTTTGGACTACGACCACCCTCTCTTTCTCTTTCTTTGTTGGCTGCAAGCGATGGTTTATTGTAGCCACTCTTAAATAGTTTTTCTTTGTCTATGAAAGAAAATGCTTTCTATCGAGAACTCGTGTCGGTTGTTGCGTGTCACAATCACACCCGACCAACCTTCTATTTCAACATTAAGATAAGCTATTGCCTTTAGTCTTACTTAATTTAACAACCGAATATTAAAAAAATAATTAGACTAAAAATTTAATTACTATTTACTAAAAAATCAATATTGATTATTTTAATTTGTTAAATAAATTAAAATATTATAAAAAGTAATTAAGTTTGTTAATATCAAATTATTGTAGTATTGATTTTGATAAAAAAAGTATTAGTTCTTAGGTGGTGTCCATTAATCAGATTAGCAACTAAATGGTAAAAAAAAAATTTGATTATTTTTTTCTCCTTAATTATATTGTCTTTTAATTTGACTATTCTAAAATCATCTCTAATCAAATGTACTATAGATATAAGAAGATACTCTCTCTTATTTCTTTCTACAAGATAAGTGCTCACCTCCGTTAAATACATATTTTCATATCTATCTATCACTATTTGTAATATATTTTATTTATTTAATTATTTGATATAAAATTAATTTATCACGCTTAATATCATAATAATTTGTATAAAGGTGTTAAATTAGGCTAGGATCGGCAATAGGTCGTATCAAGTATAACACGGTTGTTTCAGTGATCACATCATGGAGGCACAATCCATATACATGAGTTGTTTCAGTGTCCCTCTGCATCCGGAGATCAAACACATTTCACAATATGAATGGGCCGGACTCAGTATGTGGGCCGGCACGACCCAGCCCACAAATAATTTCAAATTCCTTCTAAATCCATGCAACATCTCCCTTCCCCCATTCCGAGTGCTAGTGATTCAATTGCTCCCTGCCATGACACAGAGCCATTGAATCACTTTGAAATTAAAATGAAATAAAAATTCTAAAAAATTATTTAAAAAATTGTAATTAAAAAATTAAAAGTAATTTTGCAAAATTCAAATTGCGATGGACATGGTACTTATAATTTATATTTATTCGTTCTAATTTTTTTATAGTCTTTTACAATTTTTCATGATTTTTTGATGTTTTTAAACTTTTTGCTTGTTGGAGGAGTTCAACATATCGAATCAAATTAACATATTAGGCCAGATAGCGAATTATCAAAAAAAAATTATAATAAATTTTATTTATTTAATTATTTAATATGAGACTAATTATCATATTTGATATCATAATATCGAAAAATATTCATGATGTTCTTGGATTTTTCTTAATTAGGACTAATATCTCAAATTAATGAAGAGATGAGATATAAATAGTGGGATATGATGAAAAATTCTTACTTTTTTTTTTCTCTTTCAGTTCACTTTAAATTTTCTTCTTTTTTTATAATATAGACACAAACTAAATTATTATAGGAGCTCATCGAAAATAATTTCGAGGTTTTTTTTAGGTAATCTACATTGAAGATGGGGGATTGGACGAAAAAAAGGATTCCGATCATAAGAAATATTGTTAATCATCCTAATCAAGGCTAAAATTTCTTGGTTATCCGAAAGTAAATACCAGTACATAAATATCGCAAGGTTACCAAGGTATATGTATTAAATTTTGGGGAGACTTCTCATACAGAATTTTGAAAGCTACGGCAAACAAATTGAAAAATATAATGTTATCCATAACCCATGGGAGAAAAGAAAATATTTTTTTCTTCAAAATTAAAATCAAAGATCAAGATTAATAAAATATTTTATAAATTAATATTTTTTTATTAAAATTAATATTTTAATAATTTAAAATTCGAAAAATTATGGGATAATTACCTATAAGTCCCTGTAATATTACGTACAATCCGCATAATTTTCGGAATTACCCACACCCCCTATTTTCAAAAATATTTATCCATACCACCTAATTATTATTTAATCAAAATTTTTCCAAAAAATTTCGATTTTACCCTCGGTTATTTTTACGATTAAACCCCTAAAAACCTAATTTTTTTCTATATTTAATACCTCGAAATTCGATTTTTTGCAAATAACACCTCGAAATTACTCCGATTTATAGAAAAGTCCTCGAAATTCGGATTTTTGCAAATAACCCCCGAAAATTATTTTATTTTACAGAAAAGTCCACGAAATTAGGATTTTTACAAATAACACCCAAAAATTACTCTGATTTACGGAAAAATCTCCGAAATTCGGATTTTTGCAAATAACACCCCAAAATTATTCCGAATTACAAACAAGTCCTGAAATTTTCTTATAAAACCCTATCCTTTCTACTGTAGCCCTAAACCGAAATCACCGCCGCCGCCGCTCTACTCTGCCGCTCCCTGCGCAGCTGCTGCCGTCGCTGCCCCTCCGGCGAGGAGATCGCCGTCCGATCACTGCCTTGCGCCCCCCACGCCGTCGCTGCTCTGCGCCGCGTCCCCCACGCCGTCGCCGTTGGTGGTCGGTGCTCTGTCATTCATCCTCGGCTCCACTGCCCCGCCGGCGAGAACACCGCCGTTTCGTCGCTGCTGTCTCTGCCACCCTCCTTCGTCCTCGGTAAGCTACCACCTCCTTCCGAACACACC
>RXID01015254.1:26848-224534 GCA_005019695.1 Trichopus zeylanicus subsp. travancoricus | reverse complement strand
ACCCCTTCAATATTTTTATTTATAAATAAGTATGTATTTTTTATCATATTTTAAGTAAAATTTTACAAAAAAGACATTAATAATTTTTAAATTTATAAATACAAATTTAATATTTATACATTAAAAAATAGACCCTTAAATAAATTTTTTTAAAAAAATTCTAAATTTTACTTATTTTAAAACTAATTTTTACAAATATACCTCTTGCCGGACCATCGTCGGTCGGCATCCGCGTCCGCGCCCATTCGCCGAGGACGAAGGCCGAGGCCGTCCGCGCCCTCGTGCCGGTGTGCCGGCCTCGGCCTCCGTCCCCGGCACGCGGGCGCAGACGGCCAAGGCCTCCGGGTGCCGGCACGCCAGCGCACTGGCTTCCACCTCCGCTCCCGCTGCCGGCTCCGACGTTGCCACCCACGCGTCGCTATTCTCGCCGTCGTCGAATTTCGAGGACTTTTCTATAAATAGGAATAATTTTCGGGGGTTATTTGAAAAAATCCGAATTTCGAGGATTTTTCTGTAAATCGAAGTAATTTCGGGGTGTTATTTGTAAGAAACCAAATTTCGGAGCGTTAAATATAAAAAATAAGTTTTTAGATGTTTAATTGTAAAAATAACATGGTAAAATCAGAATTTTTTGAAAAAATTTTGATTAAATAATAATCGGGGTGTGATAAATATTTTCGAAAATGAGGGAGTGGGTAATTCCGGAAATTACGGGATTATACGTAATTAAGGCTAATTACAGGGACTTATAAGTAATTATTCCAAAAATTCTTTAATTTTTTATAATAATTTAATTTAATAATAATATAAAATAAATAATATTTATTTTATATATATAAAAATTTAAAATAGACTTATTCTGATTTTCATTTCAGGGTCATGCTTGCGTGACTCCCATCTCCCTTCTCAGTTACGTCAACATGCCCTTCATTTGGATTGTCAAGTTCTTCTTTCTACAACAAAAAGAATTACAAAAGTCATAGGGGGTTATAAGTAATAATTCAAACTTAACTTAATTTTCAAGGGGGTTTCGTGCAAGACTCCCCACAAAAAAGCCATCCAATCCATTCCATCCATCCACCATTTCCGGATCTCACCCTTAATTTACCCTTTTATTTTCATTTTTTATCTAAAAAAGAACCTCAGCTCATCCGCGTCTTAAACACACCAAACAATGTTAATCAGCGCCCCAGTCCCTCTATCCATACCGTCCATCCCAGATCCAACGGCTATTCACGCTCCGCGCCACATCAGATCCCACTAAACGACAAAAGAAACACTCGCCTTCCTCGTTATCTCCTCCTTCCACCTTCTCCCTCCTTCCAAATAAAACCAAATTCTTCGCCCAAAAATACCCTATTTTCTCGATTTCTCAATGTCCGGAATTCTCCGATGGACCAAGCTCCGCCACGCTGCCCGCGCCGCCGCTTCAGCGGCGGCGGCGAGAGCATCACCGTCGCCGGCGTGCGCCAGTGCCGCAGCTGTCCGGCACCGGCAGGAGCGCAACAAGTGGGATGGCAGTGGTGCTGGAGGAAGCTGGGATGAGTACCATACTCGGAAGATCCGAGCGGAGGCACATTGCCCGCGGTGCTCGAAGCACATGGAAGTGCTTTTCTCGAATCGGCAGCCGACTTCCGTCGGCGGAGGTGGGGGAGGAGATCGAGGGGGGTACCAGGCAGTGAACCTTTGTCCGGCTTGCCGGACGGCTTTCTACTTCCGGCCGCATAAGCTGGTGCCGCTGCAGGGGACGTTTGTGGAGATTGGGCGCGTGCGGAGCCGCGGGGATGAGATGGAGCAGGAGAGTCGGGTGGGGGCGTCGTTCTGGGAGGCGCTGAAGTCATCGTATGGTGGGGATCCACCGGAGAATTGGCCGCCGATGCCGTTGCCGGGAAGTGGTGGGTTGGCGGTGCATACTCCGCCGGGCCCGCCGTTTCCGCCGGGCATGAATGTGGTGAGGGTTGCGGGGCCTGGTGGTGGGGGTGGAGGTGGTGGTGGATCTGGGGTGAAGGATGGGTGGGGCGGGGCGAATTTGGGGAAGGATTTGCCGACGCCGAAAGAGATCTGCAAGGGGCTCGATAAGTATGTGATTGGGCAGGACAGGGCTAAAAAGGTAGGATTATTTTAGTATTCTCTTCGTGTTTTATTCAATCATTCAATTTTGGAGGAACAGTATGGAAAATCAGATGAATTCGGGAGAAAGCTGCGATCAGTTGGCATCTGGATTCATGCTCTCCATGGATTGAATTTCGTGTTGAAATTCCAATTTTGATTTGTTTTTGATGGATTTAATACATACTGAGATTTTGTTCACGCAAGATCTGAACTTTCATTTCTTTATTTCTTGTTGCTTGTGATTCCATGCTCAAAGGCTAGCTCTTTGTAATTCCATCTTCTTTCAATATCTTAACAGCCATTTCTGATGGAGCTCATTTTGTCTCTTTCAATTTTCCAAATGAGGAGCAAATAAAATCTTCACTAATAGCATATCGTATGAAATATAGAAGGATTTGCCATATGAAATTATCAATCTATTGATTCTTCTTTCTAGCGACAAGTTCTGCAGGCCAGCCCCTTGCTTACTTAAAATCTAAAGCATTTTTCCTGCACTATAAACTATTTAGAGGCTCTCCCGAAGATATGGGGAAATCTCTAGTGACAAGTTTCCAGAGTTCTCATGGGAAATAATTCTCCTATGCAAATTGTTGGCAGTCATTCCATTTCTGTTTATAGATTTCAGAATCTGGTGTTTTATGAGATAATGCTCCTTGCAGGTTCTCTCTGTGGCTGTTTACAACCACTACAAAAGAATCTATCATGCATCCTTACAGAGAGGGTTAGTTCGCATGCCATTTGATCATTATCTTATGTTTATTTTGACAGACCTTCACATTTTATTTAATAATTTGTGCCTGCTAGATGAGGATTGACTGCTAATACATATTTATGTGTTAAATTCTAGTTCATTTTTTCTTGAGGTCTTGCTACATAATATGCTGATCTATACCTAGGTCTGGAGCAGATTCTGGGACCTCAGAGTCAGAAAATGATGACAATGACGTGGAACTTGAGAAAAGCAATGTTCTCTTGATGGGTCCAACTGGATCAGGTAGGGCATAAAATTTTTATTTTAATATCATCATACATTTGCTGAATGATGACCGTATTGCATTTATTAGTACCATTTTGAATAGTGCCCGAGGTTTTTCTTCTCTAAATTCTGTAGGTTTGATGGTATGATATGAACAAACTCTATTATTGTTTGCAAGGGCAGGGAAGACTTTACTTGCCAAAACATTAGCTCGGTTTGTAAATGTGCCATTTGTCATTGCAGATGCAACCACACTGACACAGGTAGGTTTATCTACCTTTTTCTGATGTCCTTTGGTTATTAACAATCTTATTGTTGTAGCACAGGAATTGTCTTTATTTTGATGCATAGTGTGCATATATTTTATATTTTGGCTTTCTGTATAAACAATCTTGTTGTTATAACTATATTTATTGTCTTTATTTGACACATATCTTGCATATGTTTTGTATTTTAGCTTTCTGTGCTATATGCAATAATGAAGGCATATCTTGCAGGCAGGATATGTTGGAGAAGATGTGGAATCGATACTGTACAAGTTGCTTACAGTATGTTGAGAAGTATTTTATAAATGTTTACATTCAGACATTCATAGTTAGAAGATGTTTGATGTTATGTTTCCTTGTTATTTTTAACAATTTGTATTGTGCAGGTTGCAGACTTCAATGTGCAGGCAGCACAACAAGGCATGGTGTACATTGATGAAGTTGATAAGATTACAAAGAAGGTTTGTCTTCTATTATTGTCTTGAATTTAGATTTAGTTATGGATCTAATTGCTTTTGCTGTAGTGTAGTTTTGAACCTAGAGCTTTCTCACTTTTGAAACATTAATATAGGCACTTTTTAAGCAACAACATTTATAGGTGTTCTGTTGTGTAGGCTGAAAGCTTGAATATAAGCAGAGATGTATCTGGTGAAGGCGTCCAGCAGGCGCTTTTGAAGATGCTGGAAGGAACTGTATGTCATTTTATTGTCAAATTTATTTTTCCCATTGCATTCTTCTTTTCACATCTGTCATACTTCCTATTTTACTCCGGGATTGCATTTTGTATGTGCTTTGGGATCTTTAAGGACTTCTTTTTATGACTATTCTCTTATATGTTCTTGCATGTCTGTTTTATTATTCACTAAAATGAAAAGCAAAGAAAGAATGTCATAGTTTTCAAGTGATAATAGTTTGATTTTTTTTTGGTATTATTTTAAGTATACCTTTATTAGGAGTTTGAGATTATTTCACTCTGAATGGCTTTGTAGAATAAAAAAAGCAACTGCACTGGATAATATGAATGTATGATGCTAATATTCAGGGAGGTTTCTGAAAATAAACTATCTCATTGTTAGAAAGGCCTCTAAACTTGCAAGACAAGAGAATCAACCCTTATTCCTTCCCCTAGAATCTGCTTTTTGCGAAGGAACAGCCTTACTACTTTCTTTCATTGTCTCACTCTCCTGTCTCTGATGCTATCTGCCTGACTTGGCTGTGATCAACCATGCACCACCATCCTCCACATTTGATCTTACCAAAGCATCTGTCAAAGGTGCAATGCAGTGGCTTCATGGTTTCCAACCAATGATGGTTTTGCAAAGGACATTGGCTTGAAACCAGCCAAATTATGATATAGACAAGGACAAAGTGACAGATGCTATGACTGAATTGTTTGTTACACAGCTGCACAGATGCAGGTGGAGGGATCTAAGTGAGATCCATCATGTCTCAGGCCATCACCATAATAAATGGTGCAAAGGTTGGAGATAAAGGACAATTGGGCCTTTAATAATGGAACATGAAAAAAAAATTGATGGTTTGGATGAGAATTTTTTTTTTTTTTTTTTTTTTTTTTTGGTGTTTCTAGAGGTGTTTATGCATGTTTCAGGGCCAAGGGTTTTCCCCTGGTGGAGCATTTTCTTGCCCAATTAATAATTGAGGCTTCCATTTTATCTTTTCAGATAGTTAATGTTCCTGAGAAAGGTGCTAGGAAGCATCCTCGTGGTGACAATATACAGGTATTTGAACGTGATTTCTCAAAAGTTTCTAGTATGTAGGCATCTAACTTAACAATTTATAAACTTTGACTCAAGCCCTGCTAATTTATTGCTTGCAAGTGTATGAAATGTTCTGTTGATTCTTAATTATGTGACTTTGTTCTTTATACAGAAGTTCCTCAGTCTAAGCATTGGACCTTATTCCATTTTGCCGTTTGCTGTACAATATGTTGTCATATGGCTTGGCATGTATTTGATATTAATGACATGTATCTAAAGTTTTACAATCCACATCCTTTTGTTTTATCATGATCACATTATAATAATTTGACTGTTCCTTTATATTCCCAAGTGATTTGAATCACCTGTTTCACTTGTTTGGGTTGTTTCACGTTCCCTAGTACTGGTACAGTGCTTGTGTAAGTTATCTTCATCCCTTGTCAGTTAATATCAGTCTTTATAAAATTCTGGAGTTAGGTTTTAATATCTCTGTCAGTTGTTTATGATGAATAGCATCATAATAATTTGATGAGTGCTATGGGATTCAGTTGGTGCTTAAGTTCAGTGTTCAGAATAATTGGATCTGGGTGAAATATTTTGGAATTTGCAAAATTTCTGGCAAATTCAGTAAAAGTTCAGACAAACTTAACAATAAACAATTAATTAAAGAAAACAATCCAACATCAAATTTTGAAGTTCATTGAGGTCTTTGAATCTAATATGGAATGCATTCCTTCTTTTGAAAAAAGGGTAAACAGTTTGATTGTGGAGTGTCAAAGAATTGCATTTTTTAGGGTAAGAGATTGCAGAGAGTGAGGGAGAAACCTTTTTTAGAATAAGATAATAACTTCATGAATATAGTGAATTATTTGGTTTGGTTGCAGTATATACATGAGAGGCTGAATTTAACTGCAGTTGATTAGCCAGAGTCATGATTTATTTGTAAAAAAAATATTGCTGAATCTTGTGATTGATACATGTTCTTCCTAGAGAATAGTACTTTTGAAGCTAGATGAAATGGCAAGTGAATGCTTACTCAGGTTTTCTTTGGATTTGTATTATAATACCAATGGTTGTGTTTGATGCATATTTTAGAATTTTTCTTGATGATTACACCAATATGGAGTGGCTTGTTTTAAGCATTTTCATCTCTTTAGCAAATTGTTGTATCTGCAGATAGACACAAAAGATATTCTTTTCATTTGTGGTGGTGCTTTTATTGATTTGGAGAAGACTATTTCCGAGAGGTAACATAATGTTAACAAATTAGCAGTGTATTCTTAGGGATCGCTGTTGCTTTCCATGATAGCAAAAGAAATGCCTAATTTAACTCTCGTGCAACAGACGACAGGATTCGTCTATAGGTTTTGGAGCACCAGTGCGTGCAAACATGAGAACTGGTGGGTTAACAAATGCTGTTGTGACATCCTCCTTATTGCAATCAGTAAGCATCGTGAAACGAACAGGCTAGCCACTAGCAATATAAAAATTTGCTTAACATTTCATCTTTTGCAATGTTTGCAATGTCTCTTCTGGGATATTTCTTTGGCAACGGCCAATTCAAAATAGAGTTGATCATTAGATTAAATTGTTTATTGTCTCACAGGTTGAAAGTGGGGATCTTATGGCATATGGCCTCATTCCAGAATTTATCGGACGCTTTCCAATATTGGTGAGCCTGTCAGCTTTGAACAAGGACCAACTTGTTCAGGTAATTCTACTCTGGCATTGAGATTTGAATATTCGCATGAAAAAGCAAATAATAAAGTCCCATTGAGATTTGGTTAGTTTAGTTGTAAACTCTAAAATTAGAAAGGTTTATGCTATTGAGCATGTTTTTGGTTAGTTCAGTTGCAAATAACTATTCAAATTTTTTGCTCAAATGATGCTTCAGTTGGTAGGCTCCTACTATTTGTTAGACATCATAATTTTTGTTAGAATTCAAAATGGCTGCTGTTTCAATCATTCACTATATTTTCTGTATAGATTAAAATTTTAGTTTAATCGTATTTATCCAATGTGCACTGATATTTGAATGCCAAGTTCTCATCTTGTGACTTCATCAGGTGCTAACAGAGCCAAAGAATGCTCTTGGCAAACAATACAAGAAATTGTTTAGCATGAATAATGTGGGTATCTTATTTCTTTTCCTCTTCCAATACACCTTATCCGTATTAAATCAGATGTCCTGTTTTCTCATATTCCTTTTCAGGTTAAGCTACATTTTACTGATACAGCACTTAGGCTGATAGCAAAAAAAGCAATGAGTAAGAATACAGGTGCACGTGGCCTTCGAGCTATATTGGAGAATATCCTTACTGAGGCAATGTACGAGGTGTGCTTCTAGTCAAATTCTTGTTAATTCCCTGTGTTTGCTTTCCACCACTTTCGATTTGTCCTTTATTCTATTATACATGGCCCATTTTAAAGTTCTTTTATATGTTAGACTATATCTTACAGAAGTCAATTCACTTGTCTTCAACAACGTCTTCTAGACCTTAAACTTTCAGCTTAGTCTGTTGTTTATCCCTTGCTAATGAGATAGATCAAAGACTTAATTTGGTTATGGTTTTCTGAGCAGGCAGGCAGTAGACAACACTAGATGAGATGCATTTTCCTTTTTTCTGCTCTTGTTTATCCAAGTAGTTTTTGGAAACCAACATTACCTGCTTTCAGATTCCAGATGTAAGAGCTGGACATGAACGAATAGATGCTGTGGTGGTGGATGAGGAGGCGGTGGGCTCCACTGACCGACCAGGATGTGGAGCTAAAATTCTTCGAGGGGATGGTGCATTGGATCATTACTTGTCCGAAAATAAGAGAAAGGAGCAAGTGGTATGTATATATTGCATTCCCTATTTTTTACCGACATTTTATTTGGAAATTTAGATTGACTGGAACAGAAATAACAATCAGGTTTTGAAATTTCTCTTAATTGTTACGCCTCAAAAATGGAAAAAAAAATTTTGACCAAAAAGCCTCAAAAAATGAGATCAGAAATGAAAAAAACTGTCCTTTTGGACAGCAGATAATGTAGTTTAGCTTTGATGGCTTAAGAAAATGACAATTTTTTCGTGAAAATAGTTTTACATGTTTTGTGTTCGCCATTGCAGGCCAATGGAGAGGGCTATCTTGATGGGGAAATGGAGCTCCCGTCCAGGGCTGCCATGCTGATGTAAAATGTTAACACAGCTTCCATGACATGTATAATTCATTTTCTTCATAAAATGATGTAATTATAATTCCCTGTAAGCTATTTAGCTTTTTATGAGCAATATAATTCTTGCTAATTTACAGCAATGTAACACATTCAAACCATTTCCACATCCCAATGCATAAGCTTCTGTAGTTTGTGTAATCTCTGAAACATTATTTATATCTCGCACAGGATTTTCATTGGTTTGTCTATATTTCTTACCAATTTCCATAACCCAGCAAACCCTGCTAATTCTGTGACTACCAGTTAACCCATTAGCTAAATCATTTGAATGATAGATTGAAAAACCATTTTACTTAATGGGCTGTCAAGTTCTTTCTAGAATTCCATGGTCTAATTAATTGTTATATGTAGAAATTTGCATAAATGTTTGCAGGATCAAGATACTATAATGCACAAGAATCCTTTCCATATTTTCAAGCAATGCAACAAAAGCACATAAGAGATTCCAAAGCAGAATCACTGATTGAGATCATGAATCATTCTGCAAGCAGATCCATTCTGTTGTTAAGTTCTAGCAGCAATGTAAAGCAACATTAAGAGTGATAACTATCATTCACAAGATGGGTGCACTTTTTAGGAGACAACAGTGACCAAGTCTTCAAGTACACAACACATGGATACAATTCTTCTGCAAAGTTCTACTCAAAGCTGTAGTGCTTGTCAACCGCAGAAGAGACATCCCAGGTGCAGCTCATGCCTTTGGGAAACACCACCAGATCACCCGCTTGGATCTCGACAAACTTGTCCCCATACCCATCAGGGAAGACCTTGACCTTCCCCTGCAGCAAGTAGCATGTCTCCTTTGCCGTGTACGTCCACGGGAATTTGCTCTGTGGGCATCCCCATCTAAAGACATTGGGAAATACAATATCAAACATTAGCATACAAGATAAGATGCTGCCATTGTGGATCTGTTGAAGAACTGACGTCATCCCATTTAACAATGCTCATTGACAGTAGGTAAAAAGATTTAGCTGCGTTTACACCATATTTTAGTTTAACAAATATTGTGGAGCGTGAATCAATGTGTTGCAAATGTGGTTAAGCATAGGTCAATGATTCTTTCAAAAAAAAAAAAAAAAAGAGTATATTGGATAAACATGAAAAATAACTCAAAAATTCAAACACACAATGCTTAGCCCTAATTATCTTGTTTCTATTCCAAGCAAACCCTCAACAAATAGCTAGCATGGAATAAAACACAGAACATTATATCTCATATCTGAAATCAAGATCGAGAATACTATTGGCTTTACATGATTATATTAAAAATGCCAATCTTGCTTTCTCATTGGTCCAATGAAAATATTATGCAATGCATGCAGCTCCAGTGGAGTAATCTGTTGTGGATAGCGATCAGACACATACCAAGTTCAAGTTTGGGGTTTGTTGTGTGAACATCCTTGCAAGGTTGTGTTAACTACAAAAAACCCTTAAAATTTTTAGATGTGCATATATAACAAAACGATATAAATTGCATTTACACCCCAATATCACTTTCCACAGCTATGCATTGGACAACTGATAAAAATATGATATCGAGCTTGCATGTTTAACCAAGATCCTACAGTTATGTTGATGTGCTTTTCATCCACATTGCAAACAAGCCCCAACTTTTTGCTATTTTTTACAAAGAACACCTAATATAAGCATGCAATAAATTACAATTGGTCAAACCATCCAGTTTAGTTAAGGTAGCGTTACATGGTGAACAACAATTTTACCTCCTATTTTCAGAAGCTGACAACTTTTCACCAATATAAATAGGCATACACCATCTAAGGTTTTAAGTGTACTATGCACCAAAACTAAAGAGCTGAGAGTTCAATGTATGTGCAATGTTAAACTAATCAGGATGCTTTGCTTCCATCAACAGATATTAAAATTATGTTTATTGAGATTTTTGCTTACACAGAGCAGCACAAAGTCAGGGTCATTTGTAAATATTGAAACTGGATGCTTTCACAATATCAATAAAAAATTCAATACCATTTGCCAAAATCTGTTTTTGGTCCCATCCTAGTTTCCATCTAGAAATACTGCATCCTTCATCTCTATCTGCTATCCCTCCCCAAAGCCCAACATTTGGTTCATCTGAATTTGGCTACATTCTCAAACCAATCTATTACTAAAGAAAAATATGATCCGATAAATGAACTGTAAAAGTTCCAATCAGTAATGCAAAGAGAATCACCAAGAATCCACCTGTATATTGGGTTATAGGTTCAATCCATCCCCAGATGAAATGCAGACAAAATTAGCATTATCTTCACTATGGTCGACAACCAAACAAGTAGACGCAGCCTCTAGTAATCTAGCAGAAAAATTTTATGAACTCAAACAATCATCACATGAAAGAAGGAAAGCATCCACATCTTCGTCGACGGTCAAAAGATCAAGGCGAATAAGCACAATTTGACCTCACCACAATACAAAGGAAAATTTTTATTTGCATCATCTTCACCTTCACTTCATAAGTGTCTTGGCAAGGAAGCAAAATTTATCATAATCTAACAGAACTAGAAAAACAAAAGTTTTTGTTGAGCATGACATAAATCCAACACAACCTCCCACAAAATGTAGAGAAATTTCATATTGCCTTGTGGCTTCATGACAATAAAAAAAAAAAGCAAGCAAGCTCAATTTTCTAAAAACCCACACTAAAAACCACATATTTTGTGAAGACAAACTAGAATAGTCATCAATCAACGGAAAGACGAACAATAAAACTCAAACTTGCATGATCCACAACAAAAGTCAAAATTTTTTGGAAAAAAAAAAGCAACAAAAATCACAATGAATAAACGGGAAGGAGAAAAGAAAGACTGCACTAACTTGGGCCAGGAGCTGACGCCGAGCTCGGCGAGCTTGGCCTCTGGCGGGTTGCGTTCGACCTTGATCCCCAGCTTCTCCGTCGCCATCGTCTCTGCCCTGATTCGCGGGCGGGGGGGTTTGCTCTTGCGGATCGAGAGAGACGGCGATGATGACGAAGGGAAGGAGAGGAGAGCAGCGGTGCAAGCCATCGGACACGGCCTTGGAGAAGAACTTTCCAGAACAAAAAGGAGAATTTTTTTTTTCTTTTTAGGGGGAAAAATGCATAAAATCTGGGTATTTTGGGCGAATATAATTTTGCTAATTTTTTTTTCCTGATCGTACATTTCTTATCCTCGGGGGGAGTCATGCAATGGGAATATGAGAGAGAGAGAGAGAGAGAGAGAGAGAGAGAGAGAACTATGCAAGCATGAATGCATGACTCTGCTCACCGCAGTTTGAATTATATCTGTATGAATCGATTCTCATTCCAAGTAATCAAGTTGAAATTATCAGGTAGTTGCTTGTATTTACCAGAATAATCCAATGAGAATTGAACTTGGCTTCTCAGCTGCGATATTCGTGGAAAACCAAAATTTATTTTGTACAAATTTTCTTTGCTCTTTATTTCTTTAATAAAATATGTCAGTGTTTCAACAATTGAGGGCAGTTTCACTGTGAAGAGCACTTGGTTGTCCAGAGAATCACATGGCAGCGATTGAGGCATGTGCCGCCATTAATTTGTTAAAAATCATTTACAATTTTTATTATTGTTTTTATAAGCCTAAATGAGCTATTTTTATCGGGAGTTAACCCCAATTTAACTTCGGCTTAGTTTAAAATATATAAAATTACATAAAATCTCTAAAAATACAAAAAAAAAACCATATAAATGCCCCCGAAAATATGAAAATTATACCAAAACTCTCTGGAAAACGTAAAAGATTGTTAAAAAAATATTAAAATTACACAAAATCACAAAAAGCACCTTGGATTTTTGAAAAAGTACAAAATGTCCTTAAATATACAATAAATTATATAATTAGTCTTAGAAGTTCAAAAAATTCTTAATCTCAAAGTTTCAAAATTTAAAATTCAAAAATTTAATCTTAACAATCATATTTTTAAGCTTAGTTCAAAATTTCAAATTTCAAAAAACTTAACTTTAACAGTAATATTATTATAGAAATCTCAATTCAAATATTCAAATTTCAAAAACTTGACCTCAACAGGCATGTTTCCAAATAAATTTTTATATATATAGCAATATTTCACTCAAAATACATCAACCATCTAACATTAAAATTAAAAAATAAGATAAAATGAGTCAAAGAGTTAATTCAAGCTATTATAATAGAGAGTTTGGATCGAAAGATCCTTCATTAAGTGAGTATAACATTCCATGCAAGACTTGAACTTTGGATCAAAAGACCTTTCATTATGTGAGTATAGCATCCCATGCGAGATCAAACTTCCAAGAAGCCTTAAAGCAAGAGAGAAATTTTTTATTGGTCTAGTATTTAGGAGGTAATCTAGCTTTACTTCTCAATTACTCACTCATTGCTCTTTTTTAGACATATCTTGTAGCCAAATGAAAGAAAATACTTTTTTTTTTTTTTTTGTATAGGTTGATGATCATCAACATTCAACAATAGATTTGAAATACCAAATCAAATCATTCAAGGATGGATTTTTACAAAAATAATTTAAAGTTATGATGTAACTAAGATGGATGATTATGTTACAGTTATATTATTGATAAATATTTGTTTTAAGTGAATGTGATATTCTAAGATTAACATTTATTTTGTATTTGAACTTGGAAGCAACGTATGGTCTTAAGTAGCCTAGGTATTGAAATTAAATAATTTATATATACGCAATTAAGTATTTGCTTTATTGTTCTCAAGCCTAATAATTTTGTTTATGTGACATGTAAAGTTGATTGTCTACTGAGCCCTTATTGAAGTTGCATTATATGACTTGAGTGTAATATGTCGAATATCCAAACACTCTACCATGGTAACTTGACCATCTCTTAATGTTGAATGAATGATATGCTTTGAGTGAAATGTTGATCCATATATACAAGTTTGTTTGAAAATATAACGATTGAGGTAATTTTTTTGAAATTTAAATTTTAAACCTTTAAATTGAATTTGTTATAATCATATGATAGTTGGAGTTAAATTTTGAGTTTTGTTTAAAAACATAATAGTTAAAGTCAAAATTTTGAATTTTAAAATTTCAAGATTTAAAATTTTTTGAACTTACTGGGTCATTTCTATGATTTATTATATATTTCAAGGGCATTTATGAAAATTTTCCAAAATTTACGATGTTTTTTTTATGAATTTTGTACTTTAAAAGAGTTTTTCTCCGAATTTCTATAGTTTCAGAGAATTTTTCGTCATTTTCAAGTTTTCTATTATTTGTTATATTTTCAGAAGTTTTGCGTGATTCTGATACTTTTAGAAAAATATTTGTAAATTTTATACTTTCATACATTTTTTTATGAAGTTTTATACTATTTTGCATTTTCAGGATATTTTCTGAAGATTTTTTTTGTGATTTTTATACTTTCATACTGTGATTTTTTATACTTTAATAGAATTTTCTACAATCTTTTATACTATGAAAGTTTTCTACTATTTTTTATTTTCAGGAGCTTTTCTGAAAATTTTCTGTGATGTTTATATTTTAGGGGATTTTTTCAATTTTTTTATTCTCATAAGGGCTTTTACAATTTTTTGTATGTTCAACATATTTTACATGATTTTTCTATACTTTACATAATTTTCTATATCAAGAGTTTTATGAGATTTTTTGAACTTTTAGAGATTTATTACCTTTTTTAATTTTTAAAAAATTCCTGCAATTTTTATAATTTTATGAGATTTTTTAAAAATTTTATTCTAATTTTTTTATTTTCTAAACTTGAAATAGATTTTACTTTTTATTTTGAAGAAATTTTTTGAGATTATTTAGATTTTCTGTGAATTTTTCAAACTTCGAAGGGTGCTGCGAACCAGGATAGGTATGAGGTGAAAGCATTTCGTCATTTTATGATCTAGATAAAATTTTAACCTCAGAGAATTTTATTTAATCGAAACAATCATTAACGATAGTTGACAGTAGGGATATTTTTTTAAAAAAATAAAAAATACACAGGATATTGCAACTTAAAGTACAGTAAAAAAATCATTATTTTAAAAAAAATAAAAAATCCTTATTATATATATATATATATATATATATGCTCTTTAGATTGACCAATCAATGCCCAAAATTAGCTAAATTTTGAACTCGAGTTAGGCTCCCATTGAGCTGGGCTCTTAACTTTTCATATGGAAAAAGGTCAAGGTCAAAGCTAATATTTATTTATTTTTTTAAAAAAATTAATATTAATTATTTTACATTTTTATTAATTTATGTTTTAAAATTTAAATTATTATATGATAAATTTTAATTAAAAAATATTAATTTATAAAAATTTTGTTAACATTAATTTTAATATTAATCTTAATCTATTATCACATAGACCCTAAGATGGTTTGAAATCAGAGGATCAACTTATTTCAAAAAAATTTCTTATAAAATTAATATTATTTATTTTATATGACTATTAAATTAAATTATTATAATAAATAAATAATTTTTAAAATTTTAAATTATTGTAAAATTAATTTAATAAAAAATATTAGTGTAAAAAATAATTCGTCAATCTTAATTTTGATTTTAATTTTAAACTAAACGCTGCTCGTAACGGGTGCCTAACGGTTTAAAAGTCTGAACTAACTTGATAAAATTTTTACCTCATTCAGCCAACGAAATAGATTAATAGATTACGACATGCATCGCCTTATTATTATTATTATTATTTTACTAATCTTAGCTTTTTTCCCTTATAAACCGTTTTAAAATTAATTTTTCATTTAATAGTTTTATAGAAATCTTTTTTTACAGATGCAATAATTTACAAATCGTTGCTCATGGCTGAATAAGATTTTTAATTTTTACCTTCACCAAACAAGTTCCCTGGATCTGCCCGGCAACACAGAAAACGTTGATTCCAAAATTAAAATCAAAATTACCAAATTATTTTTATAAATTAATATTTTTCTACTAAAATTAATTTTACAATAGTATAAATTTTAAAAAAATATTTAATTTTTTATAATAATTTAATTTAATAACGATATATAATAAGTAATATTAATTTTATAAAAAAATAATTCTCAAAATTACTCATACTAAATTACTAATCCAGCAGATTCCACGGCAACATCACCGACCCAGACAATTTTATTATCAAGCTCACATACTCGTGCATTTTACAAACGTGCCCATAAGTACATTTATTCGTATTGGCAGCGACGACCACCAACAAAACCAAATCAACCTGGCTTAAAGCTCCACCTTCTTGGCCTCGCCGGCGCCGACCGCCGGCTGCTCTCCTCCGTAGATGCTGACGACCTTAGGGCCTTTGACCTGGTCGGGAGCCAGCTTCTTAAGCTTGACAGCCAGCACGCCGTCCTGGAGACTGGCATATATAGAGTCGAGGTCAGCGTTCTCCGGCAGGCGGAACTGGCGCCAGAAGCGGCCGTGGGCGCGCTCCACGCAGTGCCACCGGTCCCCCTTCTTATCCTCCTCCCGCCGCCGCTCGCCGCTGATTCTCAGCACCCGGTTCTCCAGCACCTCTATCTTCAGCTCCTCCTTCTTCAGCCCTGCAATACCGAAACAAAATAAATAAAATGTCGGAGGGCTTTCATGCATGAGACTATGCACGCAAACCCAGAGAAAAACGAAATTATTTTCGAGTACAAACCTGGCACGTCAATCAGGATATGATGTGCATCGGCAGTCTCCTTCCAGTCAACCCGCGCGGTCGGAACAGCGACTGGCTCATCCCGGTCCAGACCGAACGGAATATGCTCCATAACCCGAAAGGGGTCCGGCAAGCCGTCCGACAGCAGGCTTTCCTGCCGGTCCAGCAGGGGCAGGAGCAGCGAGCCGGCTGACGGCGGCGTGACGGCCATCGCGACCGCCAGTACGAGGGCGCTAACGGCGAATAAGTTAACGGACGTTCTCATCTTATCGTACCTGTGTTTTCGCGTTGTCGGGCGGAGAAGGGCGGATTTATAGGGCGGTTTGGAAGGACACGTGGCCGTTTTGGGCGTGTTGGATGGAGCGAGAAGGTTCGAGCGGTGGTGGTGACGTGGCAGTGCGGAGAGGGTTCGAGGGTGTTTGAGGGAGAACTGGAATTTGCAGTGCTGGGCAAATGTTTGCAGTACCACCCGAAAAATGTCATATTCGAAACCGGAACCCTGCTTTCGAGTTACTCCCACATTTTATCTGCTAAAAATTGAGCATGCGAAACGGAGGTATTTTCTTAATTTTTTAAATTTATTGTCCAGTAATTTTTTTTAATTTTTCTGAGCAAATTAATTTCTGAGTTCTTAGTTAAGATGTTGGATATAACTGAAATTAGCATGGTAAATTACTTATTAGGAGCCTTTAATCACAGGACACTTTGATTGGTGGGAAGACCAACCGAAGCGTCTCATCTGCAAACAAGAAAAAAAAAAAAAAAAAAAAAAAAAATTCATTTTTAGGGTATCTCACAAATTTGCAATTTCTATCTTTGCTTTCGTGAAGGGTTTGGATGTCCATATTTACTGTGATTGGTATATTTACATAATTAATATATCTTGATGATTATGATATATTATTAAATTATTTAATATACAAATCATGTTGTTCAGGTTGATGAACTACAGGCAAGATATTTTGCTTGTCTTCTCCGACAACCCTTCATTAATGGTATTTTTAGTTATCTAAAAATAACAAGTTTTCTAAATTTTTTTATTTTTCAAATTTTCTAAAACTTACTAATGTATTCATATTTTACTAATCTTTCCATAAAATTCCAAGATTTTCGGACCTTGAAGTCAAGAACCAAACGCGTCTGGCCCAGAGCTCACTTCTCCGAGCCGGTCTTTCTGCCCGATCGGGCCCTGGGCACATTGCCTGGAAGCCATAGGCCCATCTGGCTTCCATGAAGGCCCATACCAGCTTTTATTTGCATCGCAAGGCTAATGTCGCATAATTTTGAATTTGACCCGACGGGAGGTAGCCAGCAATGACATTGTTTTGGGTATCCTCCACGGTAGTCCAATGTTAGGTCATCAACACTTCTATTTTAGTCTTTATCGCTTCCATATTTGATAAGGTCGAGTTACGCTCGATAGTGAGAAGATTCTTTTCTTTCTTCACCTTTTTCTTTGTCTCCTCCGCACTACTTTAGAGGAATACGAGTTGAGAGTAAAGTAGATCTACCTCCTCTTCGGTCTTATTTTCTCGGAAGTTATTTCCCTTCAGACTTCATAAAAGTAATGTCTTACAAAGTGGAAGAAATGTAGGACCTATAACCGAACTAAAAGTTAAAATGTTAAAAGAAGGAAATAATTGAAGAAGTCAAATTCAAAAAGACTAACGTCACAATAGGCATTCGCTTCCTTTATGATGTAGGATAACTATATCTTTTTTTACAATAAAATTCAAGATTCAGTCCAAGTTGAATTCCAACTCCAATTAGGATCCCTCAAGATTCGTACAGCTACAGTCCGAAAGCCATATCTCCTAAGATATTGATCCAAATTTAGCAAATAACTATTCGTTGGAAAGCTGAGATCGTTTCCTACAAGTCTCTTATTTACTATTTTGGATAATTCGGACTTCATATTGATCAAAATTAGGATTAATTTATCAGTCCGAGTCAATAACAGTCCTAGCCTAATAAGGAATAGGATTTATATATCCTTATTTAAGATATGTTAAGTAGAATTCTTAGTAGAGTCTAAGTCCTATTTTTAGTCTACACCAAGTAGGACTCTAAGTTTATTAGAGGGCTATATACAACCCAAGGATGTAACAAAAGAAAAGAAGACTTTTCTATCAATAATATTTTCTTATTTTGGGTTTGTCCCCTTTTTATCTTCCTTGTGGATTCAAGGATTATCATGATGAGAAGACGGTGATCTTCTTCCTATCCCTCGTGTCCTCTCCCGCTACATGAAGAGGATCTATCATTGTGAGAAGACGGTGATCTTCTCCCTATTCCTCATGTCTTCCTCCCGCTGCATCAAGTGAAGACGGTGATCTTCTCCCTATCTCTCGTGTTTTCTCCCGCTGTATCAAGAGAGGACGGTGATCTCCTTCCTATCCCTCGTGCCCCCTCCAGCTGCATCAAACGGATCTATCATTGTAAGAAGACGGTGATCTTCTCCATATTCTTCGTGCCTTCCTCCCGCTGCATCACTTTATGAAGAGTTTATCGTCAGGAAGCTTGGTGATAGAGGAATTTTCATTCTCCCCAAACTTTCCCAAGAAAATACTCCTCAACGTCGATCTCTCTCGAAGCGCTTGGGGACCTAGGAGGAGAGTTTTCTCGTTGCTCGAAGTGAGGTGGGGCAGGGGCAAAGATAGCTCCCTTGTTGTGACAAACTTCTTCATCACACAAGAATATGATCGAGCACGGTCGCTCGAGGAGGTGGCTCGGGAAGGAGAAGAGGAACGAGTTGACACCTATCTTTTTTTTGCCCACTCATCGTCGGTTCCTCAACTCTTCTCCGTCTCTCCTTTTTTCCTCTTCTCTTGGCTTGGGGTTGCAACAGGGAGAGTAGTAAGGATTTATGGTATGACAGACTTCTTCCAAGCTAATGATACTCGAGGAGCCCTTCCTTGCTCTTTCAAGAGCTCTTTCATAAAGTGAGGCTCAGTGATCCTTGTAAGCACAACATTACTTCATTACACTGAAGGAAAAATTATTGTAAAGTGAAGGAAGCCGTAGCCTTAAGGGCTGAGTTTTATATCGACCATTCAAGTAACGGATAGGTCATGTCCTTCCAAACATGCCTCGTTAAACTATGTGGGGTAGACATAACCTCTTCTACCTCCTAAGTCCAAGATACTAGAAAACGGTAAAATTCGGGAGAATTTTTAGGATTGGCCTTATGAAAGAAAGAATTACTCTACTCAGGCAGAATGCCAAGATCAACTTTGGAAAAACCCTAACGAGATAATCCTTTCAAGCATGAATAGAGTTAGGGTTAGAGACAAAAAGTTTATAATAATTTTCAAGGTGAAGTACCATTGACCCCCTATGTTGGGACCTCAACAACTCTTGAAAACATACCTAAACATTTCTATGATTGGGGAATAACCTTTTAAGATGGCTAGGGTTTAGAAAGTTGAGATAAACTTTATGGGATTGGGAATAATTTGATATGAAGCTAAGTCCAAATCTCTCACTCTCAAGTGAAAAAAATCTATGAGATACCTAAGTCCACTCTTAAATATCTCTCAATAAGTGAAAAATTCAAAGTTGAATTTTTCTCTAAAAGTTTTACTATCTTCTTCTAAACTCTACAGGTCTAATATAGTTTCATTTAGAAAGTCAAAAATACTGATCAACTACTTGAGATTTTTCTCTTGGAGGGTAGATTTAGAAATTTAAACTTATGCCTTGGGGTCATCTAACAAAATATTTATGCTAGGATCATCAACAACAAAATGAAAAGCTATTTAAAGAGGTGAATTTACTTAAAGGCAACAGCAAGATAGTCACATTCTCTTAAAAATGACCCTCTTGTAATCCTAAAATTTCCCTTTATAGTGGACAGTATGGTGGAAGGCATGACAAAAGATGTGATAGTCCTCGCGGTGGATGGCGTCATGGAGGGTGAAACGATCTTCAAAACAGGCGGGGCAGCGGATTAATTGATGACGGTTCCACATGTCTCCTTTGGTGTAGGCATATAGCCCCGGCCCCTAGTGGATGTTGAGAGATGCTATGGGGGGCCGAGGACCTTTTTAGGGCAGGGGCCACCTGCCTCAAAAGGCTCACCTTTTCAGTGATAAAGGATCTCTTTCCGGAGCCTGATGGAGCAAAAAAAGACTCCATGGACGATCAAGCTTTTTTGCTATTGAATGAAGAGACCAAAGAAAGAAGATGAAGTTTCATAGATTTGCTAAAGAGGAAAAGAATATAGTATCCTTCATATAAGTCTTGCTATGTCGTCAAATTGCTTCCATGTGACTCAATTAAGACCAATGAAGTCCAAAAGGCCAGACCTCCAAAATTCTCATAAGAATCCAATGACACACGTCCTCCATCTAATTTCAAAAACTTAAGAATGGATGAATCATGAGGCGTCCAAAATATTGCCTCGATAAATAAGTGGGCGGCTTTGGACTGGTGCATAAAAAATGAGCAAAACTTTAAATGATTATGCAAGAGGCAATACGATGGTGATCCATTTCTCCATGAGTCATTGCGATTGGCACCTCACATCTAAAAATATCGAGTTAAACCAAGAAACAATTCTGCAAACCTCATGGTAGCTGACATTTCATCCTCTTCTTCAAAGAAGGGAATGCAAATTTAGATCAGCTAAGCTTTGATGATCATAGGCCAAGCCATTTTAACAAGCGAGAAGGAAAAGCTTGAAAACTTAAGTTCCCAAATTAATGGTATGGGATTTAGAGTTAGGGGGAAGTGTTGATACATTAAGTTACTAAGTGATAGTTTGGAAAGATTAGATGAGTGTAACCAAAACCAAAGCTGTTAACCGAGATAATTAAAAAGCAAATTTTGAGTCAAACTTTCTGAGCCAAAAGGTTAGTGAAACCAAACTTAAAAGGCAGGTTGCGAACATATACCACTAAGTCAGGGACTCATTGATGCACCGATGTTCTTTGCAACTTCAGATATGGATGAGCTCGCAAAAAATAACGGTCACCTCTAAGGCCCGTTGTAATCAAACTCATGAGACTTGGTCTATTAACGCCAATATATCAGCCGATCAATCCGCAATCATTTCGCAAGTCAATCCCGAAGAATCTGAAAATGATCCCTCTTTTATGAAAAATCTCATAAAATAGTTATCCAAAATCACAAAATCACTAAATATCAAAGAACACTATAAATAACACCACAACCGAAGAGGTAAGGAACTAATATTCAATTTTTTGTCCTACCTTCATCATTGAATATTCGATTAATTTGAATGTCGAAATAATTGTTATCAGAGAGTTTCCGACGATTTTTTTATAGTTTTTTTTTAATATAGATCAACAGAAAAATGGTCTAATTGATCAAAATTTTAAAGAGTCTTTTGGAACGAAACCGATGGTGAATTGAACTACTTCAATAATTATAATCAAAAGCGACTATAAAAGAGTTGACAATTTAACCAGCTAATAATTAATAATAATATATATTTGATAATTGTTTAACCTTTTTCATTAGCGTCTGATTATCACTCTTTCCGATAGATATTATAAACGATCATTTTTTAAAACTGATATTTGATTTATAATAATATATATATTTTTTTCCTAAATCATTTGGGGTCTTAGACCAAACCCTAAATTTTACTTTTCAAAACAAGCACATAATAATATCTCGTGGCATTTCCGTAATTACCAGAAAAGCAGTGGCATTCTTTGTCCCTCACCAGATAATATTAAGAAGATAACCAACAAAAAATCTCTTTTGCTGCGCTGAGCCCACCCATAAAAATCCCGTTCTTCCTCTGCACTTTCCTTCGAAATTTCAGATCAAATTCCATCGTTCGCGGGTTTCGGGGTTCCGGCCGGGATCCGATTCGTCGGAGTGCGGTCAACGGCGGTGGAGCGGGATGAAGATACAGTGCGACGTGTGCGCCGCGGGGGAGGCTGCAGTGCTGTGCTGCGCCGACGAGGCGGCGCTCTGCTGGGGCTGCGACCAGAAGGTGCACGCCGCCAACAAGCTCGCCGGAAAGCACCAGCGGGTGCCACTGCTTCCTCGGGATCCAAACTCCGGCGATGTCTCCAGTCCCATGTGTGATATTTGCCAGGTATTCTATCTGTTTGTTTGTTTCTCTTTTTTATTATTTTTTGTTTTGTTTTTGGTTGGTTTGTGTATTTGAAAGAGGGAAAGTTTGGATTTTTGTGAGCGTTGTAGCCTTGTAGGCTGATGTCTGTTTCTTTTTTTTAATTGATTGAAGCACTAGTGCTTTGTTTGTGTGTTTGAGAAGCAAAAGACTTGTTTTATTTGTATAAAGGATTCATTTAACAATTAATGATGAGACCAAAAGAGGAATTGATTGGTGGAGTTGATTGGATCTCAAATGTTTGTTTTTTTTTTTTGGATTAGAGAGAGAAAAGGGGGGTTTTTATGAGCGTTAAAGATTGATTTTCTTTGGTGGAACTAATATTTGTTCTTTGATGAGAACCAAGCACCAACTTTGTTGGTGGAGTCAACCGAAGCTCCTCTGCTCGTTTTATGGATTTCAGAGACAAAAGGGGGATTTCTATGATTGTTTCAGAGTCATTTTTCACATTAACATCTGTTCTGGCATTTTTCGGTTAAGTTTGAATTTATCAGCAATGGCTTTAGCTGACTGATTGAGGGAGTTCAAGCGTGTATCAGTTCAAGTTGATTTGAGAGAGTGCTTAGTAGCGCTGGCTTATGTTAATCGCTCTCGATTTGATAATCAATAATTTTTTTGGTATGTTATTGATTAAATTTGAAATATCACCAATGGCTTTATGTTGGTGTCAATTAAATTTGAAACATTATCAATAATTTTATGCTTGTTATTAGTTGATTTTATTTGAATAAGTCGGTTGACTAATTGATTAAGTGAGTTCAAATTTATCTTAATTTAATTTGATTTAAGAGAGTAACTAATAGCTTTAAATTAAGCTAATTATTTTTTATTTGATAATTAATGGTTTTTTGGTTTGTTATTGATTAGGTTTAAAACATCACTTATGGATTTATGCTTATGTAAATGAATTTCCTTTGAATATAGTGTTGATTGACTGACTGGCTGAGTTCAAATCTACCTCAGTTCAATTTTGACTTGAAAGAATAGTTAGTGGATTTGACTTATACTAACCATCTTTGATTTAATAATCATGACTTTTTTATTTTGTTATCAATTGGACTTGAGATGATGTTGATAGTTTTGAGTTTATTGTCAACTAACTCCACTCAATTTGAGTCTGGTTCGAATAAGACGTGGCTTCAATTTATGTCTAATTTAGTTTAATTCGATGTTCAAACTTGATTTTGATTCAAATTTGATTTGATTTAATTCGATATTCAGACTTGGTTTTCCTTTAAATTTAATTTGATTCAATTTGGGTTGGGCTGCACCATTATTGGGTCTTGGAATTGATCCTAATTAGATTTTAATTCAATTTTTATTAGGTTCTTATTAATCTTTAATAGATATTTGATTTAACTATTATTAGGTTTTTATTGGATATTGAATCCAATCTTTATTAGATTCTGGTTAGATTCTTAATGGATTTTGAATACAATTCTTTATAATGGATTCTTAATAAATATGGGTGAGTGGATTGAGTTATTTGAGTCTCCAATGCATTTTGTTGGATTTGAGAAAAAAAGAGATTTTAAAAAAAATTTTTTTTTGATGAAAACCAAACACCAAATAGATTGGAAGAGTCAATTGATGTTTAAATCCTTGGTTTATGGATCGAGAAACAAACAAGAAAAAGTGGATTTTTGTTTATATGAGTGCCAGATATGTGTGTTTGCTATTAGCTAGACTAAGTGTAGGAAGAAGAATGCCATGACATCTGAACTTTGAGTTTGAGAAACCATAGTTTTAATGCCATTTGGTGGAGTTTATAGTGCCTATAAGAATGTTGGTATGAAAGTGAAGATGGATTAAGAATGCTATTTGTCTCTATGAAATCTGATAAAAAAGGATAATTTTCAAAATGGGTTTTTTCTCCCTTTTCTTTTTTTTTTTTTTCCAGGTAGATTTCAAAATATAGCTTATCTAATTTCATCACCAAAAAATGATAAACCAGATTATGCAAGCTTGATCATTAGGAAATTCATAGAAACCAAATATTGGATCTATTCATTCAAATGGCTATTTTAAGGTTAGTAGTAACTTTCTTGCATAGCACTATTAAATTTCTGCACCAGAATAACAAGCTTTACAAGTTGGTACTGTTTATTCAAGAATAGGACACAGTCTACACTATTGTAAATTGATTTTAAGGACATGAGCTCCATGCAATCTGGTTATATTCCTCAAATTTACAAGTTCTCATTTGCTTGGCTTAAATTGGCAAGTGATTGATATTTGTCTGAGGAATCTTTCAGCTATTTTCACATAATGACTTCTGAAAACCATTCTAAGTTTGTTTAAATTTCTCATTGCATCCTTGCCTCAATATCTGATTGCAATTAGTTCCTGTAAATGATATCAGCTATCTCATCAAAATATTTGAAGATTGGAGCTAGGTTGAGACCGCTAGCGTAGATTGAAAGTCTGAAATGTATGTCCATGTGAGGATATATCTTGGTGTTGTAATACATGTTCAGACGCGAGGCATCTTTTATAGTCAGCATTTATATTTGCCAGCATCTGACATGTTGCCTGGTTCAGGAACATTACCAGTTCAAAGTTGAATAAAATTGAATCAAGAATACTTATTAATGTGGGGACCTGAAGGCTGTACCTATACCTAAATTCAGGTTACTTTAGGGTCCACCAGGTTGGTTTTGTTCTAGGATTTTATCCTAGTCACCTCTAGTGAAACAGCAGAGAAATGGAAGGGTAACAGAGAAGTGACATGATGTTCTTCTGAATCATGCTTTGCAGCTCACCTATTTTTGTAACCAATTCTTGTAACAAAATAGTTTTTTTGAATCTAAATGGCAAGATAAGGCATATTTTTACAGTTCAAAGGAGTTCAAAATTGCAGAATTTTATTTTGTAGATGATTGGTGCGTAAACATCAAGAACTGTATGTTGAACCTATAACCATTCTGAATTTCTATCTTATTGCTCATATCAGTCAGTTTCAAACAAATTACTCTCAAAGCCTTGTTACTATGCAATCCAGTAAAAGAAGACTGACAAACACATAATGGAATTCTCCAGCACAATACCTGGTTTTTTTGACTAATGAGAAACAGTGTTGCTTGCATATTTAACTAATTATTATTGCATTTCATTCATGCATAGGAGAAAAAAGGGTATTTCTTCTGCTTGGAGGATCGAGCTCTGCTCTGTAGACATTGTGACGTGGCCATCCACATGGCGAGCCCATACGTGTCCTCGCACCAACGCTTCCTGATCACAGGAGTTAGAGTTGCACTCCAACATCATCTCAGCAACAACAGCGGCAAAGTCAGCTGTAGCAGCAACAAGCAAAGCAACAGCATCAGCAACAACAACAGCACAAGCAGCAACTGCAACAACATCCCCTCACACTCATTGGGTTCGGAGATGTCGCCTGCAAACAAGAAGCTGAAGTTGCCACCAGTAGATCTCTCGTTGGAGGAGGTGGAGGGGTATAAGCCGCAATGGTCATGGAATGAAATCCTTGAAACTACTGCATTTGATCACAGCTATGGTTTCTCAGAGCCCAGTTCTAGTTAGTAACATTGATAACACTTTTGACTACAACAGGAAGCAAAGGAAGCAAAGGAAGCAAATATTAAAAGAAAAGAGAATTTACATTATAATATAATGTTGTATTGTCCGTTGATTTGTTTTTCCCTTTTTTTTTTTGCGTTTTTTTGCATTTGAATTATGTTTTCATATGAATGTTCATTCAAAGTTAGAAACCAGGATTTATCAGCATGGACAGTACTGACATGGTTGCTCCTGTGATGTTGCAGCATTTCTGCATAGGATATATTTGGGTTTTTCATCATTTTTCGACGGAAATGTGTTTTTAGCAGAAACTGTCAAAATTGCCAAGAAAAAACCCAATGGCTTTTTGTATTTATCGCTATGCTTTTTATGAGAATAATCACAGAAAATTTTCACTTTATCATTGAGGACCTTGATTTGTTGAAACATACTAACCAACGAGGGATAATCATTATTTTGTGCGTTTTGCAGATATAGACAACACTTATTGGCGCAAAAAATAAAAAAATGGGTATTATTTGCAAAATCGGCCTCAAATTGTTCCTAGTGAATAATTTTCTGGCTTTCTTTCCTTCGCCCTCGCAAGAATAGAATTCTTGTACGAGAAGAAGTTTCTAGAAATAGGAAATATGTTCTTTGAATATAAAAAAAAAAAAAAAATCTTCTTGTAGTTTGAGGGAAGAATCCATGTGCTCCAATACACAGAAGTTACATCCTCTTTTAGATTGGAGCATATCATTGCATATCCTACGCGTGAGACCCTTGGCCTCCAATTTAGCTCAATTTAATTGGAGGGGGGCTGAATGCGAGCAGAAGAATGGAATCAACCGGACCTCTCGTTTTGTAACAGAATATCCCAAAATAAAATTGAAATTTGAGTTAGGTTTTGAATATATATTATTGGTTGGAGATGCCCCGGAATAACCAAATCCTAATCCGTTTATTGCACTAATTTCTCCTAAGTGATAACATGGTAATTGTACCTGTTTCTCTTGAGGCCCCAGTAGAGCTTGGCCAAGCTGCATGCAACCATGCTTGCACTAATATTGAGTATCCAAATAAAAACACACAAGAATTCCCTGAGAACCCAAAATAGTTTTGGTATCCTGATGATACATTTGTTTGGGACCCTGCCGAAGATTTTATTTATCTCTTGTTCTATGGTGTTTCCTATATTTAACAATTCATATTTTTTTCGGATTATTTTGGAGAATTTTTCATTTATATTTCATAACAGTATCATCCAAAGAACTGGTTTTTTTTTTTTTAAAAAAAAAAGTATAATTGATTCTGCCTACATAACCTGTGAACTAAAAAACAAAAAAAGTTCTTACCAAAACCAACCAAACGGACTAGGAGATGCAAAAAAAAAAAAGCATTAATTTGGTGCTTATACCTACATCTCGTGTGTGAAAGATCATAGGTTTGAACCTTGCTAAGACAAGACTATTAATGCTCTACTTGCTAAAAAATCCTACTTGCTAAAAATACTTGCTAAAAAATATGAATTGGTTGCAAGGATATTGAAGACACATGAATGCTAATAAACGCATTCTTAGAATTTCCAGGTTGCATATGAAAATCACAACAGGGTAGCACGGTATCTTGTGTAATGAGATCTTTTATTTAAATGTAAGATTTGAATCTGCATCATTCTTGCAGCAATCCAGCTGCATGAGATGTTACTGTGTTGAGTTAAATGGAAAGCTGTAAATCAAAGAGGTAAAAGGAAATGAAACCTGTTATTCAATTCATATGATCCACGCAAGACCCAAGTTGCAGAAGAAGATTGAGTAGGAAGCACACATTCAATCACCGAGAACAATTTTCTTAAACTGTTTTATGCATTCAAGTGCCTTTTCAAACTCAGAGCTGTCAAGAGCTATGGTGAAGCGGCAGTAGTTTGGGATGCCTGTCCACAAGCCGCAGTTGATGCACAAGCCAGTGGATCTCAACATTGCCTCCCTGAAGTTGGAGTCTTCAAGCTTCACCTCAAGGCCATTAATTTTCAGTGTTTTTCCTAGATAAGCTGTTGGTTTCGCCACCATTGAAACACCAGCATTGCAATTAACAGCATCCCAGCCACAGTTCTTAAGTGTCTATGATGGACCAAAAAAAAAGTTCAAGCATCAAAACCAAACAAAAATGCACAAAGGTAAAATTGTGAATGTGATGAGGAGAAAATCTTTAGTCTAACAGGCAAAAGATCAGAATAATTGCACCAGATGACAAGCCACATTACCAGTTAATCAAATAAGATCATAGGCTATGTTTGGTAGTGTGTTAAAAGTCGGATCAGGGATGGGATAGATTCAGCCATTACATTCTCTGTGGCCGGGATTGGATAAAGATGTAGAGAATACATTTATCCACATTCCTTGCCCAATCTTAACATGTTTCCAGATGTAGCCATAATGGTTATATGTTTAAGGTACTGTTTCCAGAAGATTTTTCCAATATTAATTTTTTATTGATTAGAGAAGGGCTGGTTGTTGGGTGATCAAGTAGAACCTAAATTATGTGAGTTTTATGTTATTGAACTTGTAAGTTGAAGTTCGTCATTGACCATCAAAGAAAATGGACCTTTTACCCTACAATGTTGTATTCAATTAACCCTGCAAGACTTGTCTTTCAAGAGAACCTTGGGCAAAGTCTTACAACATAATATTTAAAAGTGGAATCTGCAGTTAAAAAAACCATACCTTGGTCAACTGCTCAGAATGATCCTTCAGAATTGCTTTAAGTTTATCGAAGGCCTCAGAAAAGCTTTGGTCTTTCTGCTCCCGGAGACCAATCAACTTCTTTATGGCATATCTGACAGTGCTGTGTGGCCTGCTCAGGCTTGGAAAGCCATAGAATGCATCAATTAAAGATGGCTCATTCAGTATCAAAAACCCAAACTCAAGCCCTCCAGACAGCAATTCAAATGACAGCCCTCCGATTAAAGAAACGCAAAAGGATGGATGTGGGCACTTCACTTTAGACAAACTGCTTTGCAAATCCCATCCACTCCAACCTTCTGCCCTAAACTCCAAACCTGAAAAAGACGTATCAATGATCACCTTGGCCCCTATATCAGCGCAAACAAATAACATTTCCTGGATCTCTTTATTGCTGTAAATCATGCCAGTTGGATTGATGGTGGGACCAGAAATATACACCCATGGTCTTCTTCCAGATCCCAGCACAGTAGCTAGTGTCTTTGCCATAAGCTTAAAACCATCCTCTGGCTGGGTAGGTACAGTTACAATGTTTGCTTTCAGGAACTTTGCTGCAGACACATAGTTACCATTGGTGCCTGAGGGGATAAATAATGTTCCACCTTCTTGAATGCAACAAAGAACAAGCTTGTTAAAAATAGCGAGAGGAGAATTCCCACATATGAGTTCAGAAGAACTATCACTTGAGAACTCAAACCGGTCCTTCACTAATTTCTGAATACCAGAACGAACATCAGTTTCAGACTCAACCATGTTCTGCCTCGCAAAGCTCTCAAAAATTGAAGCCTTGACAGGAGAAGATAGTGGTAGGAAGCTTTGGTCCACATCCATGTGTATCACTGAAGAGTCCTTTGGTTCATTCACAGATAGTTCAGCACTGTTTAGGGTGAAAACAGCAGCACTCGAAAAACCTATCATCTTTGTAGACTTAGCATTGGTAGATTCCCTCTGCAACAAAGAATAACCATAACTTAAAGCAAGAAACATAGTAATGGATTAAAAACCCAGCCTAAATTACTAAATATTTATTGTTATGTGTATCCATTGCGTGATAAAATGAACAGGGTCCTTTGGCAGAATATCCCGCCACTTGGACTAATCTTTGGGCTAGGCTTCCAGTAAAGACAATTGGTTGCAGGCACATCAACATGCACAATAACCTGAAATCCTCGTGCAATCCAAAGCCCAAAATTCTAAACTGCCAATTATATAAAAGTAATAATGAAGGCCTTCTAAGAGAACCATTCCTTATGTGATTGATTACACGAGTTTTTTGACAAGGCACTTTCTACAATTGGTCTTGTAAGCCAAGACCTACCAACATACTCATACATTCCCACCATCCATGATAACAGAAAAATATAAAGATATAATAGATGTCAATGGCCCAAAAGCAATTACCAACATCTTACAGAGACAAAATTCCAAATACAGTTCTAGAGCAATACAAATAAGAACTTTGTGGAAATCTTCTAACCATCTAATTAAATTTAAGGATGCAGCCAAATAACCTTAACTTGTGAAAATACTAGGCCTTTGCTCAGATGAGATTTTCATCATTCACTGCACAATGACATGATTCTCCTTGCACCTCAGGACTGGAGTCAGTTCACTGACTGCTTAATTGAAGTTTTCAACCACTCAAATGAAAAATAAAACAGATTTCAAGAGGAAAGAAAGTGGTACGAATTTTCCTACATGTATTCCACACACTAATATAATTATTCTATCCTATGGGAAGAGGTCGCAAGAATAATATCATTTTGGGTAAAGATGCATCTGTTGATCTGTAATAAAAACATATAATGATGCAACTTCTCTAGTTGTCTTTAAGGAAAGAATGGGCACAATTCTCAATTTCAAGTGAAGTTCACAACAATGATAAAGTATGAAGTTAACCACGACATCCATGAATTTTAGTGTTATAGCCTTCTGAAAACCTCCAGAGAGATCTGTCTCCAGTTTTCAACTGCATGAATACACGTGCACCCATGGAATAACATTTCCTTTTCACCTTTTTTTGTTACTTTGACAAGAGAAAATGGGCAGACTCTACTTTTGTGGGGAGGTTGAGTACAGACCTGTGCTGATGGATGACGGTCAGCAATCTGAAATGACAATAGCTCATGAAACAGACAGCCGTAATAATACTGGCTAATCAATGGTGTACACCCTTCTAGTAATTCAACAGTCTTTGACAATGCCTTAAAGATTGTTTCATCTTCAGAAATGATAAAAGCCACTTCCAAATCAGAATAAACCTGCAGGTAGAATATCTTCAGTTACAAAAAAAGAGCAATATAATAGTACAGTCAAAAGAAAATTTCAAACTGAAATTGAACTCAAGCAGTCCAAGTGCTTGGACACCTTCCTGATAAAATCATTTCTAAAACATTAGATGTTGACGAGAGGGAGCAACCAACATGTTAAAATGGTAGACATAGGAAAATAGAAGAAAAGATAGAACAGGATAGGGGTTATGGGGTGGTCTCATGGGATCAGAGGAGGTTACAGGATCATGTGCATCAAGTGATCTAGGGAGGTTACAAGATCATGTGCATTAATTTTGACTTGGTCATATTTTTTGATTCAAACAGATATATGTCTCAAATAAACTACTAAAGAAGAAATAATGGTGCACTATGTTATTAATGAAATCCAATGATCCAACATTTATGAAGATTAAAATTGTAATTGACCTGTTTTAAAAAGCTAAATTCACCTCGACACCTACCAGAAAATTGGCCAGTTGCTTAAAATCAAAACTAATTAGGATAGTGTTATATTCACCTTATTCTTCACCAGACCACATAAGATGGCAGCATGTGGAGGCAGTGTCTTTCCAGCGAGATACCTGAGGACACCATTAGATCCAGGCAGGCTAGATAGCTCGAGATGCTCAGATATGTCTAGGAAAAGACGGGAACCAATATCCTCTGTAGTACTAAGAAGATTTTCAAAAGCAGAGCTGGTAATCGCCTCAAAATGAGCCATCCCAGTTATGACAACTTGTGGTCTTAGCTTCCTTATCAACTCAATCATTAAGTCTGATTGGCGTGGGGCTTCAATCACAGTAATGGCGTCTTCTTTAGTCTTATTATCTGCTATTCCCTACACACATAAAAAGAGAAATGAAATTTGTTACAAGGCCACATAATCTATAGTCTTCTCATAAAGAAGAAGGCACAATGTAGCTCTCATTTTGAGGCAAACAAACATGTATCAGCAAGTGTATGCACAGGACACAACTACATACATGTGTGTGCATGCACGTGCACACAAACACACACATGTGGGGGGGGGGGGGGGGGGGGTGGAGAGAGAAAGAGCTGAATTATATGTACCTCAAATGTTGTCAGCCATTGCTTGGGCAAATGTCTGGTCAGGTTTTCATCAACAATAGAAAGTTGCGGAGAGAACAGCCTCAGAGCATTTTCTATTGCCACAACCCTCGAAGGGAATACTACCACATTCTTGTGCACCAAAAATAAAACCAAGTCAAAAATCAACACATGTATCTCCCATGAGTCAAAGGCAAATAAGGAAATAAAAATATTAGATTGGTACTCCAAACAAAATTGCAAATGATAACTCTGTAATTTTTGAGTGGAATTCACTAGCTGCAGTAGATTTACACCCTGTTTAAAGGAATCATACTAGAACATAGACTGGAAAATAATCTAGTAGCTGGAAATGTATAAAATATAACAGTGCCAGTCCTTTCCTGAATCCATATTTGGAGCCAATATGTTGCATCCAAGGCATATACTTGAATGATTGATATATACTTGTACAACAGGTAACAGAAACCTAATTTGAATCCAGTTTGTTAATAAGCCCTTATCATGACGCACAATAAGATATATGGAAGAAACTTCAGTTTGAAGTTTCAAAAACATAGGGACTTCCTTTCTTAGAATACCTTATGACTTAAAGCACAAGGTGATCAACAAACTTGTACATCAAAAAAGAACTGGTACTTAGCGATCATTGCTTATAAAGCTCTCTCTGAGTAGAGTAAATGCAGATAAACCTTCCAACTCCATACACAATCTAAAACTCATAATTTGTTATCATAGAATTTTAGGATGCCTCCACTCACAATAAAACCTTGCTCAATCAAGAAGAAAAATTGCTAAATAGCTCAACAGCAAATTAGAAGTTCAAGTAGAAGACTAAGCTCTCAAGAATTGTGTAATCTGGTAAACAAAAAGGTGGGTTCAAAACCAGCAATTTATGTACAAGGGAACAGTACTAGGTCCCACACTGAGAGTCACAAGCCCCAAAAGCCTGATCATCTAAACATGGACTTGCAAGTGATATACATAGTTGTTCGTACTTTTTACACCAAAATACTATGTTTAATATATGTCACAATCCCTCATGATTCTATCCTAGGATATGCTCTAAAAAATAGAAGATAGAACAAAAAAAAAAACACTAGCTCCCAGATATAGAGACACTAAAAACATCAGAATTGGGAATGAAGAAGTTCTCTTACATCACTGGTTAGTGGGATGTGATGATAAGCCTTCATGAACCCAGAGATAAGGCTTCGGAAACGTGTACTTCCAGCAGGAGGCTCATAAGGTAAAAATGTGTTTGCTTTCAATATGCTAGCAAGATAAGCTAGAAATGGTATCTTTTCATCAGCAACCGAATCATCGTCAAAGGACAAATCCAAGGAGCTGCTGACCTCTTGGAAGCCATTTTTCAGAAAATCAAATATTATTTTCACCTGAAATTTAACCACAAACCACTAATGACTGACCTCTTCATCTTAGTCTGGTAGGTATCTTCCTAACAGCAAAGGAAATGCAAAGGTACTACACACCTGATTTGGCTGGCGAAGCTGGCAACTGTAAACAGACAAAGCATGTGAAATTCGACCACCAGACTTAACATATGCCCAGGCAGTACGAGCACAAATAGGCTGGTCATTAACGAGTCCCATAAAGAATTCAAACCGATGGCAACTGTTCCTCTCAATTTCTACCAAAGCTGAAATATCTGTATCTGCAGCCTGCAATAAGTGTCAAGTGGCATCTCATTTTCCAAATCATAAGGTCAATGATACACAAGAAAGCTAAAAAAGGGTAAAAAATGACAAAGCATTAAACAAGAGGAACAGATACTAAAATCAAGTAACATCCATTGTGTACCTGCATAACTTTTGTCTCCCAGAGCTTAGTTATTCGGAAACCTCGACGCTCAAACAGCCGCTTGCAAACAGCTTGCCCAGGACGACCTCCCATATTAAAGATCATAATGCCCATGGGCTTTATGACTGCAATCCCCTCTTCCACAGCCCTGGCAATTAGACCTAAGCCAAATTGGTCCTCCACAAAACCCTGGCAGATCAGTTAGCAGTGTTGACATCAATATCTTAAAACAAACAATGCAGTAAGACAAATCATTGATATTGTTCATGATGATGCCAAGTAAGAAACAAACAAATATCTGAGTCTAACTCCATTTATCCAATAAAATCTGCATATTATGGCTGACAATACTAACACGCCCCATTAGATACATGGTACTATGGAAATATAACAGCTTAAACCTCAAGATTACATATTAAAGCTTCAATTCACATATGCTGAGATTGTATTAGCTACACTTATCTAGGGCTATTGGTATGGCTGCCACATATTGCTTGTGTGTAGAATTTGCTGTCATGCAAGGAGGAGTTAATCAAGTAATTTCCCCGTCCTTTGTAAAGGAATTATGATCTACAAAAATTTTGGAGAACCACTATTGGTTATTAGCAGACAAGCTAAATAACAAATCAAGTGGCTCCCTTCCTTGCAACTCTTTTCCTAACAATAACTACAAAATATGAGCTCAAAGTATCACACAAATTTGACCATCAATTTTTTCATATATTAAAAAAACAGAAGTCTAACTGACCTGAAGGGCACAATAATTACTCAAGGAATATAGGAATTCCTCACTTGCATTTTCAGTAATCATCTTTGACATGGCCTCTGGATTTGGGTTTAGAATCTGCAACATGGAGTCACATTATCTACATATGGAACTCCATTAACATCATCACAGATTTCTAAGAAACCAACTGCATATATATATATATATATATATATATATATAATAGATAGATAGATCTGGAGAACCAGGCTGACAAGACAGGGCTATTCAGTACCTGTGGTATGCATCCAACAATTCGCTCAAGTTCTATATTATTGTCTCGACAATAAGCTAGAAGATCTGATTCATGAAATTCCACTCTGTCAAGCAAAGATTTTCCCTCCCTATCATATATTGGAAGCCCACTTTCATCCAGCGCATTTAAGAACAAATTTAACCATGCAACTTTAACAGCCCTTGGGTTAATATCAAGCCCATATACCTGTCAAAATCATGTCATGCCATCAGTGATGGTTTAGATAAACAACACACAAAAGAAAATTTCAACTTTCTATGGTATTGTTAATGTGATTGAAAAAATAGATGAACAACCAGGTATGCCTTTAAACATTAATCTCAAGCCAAATAGTACAATTTGCAACACAAACTGAGATAGAAATCAGACAATAACCCCCAAGATTAATCAATAAAATCAAATAATGATAATTATACACTTCTCACAAAAAATTTCTATTAATGATGTAAGGAACAAAAACACACAAAGAGAAACATCAATGCAGTAAATAGACATCAGTGTAGGACAAAGCCTCACCTTTGAAGGTGCCCACTTTTCAGCTATAGCTATGGATATCCATCCATTTCCACAGCCAAGCTCCGCAATAGTCTTGTCTTTGAAAATGGAGTCTGGGTGCCGATTTATCCCTTCATAGAAAGTGAATGACCAATCTTCCGGAATAAAAATACTCGGAATTTCCACCATAGTGAGCTTTTTTCTTTTCTGATAACCTGTTGCAGGAAGAGATACCTAATATCAGGTGCATTTCCCAACTTTTAAAAATTCCACCTTAACTATAGCTCTACAAAATCTGATTGACAACAATTTTGCAAAATGGATTATGGAAGAGAAAGAAACCAGATTCAAACCTTATAATAAAACTAATGGTCACAGAACAAAAATAAGATACGGACATTTTTGAAATTAGTATGGCAGAACAGATGCGGAAAACAAACGAATCCGACCCCAAACAACAGAAAAAAAACAGAGCTCATACCACAAATTTAAGCATTAAAAATTCAATTATATTTCAAAAATTTCCACAACAATCTTTTCTCTGAAAATGGAGTCCAAGTGCCGATTTATCTATTCAAAAAAAGAAAATGACAGTTATACGGTTGACAATCATACTGAACTTCTTCCTTTATCTGATTGCCTACAGAAGAAAGAGACTTCTAACGCCAGTTGCATTTCCCAAATCCAACAATTTATTCCTATATATACCAATTACTAAGATAGAACAATATATCCCGGAAAAAAAAACTCAAACTTCACCAGGAAAATGCTCGTACCAGAAAACGATCAATAATACTTCAAAAAACATAGCAAACTTCGAAATCCAATTGCACAAAAAAAAAAAAAAACATCATCAGAAGATTGATTCACAACCATCTCATTCGATCGATTGATCGAGAGGGGGAGAGAGAGAGGAGAGACCATCCAAGTCATTGAGGACGACGTCGTGAATGCGGAAGTGATAGGTCTGGAAGCAGCGATCGGCGTCTTCCTTGGATTGAAATCGGCGCTGGACAGCGGCGAGGAAGACGCGGGCCTCGGATCGGGTGGCGGGATTCTCGAGCTTCTCCAGAATGGCCTTGAGCACGCCGTAGGCCGCGTCGCCAGAGCGCGAGCACTCGTCCAGGAACGCCTCCATCGCCGGCTGCGACCACGATGCCATTGACATGCCTTTCGAGGTCTCCGTGAGAAGAAGGAGAGGGAGAGAGAAAGGGAGGGAAGGTTAGTCGAGTCGGGTCACCGCCTGGGTGTTCACCGCTTGAGTGGAGACTGGAGAGAGAGGACTCGGTCTGAAAAGAAAGAACGGTTGCGGGTTTGGGAAGCGGTCGACGATGAGATTTATGCATTCAACACCGTATCAATTGTCATAATCATATTAAATATTTTTTGTTTTGCTAGAAACCACCTGTCTTGTAGTTTTATTACGAAATAGAATCCATTCTTTCAATATTTATCACTAAGCACCTGAATTTAGTTCAATGGACTAAAAAATTCTTTTAATTTTTTCAACCAAAAACTTCTTTTATTTCTGTTTTACTTTCTATTTTCAACTAAAACTAACCATATTCACTCGATTCAACAAAAATATACCCCGTTTTTTATTTTTTATCTAAAAATTTTAAAAAACATTTACAAGGTGAATATATAGAAAAAAAAAAGATTATCAATAAATTGGTTGATAGAAACGGAGTAAATTGTTTCCCCCTTTTTCTTCATCATTTTTAGGATGTTTAAGATTTTTATAATTTTCTGATTTTTATGATTTTCAATTTTTTTTAAATTTTAAAATAGAAAAGATTGAAATGGCAATATAACTCCAAATCTGAAACAACCATATGTTTTGGTATTGATGGTCTATGTTAAACCACGATATCAAACTATTCATCTATTAATTCCGATGTTGGTGTTTAACAAATATGTGACAAGAAATTATCGATAGTTCTCATTCCTTCATTTGTTACTACATTTTTGTTAACATATGAATGAAATTAATTATATCCATAGTTTTATGTTTCACACTATTATAATTTTATTTATATTATATTTTTATATTTATTATATCTCGTAATCATTTATATTGTTGCTTTTCTGTTTACATAAGAAGGGTCATCAGTAAATTTCCCTTGTTTAAACTGTTGGTGCTGAAGTAGAATTCAGTTTCGGTTTTTTTGTTAGCAGTTCTGAAATGTATGTTTATGCTTCTTAATGATAGTTTTAGCTTTGGTTATCTTATGCTTGGTGCGTGTAATTAGGGTTAGTTTTTGATATTTTTGACTTTTCGCACGACTACAAACGCGGTCAAAAAAAGGAATATATCGAGAATATTCTGGTATTTGTTAAATTCGAACGGATGAGATATTTGAAACTAACCCGATAACTTCAGAGAAATACACAATTTTTAAACTTAAGGAAGCAATGTGCAATTTTGCTAAACCTCTGGACACAAGAAGAGAAACCGCGAAGAGAGGCAAGGGAAAACGAGGCCATGGGGGAAAAGGGAAACAAAGCGGTGAGCGAGAACAAGTGAAGCACCCGGTGACCGTATGCACTCACAGGGATCCGGCGCGGAATCCGCCGAGCGGAGATCCGCTCGGAACGGTAAAGACGATCACAACAAGCGTGGTACCATCTGGAGGCGAGACGGACGATTCCGAGCGGCTCAATCGTGAATCGGACGGTTCAGATTGGAGGAGTTGTGGGACCAAAGAAATGGGAGCAGGGCATTGGTCCCGAGTATTCTGGGGGTTTCTGAAAGGTTGAACGAGCTGACGAAACGATTATTTGGTGGGGCCTGTTTATGAGAAATTAGTGGAGAGCGTCACAACATAAAAAACGTATGCATCGTGTGACTGTTGGAGCCCAGGACCCCACACGCAGATTATGAACTAGGCCCCATTTTTTCTAGATGCACTGTGGTACCATTTTCGAGATGAGGATCAAAATTAACGACAAAATTAATAAATTATTTTTATAAATTAATTTTTTTTATTAAAATTAGTTTATAATAATTCAAAGTTTAAAAATTATTTAATTTTTTTATAATAATTTAATTTAATAACGGTGTAAAATAAGTAATATTAATTTTATAAGAAAAAAATAATTTTAAAAAATATTGATCCTGATCTCAAATCAAACGGTACCTATATGTTCTATTGGTGTCCTCAAATATAAGTGTAATTAAATTAGTACAATTTATTTACTCAAAAAATTAAGATAATCAAGAAAAAAGTTCAATAAGGCCTGTTTGAATTAGGACTAATATTATGATTATTACATAATGATCACACAACAAATCATAAATTATTTAAACGTATTTTCAAACAAATAGATTATGTTTCCCTTATCATCGCATTCATGTGATAGCAAACACATAATTAGATCTTTTTAAAAGAAATTATTGACTTTTTTTGATTCTTTAGAATATAATTTAATAATAATTTTGATGATACGCCAGAGCAATTCAGCCGAATAAAAAAACCATCAAGAACGGAGTCTAAAATCAAGTCGGGGACTAGCGAATTCAAGACAAAATTCTTTAGAACACCGAATTATAAGAAGTTTGACTTAAACTAATTGGCCAAATCAAATGGTGATAAAATTGAGTATAAAGATAGAACGCAAACTGGGTTGTCCAAGATAAAACACTCCGTGGTTCCAAGTTGCGAGGCTCAAATTATCTTTACACAATGATACTCGGACCTTGGAACTCTTGGAGTTGTGCTAACGCTAAGGCCCGCCTACATTCAAATAACTCAGCATTCAAGCCATTAGAGACAGACTACTATGAGAACTAATCCTCATATCCAAACTAATAAATAAATCCTGAATCAAAGCCATCAATTATGAAAAGATTATTTAGGATCACAATATCAAAGATCACGAGATTTAGATACGCTTCAAACTTTATAAATAGTGCAATCTTCAGAGAAGTGAGGACTAATATCCAGATATACATTTAACTCTCATTATTAATCTCGGTCCTAACTTAAGAGTCGGAGCATCTATTGCTGGAGAACTCCCAACAGTCTTCTTCACGGTTCTTTTCTACATAGGATGGCAAGTAGGTGGCCTAATAGATTGAGTTCTCAAGGAGGTACATGGACTAAATCTAATTTCGAACCAAGCTCCATCAATAGTGATGCTTTCATTGAGATATACTTCGCCACTCTTCTCTCATCCTAATCGTGAGGAGTTCTCTAATCACACACCTAATAACAAAGGCGTCGACATTAAAGAATTAGCCTAGGAGGCAAATTATTCCCCGCCAGTGGAATTGTGTGACTCTTCCAATAGTCCGGCTCAACTAGCTCACCGAGTCAACCAAGCCTTTCCCCCACTCCCATAATAAGAACCTCGGAGAGTACTTTTGCAAGCCATTCCCAAGGTGCCAATAGTACTCCCTCGGTAAGCCAGCAAGAGTTCCAAATATTTGTTGGGGAGCCGCAAAAGTGTTAAACTATATTCATATAGCGAGCCAGACACCAAACCATCCCAAAAGCTCAATCTCATGGGATATGGGTCTTTTTCACTATATCTATTGGACTCTATCTATCCAATATCCGATGTGGGACTAATTCATCACACCTGACATTATAACAATCTCCCCATTCAAGTATGATTTGACCATATCAATTTAACACTCTTAATCAAGAACTCTTTTATTCGACCACTTCCACCGTGTGACTCATGTCCTCGCACCGGCCTCTAGTGCCCACGCCCTTGAGTCGGCTTCTGACGCCCACACTTGTGGGCTCGCCATCCTGGCGCTAGCGCATGCGCCCTCTCTCCGGCCTCAAGCCAGCCTTGCGCCCTCATTCTCTCACTGGTCTTTGCCGTGAGACAAACATGTGACTCAATTCAGTCGTATTATCGCGGTAATTTTGGTCTTAAGAGTTTGCACAGTTTCAAACCTGAAGATCTGATACCACTTGTTGGGGAGCCGCAAGAGTGTCAAACCAGATCTATATAGTAAGCCAGACATCAAACCATCCCAAAAGCTCAAGCTCATGGGATATAGGTCTTTTTTCACTATATCTATTAGACTCTATTTATCCAATATATGATGTGGGACTAATTCATCATACCTGACATTATAACAATCTCCCCCTTCAGGTGTGATTTGATCACATTAATTTAACACTCTTAATCAAGACTCTTTCACTTAATCACTTCCACCGTGTGACCCATGTCCTCGCACCGACCTCTAGTGCCTGCGCCCTTGCATTGACTTCTGGCGTCCACACTTGTGGGCTCGCCATCCTGGTGCCAGCGCATGCGCCCTCTCTCCGGCCTCAAGCCGGCCTCGCGCGAGCGCCCGAGCCCTTGGGCCTGCAATCACGCCCTTGCAGGCCCGCGCCCGCATCCTCTCGCCAGTCTTTGCCATGAGACTAACATGTGACTCAATTCAGTCGCATCATCGCGGTAATTTTTGGTCTTAAGAGTTTGCACAACTTCAAATCTGAAGCTCTGATACCACTTGTTGGGGGAGCCACAAGAGCATCAAGCCAGATCCATATAGTGAATCAGACACCAAATCATCCCAAAAGCTCAAGTTCATGAGATATGAGTCTTTTTCACTATATCTATTGGACTCTATCTATCCAATATCCGATGTGGGACTAATTCATCACACTTGACATTATAACAAATATTGACTATGACAATTTAGTAAATGATGCAAATGCTGGAAACCTAGGTTCAAATTATGCAAAATTAACAAACTCAATAATCAAAAGTCAAGCTCAAATGATGCAAAACCTCCAAACCCACTCTATACAACCTCAATCTCAAGCTTCTCTTTTAGGCCGAGACTCTAAACCAACAATACGAACCGCATCCATAGGTTGGGAGCCAGCAGCATCTTGGCGGGCATCATCAGTTGAGTTATCAAGCCCCTTCGGCAGGAATCTTGCTTTGACACCAAGCATTAAGGGGTTACAAAGGATATGATCTCGCTTATGACCCAGCTGATGAAGCTATATACCACACTCATGTAAGTTGTTACTTGGGCAGTGTCGCTCATGGAACCCAAAGGGAGGAAGCCTCACATGCAGTTCGGAGAGTGTTGTACGTGCCAACCCATTCTTATCATGTGAGGTATGATACTCCCCTTATTTACGACATTGCCTACTCTCAGTTATAATCAAGGTTTTGCCCACCACCGTATGAGGTATACGATGGTTCTAAGGATCTTACCGATCATATAAGCATATTTCGAAATGTCATGGTCCTATCATGTGCAAGGCACTCTATCATGTGCAAGGCAAATGCTTCAAGAACCAGCTTGGGCATGGTATTCTAGGCTATTGAGGTACTCGATTGCATGCTTTGATGATCTAGTTGATAGATTCATAGAGCAATTCATCTCTTTGGTGCCTTGACGAAAGGATCATTCTGCACTCTTGACTTTGAAGCAATAAGAAGGAGAGAGCATGAGGGAGTATTTAGCTTAGTTTAATAAAACTCTGATGAAGGTCTTGAAACTTGATAGTTTTATTATCCTTGTTACGACGATTAATGGGATAAGGCAATCTCGAGTAGCCTATGAAATTGCTTGAAGACCTCTCAAAACCTTGGCTGAGTTCATTTGGTTAGCCTAAGAATACATTGACACCAAGGATATTATGTCAATCAAGGATGAGTCTAAGGGCCACAATAAATAGAAAAAGAGGTTCAAGAGAACAAACCACTTGGGCTGAAGAAGCAGAGGACTGAGCGTCGTGAGCGACAATAGGAATTCAAAGCCTACACCTTGTTAAACAATTCAAGGATAGAAGTATTGGCCCAAATAGAGCATTGAGACCTCTTGAAGAAGCCTCAGTCAATCACTTCAATAGATGATATTTGAACAAATCAAGGTATTGTAAATTTCATAAAAACTATGGTCATGATACCGAGAAGTGCAAGTACTTCAAGGATGAAATCGAAAGACTCATAAAGGAAGAACACCTAAGATACTTCATCCATCAAGGTGAAAGAGCTGAAGAAGTATCGATTTGAGAAGATCGACTGTGGGGTTCTCCTCGGAGGAACCCTACTCTCAAGTTGCAAAATCCGCCAATTAAAGGTCATCTTGATATAATCCTCACAAATCTATTGACGCAAAGTAGAGCCTTGGCTTCAACCTACAAACGTTGAGCCATCATTGGGGGGCAAGAGGATTGTAAAGAGGCCAATCGGCAGCATGCGACCCCGTGCATACGGGCATACAGTTCTCGACAAGAGATCTGCATGGTATTTTAGTTCTTCATAATGATGTCCTAGTTATCTCGATGATTTTATATGGCTACTTCACATAGCGCATCATGATAGACACGAGAAGCTCTACTAATATTTTATTCACTCGAGCTTATGATCAAACAAGGATCAAAGAACAACTACAGCTCTATATGGGAACATTAACCAAGTTTACCAAAAATTCAATCACTCCACTTGATATAATTAATCTACTCCTGACAATTGGAAAAGTCCAAAAAATACGATGATCAAATTAAAATTTGTGGTGGTTTAGACTCATTCAGCTTATAACATGATATTGGGACGTTTGACATTGAATTAACTAGAAACGATAATCTCAATTTTTTATTTGGTTATGAGATTTTCGACTAAATATGATACAAGTGAAGCTTGGGGAGACCAAAGCCTTGCAAATAAGTACGAGTTAGCCTATTGAGAGAATACCCTTGGCAAGAAGGGAAAGAGCTCGTAGTCTCAGAAATCAAGGAGTCTATCAAAGGGCCAAAAAAGGCACACTGAACCTATTGAACAACTCATCAAGTGGGCCATTGATGTGACTCAAGAAGGGCCATAAAGCTCAGGGCAAATCTCGTAGAATCTCTCTGCACTGAACTCGAGAAGCTCTTACAAAAGAACCAAGGCATCTTTGCATAGTCCCCTGAGGATATGTTGGGCATAGACCCTTCCGTCGTCCAACATGAACTCGCAATGGCGAAGAGCTACAAACTAATCAAGTAGAAGAAAAGGTACTTCACCCTCGAGCGCCAGAGGGCCATTATCGAAGAGGTAAATAAAGTACTTAATGCCTCAGGAAAGTTTACTACCCTGAATGGCTCACCAATATGGTGATGGTGAAAAAGTCAAATGACAAGTGGAGAATGTGAATAGATTTTACCGATCTCAATGAAGTGTGCTCGAAAGACATCTACCCCCTACCCAAAATAGACCAGTTCATAGACTCTACCTCGAGGCACCAACTTCTAAGTTTTTTAGATATATTTTCAGGCTATCATCAAATTTGGATACATGTTAAATATGAAGAAAAAATAACTTTCATTACTAACCAAGGAACCTTTTACTATACAATAATACCCTTTGAATTAAAAAATACTGGGGTAACATACCAGAGAATAGTGAATAAAGTCTTCGAGCATTAGCTAGGCAGGAGCATAAGTTGATGACATGCTCATTAAAAGTCTTAAAGTTGAAGAACATCTCAAAGACCTTGAAAAAACTTTCGATACGCTTCGAAAATTTAAAATGAGACTGAACCTAGAGAACTATAATTTTAGTGTTAGCTCAGAAAAGTTTCTCGGGTACCTCATTTTAAAATAAGGAATAGAAACAAATCTAGAGAAAATCAAAGCTATTCTAGAAATGAAACCACCTGACTCCACTAAAGAGATACAAGGGCTCATAGATCGACTAGAAGCACTCAACCGCTTTTTATCTAGGCCAGGTGAAAAGTACTCACCTTTCTTCAAAGGGCTGAGGTAGAACTCTAGATTTGAATCGACCAAAGAGTGTAGTTGAGCTTTTGAAAATCTCAAGAGATATTTGGTTGAGCCTCCACTTTTAGTGAGATCAGAACTAAATGAAGTATTATTTCTCTACGTGGCAACCTCAAATTAGGCTATTAGCTCGATTTTAGCAAGCGACGGAGGGTAAAAATAATACCCTATATATTATGTAGGCCTTATACTCACAGGAGTCGAGGTTTAGTATTTTCCATTGGAGAAATTAGCTATGTTGTAGTCCTGATGGTTTAAAAATTTTGCTTATACTTTCAGACACATCCTGTCGCAGTACTCAAAATCTCTCATTTCAGCAAACTCTTCAAAAGTTAGAAACCTCAGGGCGATTACTCAAATGGTTCATTGAATTGAGCCAATTCAAGGTGAGTTTTAAAACTTTGAAAACTATCAAATTTCAAGCCTTGGTGGACTTCTTAATGGAAATCACTTCATATCACATTGGATCAGAATCCGAGTATTGGGACATTCAGGTTGACGGCTCTTCTTGTGAGTCAAGTTGTGAGATCGATGCCATTCTTTTAAGTCTCAATGTAGAGTTGTCAAGTATTCGGCTCAATTGGAGTTTGAAGCCTCACACAATACAGTAGAATATAAAGCTTTTTCCTCGATTTACTAGTGGTAATAGCAGCAAAGGCCAAAAAATTAAAGATATTCGGTGACTCCTAGCTGGTTTACATGCAGGCCAAAGGACATTATAACGCAGTATTTGGTTGAGATTCATAAACTCATCGCAAGGCTTGACTGGGTGAAAATTTGCTAAGTACCACGGAATAGCAACATTGAGCCTGATACATTAGCATGGCTAGCCTCGGGGACCTCAAGTTTAAAATTGAGACAAATTTTTGTTGAAAACCTACAAGCTTTGAGCTATTCAGGGTTAGACGAAGTAGGTGTAACCAAGGAGGAGCCCTGTTGGATGGATTCTATTACCTCATACCTCAAGACTAACCAACTTCCCAAAGATCCTAGGAAAGCTTAGAGAATAAAGAGGTTAGCCCCAAGTTTTATTCTGATAGATGAGATTTTGCACAAAAAGCCCTTTTCAAAATCATTATTTTGATGTATTACTAAGCGAGGCGAAGTATAACCAACACTTCCATGAAGGAAAGCTTAGAGAATAAAGAGGTTAGTCCCAAGTTTTATTCTGATAGATGAGATTTTGCACAAAAAGCCCTTTTCAAAATCATTATTTTGATGTCTAAGGCTAAGCGAGGCGAAGTATGCACTTCATGAAGTGTATGAAGGGAACTATGAGAGCCACAGTGGAGAACAAGCCTTAGCCCATAAACTTCTAGGATAAGGTTACTATTAGTTCAACATAGTCTCAAAATTAATAGAGTTTATTTTTAAATACGAGTAGTGGCAAAAGCATTCCTTACTCTACCATAATCCCATAGTTCGGCTCCAACAAACACAAGTAGTTTGGCCTTTTGATTAGTGGAGAATGGATATAGTTGGCCCATTTCCTTCAATCTCAAGACAAAGTAAATTTTTAATAGCCGTCATTAACTATTTTACTAGATGGGTAAAAGCAGAACCTTTCGCTACCATCACAGACAAGAAGGTCCCATAATTCCTTTGGCAGTGCATAATTTACAAGTTTGGATTGCCTTACGCACTCATCACAGAGAATGGGAGATAGTTTGACAACTCAAGATTTAAGGACTACTATAACAACCTTCATATCAAGCAAAAATTTACCTCGCTTGCACATCCACAATCTAACAGTCTGACTAAGATAACCAACTGAAATTTACTTATAGGTATAAAAAAAGTGTCTAGAAAGAGCCAAGGGCGCTTGGGTCAAAGAGTTATCATACGTTCCATGGTCATACTAAACTACTTTTTGAAACATAACCAGTGAATCACCATTCCTACTCGTTTATGGGGTCGAAACTATCATCCTCGTGGAGATTGGTCTTACCTCACCACATCTCAAGGCTTATAATCCCAAGGTAAACGAGGAGAATCTCTGATAAAGACCTTATCTTAAAAGTTCGAAATAGGCTTGCACAAGGGTTACAGAGTACCAACGATGAGTGGCTCAGTATTACAATACTTGAGTTCATAGCAGAGAGTTACAGCCAGGTGGTTGGGTGTTACGCCGAACTAAACTAGCCGACCAAGATTTAGGAAAGTTGTCGCTGACATGGGTGGGTTTTTTTAAGATCACCCTGGCTATTAGACCAGGAGTATACAAACTTGAGTATGCAAATGGTATCCTCCTAAGGATATGGCATATGGACAATCTTAGAAGGTTCTATTTCTAAATCTAGCATTTGAAATAAACTTTATCTTATTTATCTTTTAAGTAAAATTGAAGTTTTGACAAGTAATTGATTAGACTCCAGAGAGTTACAGCCAGGTGGTTGGGTGTTACGCCGAACTAAACTAGCCGACCAAGATTTAGGAAAGTTGTCGCTGACATGGGTGGGTTTTTTTAAGATCACCCTGGCTATTAGACCAGGAGTATACAAACTTGAGTATGCAAATGGTAACGTCCTCCTAAGGATATGGCATATGGACAATCTTAGAAGGTTCTATTTCTAAATCTAGCATTTGAAATAAACTTTATCTTATTTATCTTTTAAGTAAAATTGAAGTTTTGACAAGTAATTGATTAGACTCCACAAAGACCTAGTCCTTTGAGGCACAAAGATCTCGGTCTGCTAAGACACGATACAAAGACTTTAGTCTGCCAAAACATAAAGACCTTAGTCAACAAAGGCATAAAGATCTTGGTTTACCGAGGTGCAAAAACCTTACTTAGACGAGGTACAAAGACCTCAATCCTCTGAAGTGCAAAGACCTTGGTCTATTGAGGTATAAAAACCTTGATTTCCCAAAACACAAAAATCTTGGTCCGCTAAGATGTAAAGACCTTAGTTCACCTAGGTATAAAGACCTTGGTTTGTTAAGACACAAAGATCTTGGTTCACCAAGGTACAAAGAACTTGGTCTACCAAGGCATAAAGATTTGGGTTCACCAAGATATAAACACTTCGGTCCGCTGAGACACAAAGACCTTGGTTTGTTAAGGCACAAAGACCTTGGTCAGCTAAGAGTAAAGATATCAGTCCACCAATACACAAAGGCCTCTGTTTGTCGAGGCACAAGGACCTTGATCCACTAAGGCATAAAGACCTCGGACGGTTTGCCAAGGGACAAAGATTTCGATCAACCAAGGTGCAAATACTTTAATCCATCGAGATGTAAAGACTTTAGTTTGCCCAGACACAAAGATGTCAGTTTGCCAAGATGCAAAGACCTTGGTTCATCACAATGCAAAGACCTTAGTCCATCAATGCATAAAGACCTTGGCCCACCGAGGTATAGAGACCTCACTCAACCAAATTGCATAGACCTCGATTCACCTGATGTATAGAGAACCTGGTCTGCCCAAGGGGCAAAGACACCAATGCACCGGGGCAAAAGACCTCAATCTCAAGTTAGGCGTCATAGAAGTGTTGTGACCTCAATTACCTAAGGCACGAAATTCGGTCAATAGAAGGCATAAAAACTCATCTCGTGTTAAGTATGAGGCTTGGAAAAATAAAACCTGGTGACCATACTCAGAGCAATGGCTTTTTTCGAGTTTTGGGCCTGAATATCAAAATCACGCAAACCACGGAGATTCATTACCGGGTTGAAGCATCCGTGAGATTGGCTACATTATCTATGATAAATTGTTTGGTCTAGACAAATTGGTCACGAAGCTAAGACTTAATCATTTTCTCACAATATGATATAAAAATAAGGGAGAGATATATGAAAACTAAGGTTATACACTAAAAAAGTTAAAGCTTCATTGGCTAACACCGAGTTAACACTTAAAAGTAAAGCTTTTCATTAATGAGAAAATATTACATTAAGATGCAAACTACTGAAGAAAGAAAAGGAAACTTAGGTATAATGACTATTCGCCCTTTTTTGATAGACTAGGAACCTCAACCGAGCCTTCCTCACCCTCCGAGGAGCTAAGAGAATATCTAGTACTTGAGCCCTCAACACCATTGTCACTTGTTAGAGGGACCAAGTCAACGTTAATGACTTCACTGTATTCATGGTGCAGACACTCTACACAATCCTCATCATAGAATTTGATCTGAAGGGCGTGGGGGTTGAAGTTGGGTCTTTGCAACCAAAGAATCATTGTACCTCGATAAGTCAGATAACCTTGTACACCTCGATATTAAGACACCCAACTTCTCTTAAATACTCTTTGCTATCTTTGTATTCCTGGACAATGAGTTCTCTTGTGCCCTTAATAAGGAGCTTGTACTCTTCACTCCCTCAGAAGGTGATAAGTGTGTCTTCTCTTGCCTTGATAAGCTGGTCGGCATAGCTCTTCAATAAGCGCTCGTTCTCCCACCGAGCCAAGTCTCTTTCTCCCTTAGCCTTCTTTTTCTTGACTATGGTTGAGTCCTTCTCCTTCGCTGTAGCAGTATTAGCCTCGTGTTCTACAATAAGCTCCATCCGAAGTAGGTCTATCTCAAGCTGAAGAGCCTTGGATTTACCCTCGGCCAAGTCCAACTTGGATTGGCATGAGGAGGCTTCTTTCTTAGCCTCGAGAAAGTGCTTCTCGACATGGTAGAAATACTTTGCTATCTGCAAACTAAGCTAAGAGTTAGAATCATGATAATTACAGATATCACTCTATGTTAATGTGCAAGGTAACACTTACACCATAAGAAGCATTTACACCATTGAAGAACAACTCCTCTACTATCTTCCGAGTAATATGAGGGTTTGGGTTAAAGCCCCCTTCGAGTCATCATCATCTCTTGCTACTCCCTTGCCATGGTGACGAAGCTCCTATGGACTTAGCGTTTTTTGTCTCTGTAGGTGTATGGATGGAGATGAGGAAGGAACCTCCAACACCTTGCAACTCGGTTCAACTTCAATGTCAAGACCCACTAGTTTCTCAGTAGCCTCAGCAGAGTTAGGAGGAGGAAGGCTTGGACTCTTTGCTTCTCCTTCCTCTTCCTTTTCTTTTCAATCCTCGGGGCAATGGAGCTACTACCTTCAACCCCCGATGTATCGGGGCTTCTTCTTCTTCCTCTTCTCCCCTGTAGGTTCAATGGGTTCGAAGGGTCCCCCAACTTCTTCTCCTTCCTCCTTCTTTCTCTTTAGCTTCTTTAGTGGCCAAGGGGGAGCAACTCAGGGAGACTAATCCCACTTACCGATAACTTCATTCATGAATGATATCTAACTAAGCCCTGCAAGTATAACTAAGGTAACAGTTAGCAAAGACAAGAGTATAAATACATGGTAACTCACAAAGTAGATCATACTATACTTTTGAACTACTAATAGACTGAGTCTGAGGAGTTTCTCCTCGCTCGACCACCTCGAGGTGGATCTTCATTTCAGCATCTTGGAGAACCAAGAAAAGAATAGTTGCTAAACTTTGGGAGATGCTTCAGGCTCTATGCTCGGAAGGTGCCCCCCACCCACTTCAGAGTCATGAATCCACTCTTGAGAATACCCTCATAAGGTGATCCTTCCAAAAGTGGATTGAGGATGGATTTGCTCTAAACAAGCGCTGACAAAAGGTACCACCTCCCATCTGCCCTTGAGCTTCGTCCAACTCGGAGGGCATCTCAGAACATCTCCATAGATGGAGAGACCCCCTTGGTTGTTGCCAATGCTCAGAACACGATGATGATTCTCATCACATTTGAAACAAGTTGGTCAGGCGCAAGGTCAAGATCAGACATTACAGCCAAGGTAAAATCGTCTATTAGATATCTGAGCCCCACTTCAAAGATTTCTTAGAAAGTGGTGAAGACATGTCCAAATTGATTCTTAAGGGTAGAACTACTATCTTCTGAACCCCATACATCGACTTCAATATCATTTGGGAAACCAAAGATTTGGATTAGGTATTCTAACTTTTTCTCCCGAAGGGTTTGCTCAAACACCTAGACTAGAATCGAAGAAGGTCCTTCATTACTTAAAAAAAAATTCACAATGACCTAGTCACAGAAAGTTCAAAGAAATAGATATTTACCAAACTAAAGAACAAAGTGATTTGGGGTTTAAAGTAACACCTAAGTCTAGGATGTCTGAAAACTATAGTTCGGTCGATATTTGACCCTAACACTATGAATATGGGTTCAGATTCTACAAAGCTCTAGACTTGGATGATCTAATCCTAGTTCATAATCACTTCGTCAAGTTTTGAAACATGCATATAAAATAATTAAATAGAGATCAAAAGGAGGTGAAGGCATCCAGACCTCGAGTTTGAGAAGAGGAAGCGACAGCTCTCACAGCAGTGGTAGGGGTGGCCGGAATGGCCACCACAATGCTCCCTATTGGGGACAAGATCGGCATGGAGATGGCCGAAGGTGTGGAAACATGGTTGCCAGAGTTGTCGCCTTCACCAGCCATCAAACATAATAGAGAGAATTAAAGAAACGGTGGAGTTAGGGTTTGAATGAAAAGGTTGAAATGGAGAAAGTGATAGCCTAGTCCTAATATTTGTATTTATAGCTAAGAGAGGCCCGTCTAATAGAAGACACGTGGCAAGGCCTAGATCTCGAAAACGAGCTCACGCCCATTCCAACCCAAATGCAAATATCAACGAATACATGGTGGTATCCTGCACTCTACCCTCGAAAAGTCAGCCATTAGCATGAGTAACAAGGACGACATTTCAAGAATGTGCAGGTGCATAATTGGAAAACGATTATGAGCATTAAAGGAGGATGGCTGCCTGCTCTTTAGGAACCTACCGAGCTAGTTGAGATGAAACAAGTCACCCTTCATACACTCCTCATAAATAACCCCAACCTCCGAGTCTTAGCAACTCAATACTCGAGTTTGGGGGCCACTGATGATATGCCGAAGCAAATCAGCTGAGTCAGAAGGCTATTAAAAATTGAGTCTAAAACTAGGTCGAGAACTAGAGAATTTGAGGCAAAATTTCCTAGAACACTGAGATATAGGAAGTTCAACTTGATTTGGCACTTAGGCTAATTAACCCAACCAAATGGTGATCAAATTGAGTGTAAAGACAGAATGTAAACTGGGTAGCCATGAAAGCCATGAAAGATGGACTATTATGGGAACTAATCCTCATAATCCAAACTAAGAAATAAATTTCAAGAGATATGAGATTCAAAACCATCAATTACAAAAGAACAGATAGGATTACGACACTAAAAATCACAAAATTCAGATATGCTTTGTATTCTATAAATAAAGTAATTTTCGAAGAGATGAGGATTCATGCCCAAATATATATTCGATTCTCATTATTAATCTTGGCCCTAACCAGAATGTCAAAATGACCATCATTAAAAAGTTCTCGGTGATTTTCTTCACGTTCTTCTTTATGCAGAACAGCGAGAAAATGATATAATAAATTAAGTTCTCAACGAGTTATACAAATCAAAGTCAATTTCAAATGAGACTCCATCAACAAACTTAAAACTATCATATAATCATTTTTGAACTTTGATTATGAGGTTTTGCCATCTCAGCATGATAATGTTATAAAAGTAATCAATTTGGCCAGAACACTTGAATCGGAATCTCTGTGCCTTAGGTTAGTTGTGATATTAATAACTCCTTCTTCGTGCACCATCGAATTTATATTTTCACATGTAATCCCTGGAAAAAAATTAGGCCATTTGATCGAGAAGTTTCTCGGGTTAACGGCTATGATTTGATTTACCTTTATATATTTTGGCATGGCTTATATGGGTAGGATCAACGGCAGAATTTGGGATATTCACAAGTATGTCCTTAATATCTTTTTTATTTCACAATTGTGTAATTAGATTTTATTATTCAAATTATACTAAAAAAATTACTCGAGAAAATTAAGAAAACTAAAAAAAATATTCCTAAAAATATACAAGTAGGTAAAGAAAGATTGACTACTCGAAGGCCCACTTGTTCTCCTTCTGAATCAGTTCCTCCTCCTCCTCTGTGAAATCGTTTTCTATCCCGAAGTACTCCCGTACTTGCTCGATGCTCATGTCCTTGATCTCGTCGGCAACGGCCTGGCACGTCAGCTCGAGCATCGGGGTCGAGTTGAGATAGTTGGCCGCCATCAAGAGCTCAAACAACATCTCTTGGTCGACATTCACCCACTGCGCGTCGAACTTCTTCCTTTCCAAGCTGATGGCCTGCCTATTGTCGTTATCATCCGCATGATATTTCCAGTACTCGATAACCTTCGCAAGCGCCCTGCTTTTCACGTTGAAGATGGAGATGACTTTGCCGGCCAACTTCTCGTCCTCGATGCACTCTTTGAGAGTCAGAGACTGCAAAGCAAGTCGCGCCTCGATGACGAACTTGTCTTGCTCTTTGCTTACAAGTGTTATCATCTTCTTCTCCTCCATTGCTGATGTGCTTGCCACCGTCACTGCCACCAACTGTTGAGACATCATCGTTGGAGCGTTGAGCAGCAGTGGATTGAATCCGATGGTGGGCTTCGATCACGCGGTCACGCTTGCTTGTATATATATAGGTGAAGTGATTTCCAGTCGGATCGACTGTTCGTGTTTCAGGTTACCTGACTCAGTCACGGAATCCGAGTCCGAATCGGATTCCTTTTTTATTCAGCGGATGCTTGCAAACAAAACCCTATGTCGTCTCGTATTTACAAAAAGAGAACCAAAAACACAAACATGAACCTAAACCTAAACCAAATTTGAAACCAGAACCTACCCGACCGAATCGGAACCGATTTTAAGTTCTACACCGGAATCTGGATGTGAATGGCGAATCTCAAAGCAATTTGTCTTGAGCCCTTATCTCCAAAGAATCCCGTCGTTCTTCCTTGACCTCCCCGATGCCGTCGTCGCTCCTCCCGCCGGCGACCCTCGCCGCCGCTCGTCCACCGCTGGAGACCCTTCGTCTCTCCTCCTTCTACTCTCTGCGCAATATCGCCTTTCCCTTCCTCCACCTGCAAATCCCAACCCGAACCCTAACCGTTACCCCGATCCGCATGGGCGGCGGCCCCCGAACCTACCCTGGCGGCGTAAGCAAGTGGCAGTGGAAGCGCATGCAGGTCAAGAAGGCAAAGCAACTCCTCAAGGCCCGGCTCGCCCGCGAGCGCCGCCTCTACGAGATGCGGAAGCGCGCCGAGCTGAAAACCGCGGTCGCCGAGCTGGAGAAGCCCTGGGAGCTCGTCGACCGCGCGCCCGCTCTCTTCTCTGTTGCCGCCGACGAGCAGGTCAAGGCGCTTGCCGACAGGTTTCAGAAGCCTGGAGGGTTCGATATGTGGACGGAGAGAGACGGGCCGCAGGTCTTCCGGTCGCCAGGGGGGTTACCCTCGGCGAGGTTCTTCCCTAAAGGCGCCGTGCATAGCGTAAAGCCGTATGGAATTTCGACTCCCGAGGGAGAAGAAGCTGGATTGGGTTATGATGATTGGATTGCAAGGGGAGGAGGCGGAGTGAGGAGGAGGTCGAGGCGGGGTGAGCTTCGCGGAGAGAAACGTGGATCGGAGTTCATCGACGTCGAGGCAAAAGCTCAGGCTGGAAAGCAAGAAGACAATAAGCTTGCAATGCACGCGAAGTGTTCGATGGATGTCAGTCATGGTGATGAAGAGGAAAACACAAAAATTTCGCAATATAGGAATAGAAGAATGCGGGGTTTGGATGGCTCAATGTATGTTCTTGCTGAATTTGAGGATTCGATAGAAGAAAACAAGCAGCCCGATGGAGATGTTGATTCGAAATCAATAAGCTTAAACTGTTCGAAGAATTGCCCTAATGAGGAAGAAATGGCAGATCTTGGGGCTTCCTATGGAAGGAGAAATGGCAGGAGTGGTTCATATGACAGGTTGAGAAATCGTGGGAATGGAAGATGGCAGGGATCAGATTGGCTTTCGGTTTCGCAGAACAAGAGAGTTGGTCGAAATTCTGATTCAAAATCAACGCATTCAAAGAGTTTGATGAATTACCGCAGCGGGGAAGGCAGCGGGGAAGGCAATGCGTGGGCCTCGCGTATAGAGGAACATGGGGATTCATATGGAAGGAGAAGTCAGAGGAGTGGTTCATATGATGGGTTGAGAAACCGCAGGAATGGAAGATGGCGGGAATCTGAGGGGTCATCAGTTTCCGATTCTGAAATTGTGGCTGTTGGCCGCAGAGAAGAGAGGAATAGAGTGGGCGGTAGACGTGAGTATGGTAGCAGGAGCAGGCGGTTTGGGGCCCAGAGAGCTTCAGAGATATTGATCCCGGATTTATTGTCGGAAGATGATGCTCAAGGAATAATGAGAAGTTCAAAGCCTACCTTAGGCAATGGATTGAGAATGAGACATGGAAGGAATCAAGGTTGAAGCCTTGGATTGTTGCCAATCTATGATGTGAATATTGTGGTACTGACTCTTGTGTTGTTTGAATGAGGAAGGCAGATGATATATACCTTGTTCTTGTATTTGAATACATTGTAAAAGGACGTGCTGAAACCTTCAGATGTCAATAAAGCCAAAGAGTATGCATTATAGCATTGAAAATTTGGCTAATGGATTGAGTGCTAATAACTCGGCTAGTCGATATGGCAGCTTTGGGAGTTCCAGCTTTTCAAAAATTGAAAAATCAGGTAACTTAACACGATTAAGCTCAAAAGTAAACGCCAATATAGCAACTCAGATCAGAACGAGCTGGCAAGGGAAGTTAAATTGCCAAATCAGATGCAGCAGCCCTATATTTATAAGCCATGACATCCAAATTACTATTGTTGCCAAGACTAAATTCAAGCCGCATTTTGAGAACCAAACAACATATTCACATTCTGGCTAACATGAATTTCAGAAGTAAAAAAGTATATGAGCTACAGGGTTACATTATTCAACAGTTGCTGAGTTTCAGAAACCCTGATTATAAATTAGGAAGTGGACAAACGTGCAACTCATGTAACAGCAGTGCACAAGCTGAGCAGCAAATGATCTTCAACATGGGAAACATACATGAGAAACAGACAGCTACAAGGTCTACGAATTTCATTGATCCAGCAGTGTCTGAACCTGCAAAGTTCACCAATATTTATTTTCATGAGATTGGATTATTCGCACTCATGTATGCGATTAAACTAAACATTAAATAATTCAAAAAGGCTAAAACCTAATGCGAAAAGGCAATAAAATTCTATATCTTGAAGTTGAACAAAACAAGATTTTTAACAGTAACAGTTCTAGTCGACATCAAATACTTCTTATTTCTTGTTAGGGGAATGTCTGATTCACAGCTGCCACCACCAAAGTAGTTCTTTCAGGAAGCTCTTATCACCAGCGATACATATTCCATAGCTTTTCTCACGATGTCCATACTTGGAGAAAAAACTGATTCAAGTAGCCAGAAAATAGATCATGTATCTAGGTCAACAAAAAGCTCAATGAGGCTAACACTTCTGAAGGTTCCCTCTGAAGCTCAACTATTCTGACTATAAATGTTGTCCCTTTCCTGTTTGTCATATGTCGTATGAAGATGGCACACACCTATGTGTATGCCGAAGAAGAGATCATATCCTCAGAGCAAACAAGAAATCTGCTGGGCAGTCAACTACCAATACCTTCCTCCTAGGTCTCTGGCAATAGTCAACATCCAGCCAGTAGGACAGTCATCCCAGAGGATACCTTGAAAACCTATGTATCTTAAAGAGATAGTGTGGCCTAAGAATCCATAATAGGTACACTATCAATTGTAGGCACCATATATGAAAAACCTGACTTTTTTGGAATTCTAGCCAAGTTTCAAAGTTTTAAGTACGTATTGGATCTGGATGTAATCAAAGATATGTCAAAGGACTTAATTGTAAACTTCCTAACCACCAACCATGAGATTCAATTTTTAAGGAATATAAGAGAAGAGTTCAACTTTGCGGAAACTAAATCTTTTGATTATCAAGATAGCCGTTGTGTAATTTTGAGAATCTACTTACAAGCTATAGAAGGATTAAGGATTCAATTGAAATCGGATCAATCATAGGGTTGTCATTTACTTTTGATTGACAAAAGGGTAAAACATTGAAAACACAAGATGTCATTGACAAATCATTCAAGATGTCAAATTTTGTAATATTGAAAACACAAGGGATCTTTTGTAAAAAAACAAAAAAACTTTTTCAAATACCTAAAAATTTGGGGTGTCTTAAGGCTGTCATCCCTATTGAGAAATATTTTGACCGAAGTTCTGTAAGAGCCAACAGATCAAATGGCAGACAACTTATTTAAGTTTCGAGGCGAAATTTCCTGTAGGCATTTTTTTTTATTTTTTAGAGTTTTTTGGCAGTAATGAATTGATTTATAACGAATTTGTAAAAAAAAACCAAATATATCACTATAAAAAATTATTTATTTTATAGTATAAATTTACAAAAAATCATCTCAATTAAAATATTTAAATAAAGGTGAAAGTTGAAGGATTTTTTTCTGACTTTGATTGGTTTGACATTTAGCTTAGAAAGTTTGATAAAAAATTTAGAGACCTCTAGGAAATTTTATGAAAAGTATGCAACTTTGACATTTAAAACAATGAACTAAACTAAAATATACAATTGTTTGAGGTCTAAATTGGAAACTGAATATAACCAACCAGATCTCACTAGTTTTAACTCCCATTTTACCAATCCAACAGTAGTTGGATCTAGATTTTCATGTAGAACATAATTCTATTGAAGAAGATTGGACCAATCTCTGGTTTCCCATATGAATCCATTTCCTTTTTTTATTGATTTCTTTGAATCCTGCTGATTAGAAAACTTGACGTAATTACTTGGATAATAAACAGTCTAATAATAAGCTTCATTTTTTTTTATCTAGTGTCATTGGAATATCAATATTGATATCAAGTATTGAACAATTTTATATGATATGGCAACACATATATAAATGTGCATGCCCATATACATAAAGAGGTTTGCAGCAACCCTACTCTACTCATTTCGAAGAAAAACTGGGGCGACAACAATACTTCTTTACCCAAATCAGAGGAGAAGACAAGAACCAACTTATCTCAGCAAACTATATTTAAAAAAGATGATATTGGACGTTCAATGGATCATATGAACTTGGAGGATTGAACCAAGCAGATAACTAATTCAAAATTTGAATTGATCTCCAGGTAAATGAGATCCACATGACCTTTAATTAACCTAAAAAAGAAAAGGAAAAACAAATTGCATGTTCAAGTTATTGTCTGACAAGTAAATCTCCTAAATATAGTATTTATCAACTCATCCAAATATCCAATAAAATATCATATATGCAACCAAAAACAAAAGCATATTACCAGTCTCTATTTAACATCTAAGCAATTCTAGTTTAAAATTAATGTAGTTCCATCAAGTTGGCTAATCAAAAAATCCAAGGAAAGCATATAAATTCATAAACCAAAAAATAATCCAGGGTTCGCCAATAAGAATATGTTCCACAAGTCTAAATCAAATGGCTATTGGATCGTTAAAATCACAGTTTAAATGAGTGAGATCTGGTCCAACATATCAGCTGTTTGCAACATAGGCTTCAAAAGATTGGACAATAAGTTCAATTCCAATTAATTGAATATAAACATGAAATGATAAATAATGAGGGTATTGTACTCAATATCTATATTTTATGTTCACAAGGAATCGTTATTTTGGGGGTGCGGATGTAAATCTTTTGATTATCAAGATAGCCGTTGTGTAATTTTGAGAATCTACTTACAAGTATAGAAGGATTAAGGATTCAATTGAAATCGGTCAATCATAGGGTTGTCATTTACTTTCGTGACAAAAGGGTAAAACATTGAGTTTTGAGGACATTCATGAAAATATGTTAATTTCATATCACATAAGTGTTGTTGATTACTTGAAGAAAATTAAAATATAAAGGTGAAAGTTGAAGGATTTTTTTCTGACTTTGATTGGTTTGACATTTAGCTTAGAAAGTTTGATAAAAAATTTAGAGACCTCTAGGAAATTTTATGAAAAGTATGCAACTTTGACATTTAAAACAATGAACTAAACTAAAATATACAATTGTTTGAGGTCTAAATTGAAAACTGAATATAACCAACCAGATCTCACTAGTTTTAACTCCCATTTTACCAATCCAACAGTAGTTGGATCTAGATTTTCATGTAGAACATAATTCTATTGAAGAAGATTGGACCAATCTCTGGTTTCCCATATGAATCCATTTCCTTTTTTTATTGATTTCTTTGAATCCTGCTGATTAGAAAACTTGACGTAATTACTTGGATAATAAACAGTCTAATAATAAGCTTCATTTTTTTTTATCTAGTGTCATTGGAATATCAATATTGATATCAAGTATTGAACAATTTTATATGATATGGCAACACATATATAAATGTGCATGCCCATATACATAAAGAGGTTTGCAGCAACCCTACTCTACTCATTTCGAAGAAAAACTGGGGCGACAACAATACTTCTTTACCCAAATCAGAGGAGAAGACAAGAACCAACTTATCTCAGCAAACTATATTTAAAAAAGATGATATTGGACGTTCAATGGATCATATGAACTTGGAGGATTGAACCAAGCAGATAACTAATTCAAAATTTGAATTGATCTCCAGGTAAATGAGATCCACATGACCTTTAATTAACCTAAAAAAGAAAAGGAAAAACAAATTGCATGTTCAAGTTATTGTCTGACAAGTAAATCTCCTAAATATAGTATTTATCAACTCATCCAAATATCCAATAAAATATCATATATGCAACCAAAAACAAAAGCATATTACCAGTCTCTATTTAACATCTAAGCAATTCTAGTTTAAAATTAATGTAGTTCCATCAAGTTGGCTAATCAAAAAATCCAAGGAAAGCATATAAATTCATAAACCAAAAAATAATCCAGGGTTCGCCAATAAGAATATGTTCCACAAGTCTAAATCAAATGGCTATTGGATCGTTAAAATCACAGTTTAAATGAGTGAGATCTGGTCCAACATATCAGCTGTTTGCAACATAGGCTTCAAAAGATTGGACAATAAGTTCAATTCCATGTCATAAATAGTAGAAAATGTCAAAATTACATACTTTCATAAAAGAACATACGATTATCGCAATTTTATAGCAACCTTCAAAGCTCAAAAACAAACCATTCAAATTAACAAAAAATCCCTCAAAATTTCATGTTTCATATCAAACAAACATATTTTCATGAATGTTCCCAAATTTCAATATTTTACTATTTAACCCCTTAACAAATAATTGTCCTACAATCGCATATTTTGATTTAACCCTTAACATTTTGTTAATAAATAGATCCTCAAAGTTACAGAATGACCATCTTGAGAATCAGAAGATTTACATTGTCACCCCAAAATAAAGATTCTAATATTGCAATCCAGTACATGGGACATAGAATATAAATATTGAGAACAAGACCTTAATCATTAATCATTTTGGATTAAACTTAACTAATTGGACAACGATCAAACCACTCATACTATTTGTCATCATTTAAACTAAAACTCATTAATTCCATCAAGCATCGTGATTAGATCAGTGATTCATTAACATAATTAACAAGCCAACTTTCTAAATCTTGATCTCATGGCTAGACCAAAAAAGGACTTCAAAGTATTACAGAGCGATAAAAAATAACCAAATTTCTGGAAAAGCATGGAGTGGACCGAGTATAAAGATGTTGTATTCCAATGGTTCAATCAAATAAAGAACATAGGATGTAGTAATTATGAAAAAAGAATCTAAATACTTCAAAATACAATACTCATTTATTTTTTGAACCATAGGAAAAGCAACAAAAACTTTATTTTTCGATTATAACCCAATGATCATAAATCAACTTTTGAGACCCATATTGGTTTCAGCTCTCCTTTCTCAGCTCTCCTTTCTTTCTCTCTCTAAGCTTCTATACCAAAACCAGATCAGAGAGATCATGGAAATATCAGTTTTATTTAGATGTGGCATCCTTTTACAAATAAGACCATGGATTTGTCAAAATTATATTTGGCTGTTTTTTTTCTCTAAAAGTTGAACCGTTCTTTTCCTAAAAACTGGATCTCATGGTGGTTGCAATATTTACATCTAAGCCCAATAACATATCATTGGTTACATCAAGGTCCAACATAAACCCATAAATATAAAGCACAGACAATTCCAAAATTTCAAGTTATCACAAGACCCCCAGTAGATGGCATGTTAACCACTGAATACAATCCTAAACAAAAGTGATTTGCTCACAAAAGCAATCTACCTGAAACGAGGCTAATCTACTCTACCCCCCAAGTGCAGTCTTCAATCTTGGTCTAAACATTGTTCCCAAGATAAATATCCTCTTGCTCAGAACCACAGCTCCCCTTTATTTGATGCACAATGCAAAGCCATATAGCAAAGGCCCAACAATCTAGGCAATGATGGTTTGTTCTTCTTCAAATTGCCTAAACCTTTTCCACCTTAATGTTTAGAGCCCATAGAATGGTTCCATTCAAAGTCATCATAGAGTCATAGAGCTCTAGTGGTGAGAGGTAGCAATCCCTCAAAAAACCTAGATGGATCACCTAGGCATCTAAGTGGAGGTCTAGAAACTTTTATTTTTTAAATTTAGAATTTTATGTTTAATATTATATAATTAAAGTATTAGGCACAAAAATATTTGTTTATGGAACTAAATAATTGCTTGGAAAAAAGCAACAACTAGCGGCCACCTAGCATCCATATAACTAATTGCTAGGTGACTAGGCGGTCGAGCTCTATTAGGTGGAAGCTGCCTAAAATGGTTCCATTGCATGCCATATATGGGCTAAATTCCTATTACTACTGACTATCACAACATATAGGGTTGGGCCAACCTGAGGATAATGCATGGACATAGCTTGCAGAAAGTAAGTCCTGTTTGGTCTCCTGGGTACATGTTGCTTTAACTCGATAGCCACTCCTCAAACATATGCAAGTTCAAAGATTGCATAGCCCAACATGATACTAAAATTGAAATCCTAAACAGTATGTCAACATGATTAACCAATCAAAGAACACTCCACTCACATTATCATTTTTTAAACTCTGATGAGTGATAACAACTCTTCAAACAAAATCAAATTCACACCAAGAAATTACAAAAATTTCTTAACCCAAGATTATAGTAGAATGGCAATCCTGAATGACTACATTATTGTCCAATCAAATAACATTGAACTAGTGCAACTTGCTACAGTTTTCATTTTCTAGGGTAAAACCACCTTGTTGCAACCAATGCAACCAATTACACTATACATCCAAGGAACATGATCTTCAGCAATACTTTCCAAACAAAACACAACAAACTCTATGACTGTAGCTTTGTCTGAGAAACTGTAACCTATCCAGCACCTAAAGGATTTCAACCAATGGCCCCTCCTATACTCTAAATCTTCCACCAAACATTCCTTGTAACCTAAAACCACATCATCCTGATATCCCCCAACACCACAGACTGTCATCAACATAACAGCAAAGAAGCAATGATTTCAATTTCAGAAAACACATTTCAAAGCCTCGATGAAATGTTCCTTGGGATTCTCAACCACATTCCTCCAAACACCATCACAATTCAGATCAGATAATTTTCAAACATCAAGAACTAACAAGAAGGGAAAGACCAATCAAACAGAAAAACGTCAAAATCCGGATCTTGAGATTCTCAATCAACTAGAGATTTAGCAACAGACGAGAGAGAAAGTGGCGAAACCTCGTTGTCGGCGATCTCAGAGATGGGTAGAGTGTGGATCGGGGGTGGCGTACAGGAGGTTGTAGGCGGCCTCACCGATGAGGTAGATGCCGAAGGCGACGAGGGCGGGGCCAAGGCCCGGAAGGACGTGGCGCATCTGGTTCCCGACCATCGGGTGCTTCCTCCACTCGTCTCTCCAGAACTCCCCCGTCGCTTCCAATGCCTTCTTCCCCGCCGCCATGTTCTCCTCCTCCTCTTCTCTCTCTCTCCCTCTCCCTCTCTCCCTCTCTCTCTCTCCTCCCTCTTGGTTCTCCGATCTCTCCGCGAAGAGGCGCTGTGAGCTGGTATTGGTTCCCGACTTGGCTTATCGGGTCTAAAACCCGAATCCGACAAGAGAACATGTGGATTTCGAGTTGCAAGCGGATCGGATCGAATAAAGTATGATCCGAATCCAATTCAGTTGAATAGCAGGTCATGTTTTTGGAATACAAACAAATGAACAATGTCTTACGTGAAATCACAATAGCTGATCGGAAGACGTGAGAATAAAAGTATTATTTTCAAAATTTTGCCTAGACAAGATGTGTCAGTATTTGCAAGATGAGAAATTCATTGATATGACTTTTAATTCATTAGGAATATTTCATAAATGAACGTGGGATATATATTTGAATGTTTAAGTTAGTGAAAAATTTCCTAAAAAAATATTATAGGATAACGTTTTTTGACAAAAGAATTAAATTTCAACTATTCGAATGAAATATATGTCATTTCATTTATTTTTCATACAAAAATAATTTTTTTAATATAATATAAGCATATATATAATAAAACAATAGCAGAAATGTTAAATTGAATTATCATAATAAATCATATATCAAATTATCCAAAAAATTGTCCAACTTGAGATAATTCCTTACAAACAACAATTCAACATGAATATCGAATGAAGTAAGGTTCATGATGTAAGGCAATATTTTTTTTATAAACTCGAATTAAATCAAAGTTGAATTTTAACTCTTATTTTAATTTATTAAATTAGTACAATTATACTTCAAAAGTCATAATTTTCATAATATTTATTCAAATCAATCAAATGACTATCTATTGAAAAAAAAAATCTAATCTTACAATTTTATTATTTATTATTTTTACTAATTTAATTTTATGTTAATCAAAATTAGGATTTATTTTTATATTCGAGATTATAATAATTCTAATTCAATATGAAATAAAATTTAAATATTTTATTTAAAACAAGTTATATAAGATCAATATTAAAATTTAAATTTTATTTTTAATATATTTCAACTATGATTCTAAGTTAGTTTAATGACAGTCCCAACGTGGTTTTAAGAAAGGTAATTCTCAACCCTTTTCGCTCGGGCTTCCCCCGCCGCGTCAGCTCGGGCTACCAAGAACACGAAAAACTTGACAGAAAGGAGATTATTGATCTCTTAAATCAAGAAATGCTAAAATGATGTTCATGTTTTCTAGGATATTTAAAGCTTCAATCACAGCTCTGCTTTTCTTCCCATCCTCGTACGAAGTAATTTTGATTCTATAAATGAAAACTAAAACTGAAAAATATGCAGAAAAAAGATACAGGAAGAAACCACAATCTGAGGGTCATGCATCCATAGCTCATTTATCATCATCATCTTCTGGGACTTTCTTCTCATTATTCGACTTCCCTCTCTGCCCAAACATGGATAAGCAGGTCTTACTCTGCAATCTTACACGAGTTCTGTGTTTCACCTGATTTTTCAAAAAGTTTAGTCATATTAGATAGCAATCGTATTAATGAAGAGATAAAGAAATGGTGCAAATTATTGCATGTTTCAGCCTCGACCTTCGATCTGCGAGGTTTTCGAGAGCGCCAACATAAAAAAGCATTGCACCCAGGTGAATCAAATCCACTGGAAAACAATGCAAGAAATATGTTAGATTTAATGATCAATAAGGACATGCATAACAGAATGGGTGTAGGTGTTTTATCTGCAGAAAAGAAACAAAAAGAAAGAACTCACTGGTTTTCTTCACTAGAACTAGCTTCTAAATTGTTGCTGTGCAACCTTTCACTGGTTCTTTTATTGCTCCGAAATGGAGTCTCGCAACCTTTCAAGGCTTTGATATGCCGATTGAGATCTTCCTCCCATTTCTTGGATGTAGATGCCATTGAAGACCGATTGCAATTGTAAGCATTAGCCACATTTGTTGGAAGAACCTGGTTCTTCTCAGGTCTGGAGTGATTCAAGGATCCACATGCTCCTTTCTCCACAACTTGAAGCCATGTACCCTCCCGTCCTTGCTTATCAGTAGAGGCAGCAAGAGTTCTTTTGAACGAAAGCTCCTTCTCATTCTCTTTTCCTCCATCTTCTTCTAAAATGGTAGGAACAGTTGCGACCGGAGACTCATGCTTTTGATGCGTGCCTTCAGAGAAAACCGTACTAGTTCTCAGGGGTTCTCCATCTTTAACAAAAGTGCCACTAACAAGTCTGCAATCGGTGTGGTTGCTTGAAGTAGATGCCAATATTGATCTTTCTTCTGCATAATATTCTGATACTGTGACGATTCTGATGTTCACAGTGTTCCTCAAGACAATCTCAACCGAGTCTGTGATGCTACTCAGGAATCTCTCAGCTCGAGATTTTATCGTGTCATCTCTAAATCCTATAAAAACAAGCAGAGCGCCTGCAAACAGAAGGATGTTAGAACATTATCTAGTGATTTTTATACTGAAATAAAATAAATGAAAATGCACAGATGCACAAAACAGTCAAAAGACATGATTAAGCTGTGTTCATTAACATGTGGCCATAGAACATGCCAATTCAAATTGGTTGCAATTTATGTTGCGTCCATTTATCTTCATTCGTTGACATTAATATATAAGGCGTGCTATAATCTTAAAATATCAAGCCTTATACTATCTAAATTTAGATCCTAGATATGATGTCCTTGAAAACTGCTCTGAAAAGAAACATTACCAGGCCTGCAATTTCAGAGAGCTGCAAAAGGAACAGGTCCAAGAATTTTTTTCCTTCTTCTATTTCCTACTTTTTATTGTACTGTCTCCATAGCTCCAATAAGAAACATGGTTCATTTCGCAGGAAAGGGGAGGGAACTTACATTGTACTCTAGGGGTCTCAATAAGATACACTCATATGGAACCACAACCCTACTTTAATGCTTTGAATGAAAGCATTTTGTATTTCCACCACTTGGAAAAAATTATATTCTGAAAAGAACAGTAGTTTATCATTTCAAATTGCACTCAACTATTGATAGAACCAATTTCAGACAAACACTTACTGGATGTCAATAAGAAATTCTATACACTTAGGTCAATCTTTATCTAAGAGTCAATCTTTATCTAAGAGAAAACATCTTTTTCCTAGTATGTCAACTAATTTATCTGAACTAGGAAGGTTTTACTCCTTACCCAGAAACTGAACTTGGTTCTCCTAGAGGCAAAGTTGAATCAAATCAAAACCACCATCTTAGCAAATTAAGCAATGTTGACAACCAAGCTTTAGACTGTCAAATTTTCTGAGTTGCTATACACTTTACCATGGTCTTTGACTATTGCACAGACAAAGCTGTGGATGAGGCTAGAGTAACATTGAGCAGCTCCCACCCACCCACATACAAACACACACTTGCACCAAAAAAAGAAAAAAGAGCTGTAATCATAGGACTAGTTCGATATTTGTCAATTCTGAAATAGCAGCAATGATATAACAGTAAGCCAGGTCAACTTATAGAGAGATTAAACTTCCAAACTGATGCAACATCACATCATTCTTAGTTAGAGTATTGCCAGAGCATATTGAAGACAAATGAAAAGTTTTCCATCTAACCATTAGAAGTGCCAAAGAAAGAAAGGTGTAAAAGCTCAAAATCACTTCTACACATTGTAAGTTAAATGCTCATGTTTCAACTAGTTATGCAAAACCATGTCTACCGAACTAAATAAGAAACAGACTTTGCAGAAACCAGTCTAGACAATATTACAGACAGATGGCTAACCTTCAGATTTCATGATTGTTAATAGCTTGCCATAAGTACTAAGCAATTGTCTGAGTGTTTTTGAATGGCATCTCTCAGTGCACTTGTGCCAAATTCCATCCAACTCTTCTGGTGTCAAATGCCCAAACTCTACCTTGGTCATACTATCTACATGAGTCAGGTCTGATAAGCTTGTTTTAACCGGCTGATTCTCAGGGAATAGTTGAGAAGCCAAGTCTTCACCTTTTGCACATTCATCAGGGTTAGAATTCCTGCTAATTACACCAGGAATTACTTGAATAGAACTATTATCATGAATTGAAATTCCTTGCGTTGCATGCAATGCGTTTTGGTTTACAAATTCATCACCATGCTTGCTGCCGTTGCTTAACCGAGGAGGTTCTGGAGCATGAGCAGAACCAAGCTGTAGCAGGGCTGCAGTAAACCATGTTGAACATTCACTTGAATGTTGCAACTTCTTTTGAGCATCAGTAAGAATTTTTAGTCCTTTTTGCAATCTCTCCAATTCAGCAACTGTTACTGTGCATACATAGAAAAGAAGCAGAAGAATATCAGAAAACACTTTAAACTTATTTGAGAGGATAATTAAAAAAACAATGATAGAACTTGGATGAAACGTTGCTGAATGAACAACAATGGCAAACAAGATGTGAAAGCTATTTCAAGCAGAACATCAATGGAGCTAATGATTGATAAAGCAACCACAGATCAACTAACGAGGGCTTTGACTATTGCACAGACAAAGCTGTGCACTTGAACTGCAGACAGCCAAGCAAGCTATTTTTGTCCAAAATTAAGTTTAGAAACTAACTGCTCTTGAGTAATGTAACAGCCCCCAATAACTCCAGATGAAAAAGATACAAGCGATCACAGGTTTACTGTTTAAAATATCATCCATTAGTAAAATCAAAATAGACATACTTACAACTCCTTCCTCCCATAACTCTGCCACCATACTTTGAGTTTGCCAACTGGTGGGATCCAGAAATGATGTCCATTATAATTGCAGCTAATTGAGACATTAAAGCAGTTGGTTCAACACCAGAATCCATAATTTCTCTGGATCTTTTCACAATATCTGCAGTGTTTGATGACATAGCTATCTCTAGAAGATCAAGTAACTTCTCCTCTGAGACAACTCCAATCTGAAAAAATAAGGCTACATGAAACAGAGAAAGATTTGTCTTTAGGTAATAGAAAGTGCAATCATAAGCTACCAGACTAGATAAATGCCAAGTTCAAAGCTGATGTACATATACAGCAAATCAATGACAGATATCTTCATATATTCCAACTTGAACTGATCTGAAACTCCTATAATTGGAAGGTAACAGTAGCTTCCTGGGTAAAATATGATAATTTAAAAGAAGATTGTTTTCATAAATATAGGTATAAAATTAGCAAAAGTATAGACTAGCATCTACATAGCAAGGAAACTTTATTCGTAGTTCCAATTTCCAAGTTCATAAAACCCGTGTCCTAAATTGGGCCTGTGGAAACCTCTCATTGTTATTACTTCTGTGAATATCTGATTGGTTTGTTTGGCAGACAAACTTGGAAGTTATTAAATTAACATAACAATGTAACTGTGTGCATCATTGTGAGTGAAATCAAAGTCAGAAGTTCACAAATAGTTCAGGTATAAGGAGGTTTAATTATGCAGATTAAGATGGAATGAGAGAACAAAAACCATTTTGATCACTGAGATTGTAGAAACTTACAACATCATCAACAAGAGATGTCGTGATTTTTTTGCCCAGCAAACTCAACTGCTCCAACATCATTTCTGCATCACGAAGTGAACCACATGAATGTGAAGCTATTGAATCTAGAGCATCCAATTCAACATCAAAGTTTTCCTCAGCAGACAACTTCCTTAATCGGCAAACTATGTCAACATCTTTTATCTTTGGGAATATGTATTTTTGACATCGTGATAGAACTAAGTGGGGCAAGCTTTCTGGATCAATTGTAATGAATATAAAAACCACACCAAGAGGTGGTTCTTCAAGAAATTTCGTAAATGCGGACCAACATTTAGAAGATAACATGTGGCATTCGTCAATGATAAAAACTCTGTATCTTGAAAATTTTGAGACATCAGACATATTTTTCAACAGATAGATAACTTCATCCATGTGTTTCCTATTGGAGCCAACCACTTCTATCACACTGAATTGATTTCCACCGAAAAAGCTACTGCATTCGTTACAGAAGCCACATGGTTTCTTATCTTCAGCAGACATGCAGTTTAAAGCTGCAGAGAATATCCTAGCAGTAGATGTTTTTCCTGTCCCACGTGAACCATGAAACAGATAAGCAGGAACTATCTTTGCCTTTAAGACAGCATTTCTTAGTGATTGGACAACAATGGTTTGGCCCATTATTTCATCAAAGTATCTTGGCCTATGCTTCTGGCTCAAGCTTCTTTGAATCTGCATTCCCTCCTGAATTTTGCAGCTTGACCATCTTCTTCCATCTAATCGGCTCAATGCTTCCAACTCAAGCTCCCCAAAGTTAGTTAAGCTAAGCTCATCACTTGCTTCATCTGATAATGAACTGCCTCTATTAAAGCTTCTAGTCAACAGTGGCAAGCCCTCGGAGTTTAGACGGTGTCTTTGCTTTCGGGAAGCAGGTAGTCTCTTCTTCTTACAGCTTTTCTGACCACCACAGAGAATACTGCTCCCTTTTCTCCTCAAAGTATCAGATAATGAAGGAGAAGACCAACCTCCACATCCCACATCTTTCATTGTTTTGGGCCAATAGCAACGAATGCCACATCCTTGGTATCTAGCAAAAACCATTTCATCTAATTCATCCTCATTGAACGAAGTAGTTCCATCGCCTGACATAACAGTGCTGGGTTTTTGAGCACCATACCGGTTGTAGGAGCTAGTTGATGCAGGAGTACAAGAATATGAGGACTCCTCTACTCTTGTATTTCTGCAAATTTTGGAGGAATGTGACCAATTCTGATGTTCTGGTCTACAGAATAGAGGAGATAGAGAGCTAGGAAGGTAGCTGCTCCTCTGAGCAAGCTCAGGAGTTGATTGCCTAAAATCATCAGATATACAGTATTCAATATCATCAGACTGCTCAACTGGGTTGGGTGCTCCTAACGAACTTGATGGAAGATCTAGCAGCTTTGATACCAGTGGATGTTTCTGTTTTCTTGAAGTGCCTGTTTTGTGCGATTTTTTAACCTTTCCCACAATAGTCTCATGACATGCGCCCCTAACACCATATAATCTTGCAGGAATCTCAAGATACATATCATTCTTAGAATCATCATTGGAAGGATTGCTAAAGCTGTATTCTGAACTTTGCCTTGGTGATTCTTGCCTGCTGTCCTCATTCAATTTTGTTTCATTTTGATTTCTCCAGTTGTACAAATACACATTTCTTCGACTATCCTTTAAAGGAGCTACTTCAAGCAACTCACAATAGTTGCTTACTCCAGTTATGTCCCCTCTAATTTTTTTGCCATGGTTCAAACCATGAGTAGTTGCAAGTGATCCAGAACTTAAAGGGCATTTACAAGATGAATAAGTTGCCGGATCACGAAAACATGTTGCCATGCGGAGGGCATGAAGCTCTCTTTTCAAGTGAAGTTCACTTGGACCAACACATGTCTCTACCATTTGTTTGCCTGATGTAAGAACCTGAGATAAGACCACCATGTCAAAGGCCCACATAATGTCCAAAGCCAACAAATGTACTTCAAAGTAAGGATATATGCGATTTTTAAAACAGATAAAGAAACTAGAAACCACCAGTTCTACTAAGGAGCAGAAGATAAATAACAAACATGACTAGAATTCAGTATCAAAGCCTACTAAATTGATCTCAGCTTCAAAACAAAGCATCAGAAAAAAAAAAACGAATAACATCTCAAAGAAAAACACTAGCAACTCAATCTAAACACACAACTAAGAGCCAAAAAAAGACAACTTTCGACAAAGCACCAGAAATAATTGCATTTGCATGTAACTTTGGACAAAAAGGAGTCATCTTGGAGCAAGAAATCTCCTGAAAATCAAATTCCAAATATAAAACAGGACGTCTTCACTGGGAAATCGAATGCCAGCAACTTCTACCAACTCAGGGAGCTATAGTGAATCTGAATAATAATAAATAATAATAATAATAACAAAACAAGATCTTTGTACTGAGAAGCAGAAGACAATTGCCAAGCCTACCAGAATTCAGCACCAAAGCATACTAAACTCGATTCCAGCTTCAAACCTAAGCACCAGAAACAAAAAACAAAAAAAAATAAAATAAAATCTGAAAACACAATTTAGAACAAAAAAAAACTACTTCTGCCAAAATTAAGCATCAAAACCAACAATGCACATCCATGCGAGCAAAAACGAGCTGTCTTGGAAGAAGAAATCACCTTAAATTCACATTCCTGATGACAGACAGGAGAACCTCATTGAGCAAATCGGACCACGCAACTTCCGCCAACCCAGGGTCTGATCTGTAGATGGTAAAGACGATATCTTTGTACTGAAGAGAAGACTTTAGGATTCGAGTTGGCGAAGCGAGGACAAACGTTGAAATCAAAAGCCGCTTCTCAACGCGCCCAGAATTCACTTCACCCCACTTGGGCGTTTTTATTGCTACGGCAACGCATTTGTGCACCAATTTGTAGACGAACCACGTGCTCTGCATGTGAGTCCAACGCTGTACATGGGCCCGAACCCTCCGGTGGCCCGGAGCAGTTATTCGTCTGGGGCCGAAATAAATTCTGTGCACGCAGGTTCTCAGAAAAAGTTGGGTTTGTTGCATCTAAAACCCTGTAAGATCACAAAATTGCACTTTCTTCCAAAAGGTTATCCCCTATGGAGGGTTCAACATGCAAATTACTGAATTCTGTAGGGATATACATGCAAATATTACAAGACCATGTGATGCCTGAAGGCATAGCATATGAAACGACTGGCAAATTACAAATCAAATCAATCAAACCGAGTCCTATTTCTTCAAATCAATCCACAGCAAACATAGATAATGGAAAACAATATTGGAAATGTTAGAAATGGCATCCCTCTTAAAAATGCAAATCCTTCCATCAATTTGACAACATTGGTGGCCCATTGCATCTGAAGCCATGATCTCGCGTGAATGTACCCAGCAGTAGCTTCAGCAGTTCGTAACACTACATCTTTGAGTTCAATCGAAATGGAGAAAAAAAATAATCTACTGTCAATGCTTTTCCAAGTAGCAGGCTGTCCAAAATCTCAGTTGATTTCTGTGTCTTTGAGATACTAGATTCACAACTCATTGGCTTGCTTCTGAGATCCATCCAGGAAAAAGAGAATTGCAGTCACCAGGTAAGAATAGGTTGTGTACAAAAGAGAACGAGCAAATGAGATGATACAAGACGATATTATTTAAGTCAATTTTAACTAAAAATTAAATTTAGTTAAAATTCAATTAAAATATATAATTACATATTATTGAATTGTTATCAACACGTGAGACTCAATTAGACCCCTATCGCAATCAAATTTTATCAAAAATTAAATTTAATTTTGATTTAAATTATTAAAAAATTTGGGCTTTAATTAAAAAAACTAAATGGGCATATTTAGACCAAAATCAAACTCAAAATTTATCAAATATTTGAATTAAAATTAAAACTGTAAAATCTTTACAAATGGGTCTCTCACAAGACTTTTCTTACAAATAATTTCTAAAATAAAAATTTTACGAAAAAATCCTTACAAGTTTTAAATTTTCAAATTGATTCCAACAAAGGCTAAGATTTGTAAATAAATCCCTCAAAATTTTATATTCGTAAACATAACCCTAAAATTTTTAACTTCTACAAATAAATCCTAAATTTTTAAAAATTTACAAATAAATTCCTCGAAAATTTTTATTTACAAACAAACTCAAATTTTATTAAAAACCCCTAAAATTTCTGAATTTTTACAAATGTGTCTTTTTTGCAACAAACCCTTGGAATTATAAAATTATACTTTGACCTAATTTTTAAAAAAATTACAAATAAATCCCTAAAAATTTCTTATTTATAAACAAGTTCAATTTTTGTTTTAAAAAATCTTGAAAATTTTTAAATTTTTGTAAACAAGCCCTTAAAATTTATAAAATTATATTTTGGTCTAATTTTTTGAAAAAATTTGTAAATAACCCTCTAAATATTCATCATCCAAAAATGATACAAAATTTAAATTCACTCGTTAGGAAAACAAATCTCAATTACATACCGATCATGAGATTTTGATATACAATTTCATCTACAATCAAATCTTTTTTATTTTTAAAATGAAACCAATTAAGAAATCAAGATCCAATCATACTTATCAAATCTCCTTAATTTAATTTCCAAATATTCTTTGAAGCTTATAAAAAGGATTGGAAACTTGCACAAAAAACAATAAGCAATGAAGAGAAGATTAGAGAAAGGAAGGAGCCAATATCGGAAAGAAAGAGAGAAGATCAAGGAATCATCGACAGGTAAGTTCTTACCCTGTTTTTTCTTTTTCTTGTTTGCTCTCATTTTGTTTACCAACCCCAAGCTCTTTCTGCAGCTCCCGTGTTGGTCCACTGCCCTCTTCCACCGCGGCGGTGTTAGGAGAGTCAAAAAAATATCGAACCGGAATAATATAGTAGACCGAATACCAAATAATTCCAAAAACTTAAGTTCAGGGGATATGAGCCTTCTTCACTATATATATTGGACTCAATATATCTACTATTCAAAGAGAGAGATTATTATAATATCATATGTGATAAATTAATTCCACATCGGATATTGGATAGATAAAATTCAATATATATAGTAAAAAAAACTCATATCCCATGAGCTTAAGTTTTTGAAATGATTTAGTGTTCGATCCACTATATTATTCCGATTTGATACTCTTTCGACTCCCTCAACAAGTAATATCAGAGCTTTATATTCGAAATTGTGCAAACTTTTAAAACCAAAATTATCATGATAATACAGCTGAATTGAATCACATATTAGTCTTTTTTAAAAAAATTAAAAGAATAAGATAAAAACTCATTAGTATGGGTTACACTGTGAAACTGATCGAGTAAAAGAATTCTTGATTAAAAGCGTTAAACTTGATGTGGTCAAATCACATCTGAATGAGGAGATTATTATAATGTCAAGTGTGATGAATTAATCTCACATCAAATATTGGATAGATAGTCCAATATATATAATGAAAAATATTCATATCTCATAGGCTTAAGCTTTTAGAATGGTTTAGTGTCTGACCTACTGTATTGATCCAATTTGACATTCTTTCAACTCCCTTAATACAACAGCACCTGAGTCGATCACCACAAGCTTCAACTCGCCTAGTCTAAGCCCAACGTCGCAATGCCTCCTTCGTCGCCGAGGACCACCGAGGACCACTGCCCCATTGCTAAGCTACTTATGCAGCGCCTCCACCACTCCGTCCACAGCTAGCACCAATGCCTCACAAGTCACTGCTCGCATTAACACCAAAGTCCTCAGAATGATCCTCAAATCTTTGGAGACCAAGAAGCTCATCGAGCAAGTCACGAGCACCCGCCACAACTACGCCAAGATCTACATGGACTTCAACTGCTCGCCCTCTGCCTAAATCTTCGATGGCCACTCGTTCGTGGACGGCAAGTTTGACTTTGAGCTAGTCGTCGCCATCAGGTCCACTTGCATTGAAATCATCAAGGGCCTCAAGATCGTCACCCTCAACAACATGTTGCGCGCAATTAATGCGAATTCAATTGTAAAATGTGGTGTGAGATGAATAGGCTTGTGCATTCGATCCAAAACCGAACCAAACCGAACCGAAATAAATAAGCAGAATCGAAAATTTTGGTTTTAAAAATTAAAAAAATTAAACCGAACTAAAATGCTATAAAAATCGAACTAAAACCAAAACAAAATATTTCGATTCGGTTCAATTTAAATCAAAAATCAAAATTTTAAATCGATTTTATTTTTTTCAATTTAAATTCAATCATATTCAAATTGATATAAAAAAACCAAGATCAAAACTAATATTATATATATATATATATATATACATATACACATGTAATATGTAATTCAATTCAATTTGATTTTTACAATTTTTCAAAATCAAAAATCAAAATCAAAACTGAAAGCAAACGCCAAAATTTTTTATTTTAAAAGTCGAACCGAACCAAAAACTGAATAAACCAAACCGAATTGGTTATTCGATTTCAGTTTGGTCAATTTATTCGGTTTGAATCGAATAATGCACACCATTAGTGATGGAGCAGATTGAGGAGATGATTCAATCTTTAAAGGTGGATGGTGTCATGAAGGAGATGATGAGCACTAGAGTAGGGGAAATATGGGCCAATTGGGAGAGAGGAAAGAAAAACGAAACTTGTGAAGAAGAAAAAGCTTAGGAAGAGAAGTTTAAAAAAAAAACAAATATAGGAATTGTTGATTCCCAACTATAAGGTGGGAAGAGGAAGTTAAAAAAAAAGAGAGAGAGAATAAAAAATTGTGGGAAGTTTGCTTTAAAAAAAAAAAAGAAAAAGCTTTGTTGGCCAAGTATAAATAGGGGAAGAGGAGATGGTAAAAAAAGAAAAATAGAAAAATAGAACATGATGAAGAGGAGAAGCTACGTGATAAAAAAATTAAAAAAAGAAAATGATAGCCCACTTGAGAAGGGAGACATGGGATTAAAAAAATAAGAAAAATTACTGCTAATAAAAAGAGACTTTCTCATGCCCTAATTTTCCTTCCACGGATCCATTAAATTTGCCACGGCCACTCGTAATTCTTTGAAGACAATGACGAAGATAATGGACCTACAATGGCGCCGCGATCATCGGCGACCACTTGAAGACGACAACAAAGATGGCGAACTCTTGATCAACACCGCAACCTCTCAATCTCTTGAAGATGGCGAATTCTTGACCCTCCAACGGCCACTCGCAGCCTTTTAAAAATGATGGATCCTCGCATTCAACTAACCTTCGAGCTCGCACGTATCCAACCTTCAAATTCACATCAAAACCAGCCTTCAGTCTCGTATTCAACTAGCCTTCATACTTGCATTCATCCAGCCTTCCGCCTTGCGTCCAAACCAGCCTTTGGGTTGGCATCTTAACCAACTTTTGGTCTCGCATTTTAATTAGTCTTTGGACTTGTACTCAATCAATTTTCGGACTCGCATCTAAGTCAGCCTTTGGACTCGCATCCAAATTAACATTCAGGCTCGCACTTTGCCCGCTCTTGGGCTTTCTCCTTAACCAGTGTTCGGGTACGCATCCAAGATAATCTTCAAACTCATATCAAAGTTAGCCTTTGGAATCACATACAAGTCAGCCTTCTGACTCGCATCAAAATCAATTTATGGGCTCGCATTTAACTAGCCTTCGGACTTACATCTTAGTCAACTTTCGAGCTCGCACTTAATCAACCTTCAAACTCGCATCCAGTCAATCTTCGAATTCGCATCTAGGCTAGTTTTCGGATCCACACCTAGTCGACCATCAAGTTTACACCTCTAAGTCAACTTTCAAGCTCGCGAACTAGGCCAACCTTTGCGTTCGTGCATTTAAAGCCGAGCTACGAGTATGTTTAAGATCATTATAAATAACTAAATACCCTCAAATCAAATTGATTAATGTGAGATAACTCGAACACAATAAATAATATTAAATTGATCAAATAAATAAATTAAAACTAAAATTAAACTGAACTCTAAAAAATTCAAATTTGAGTTAAGTTAAACCAAATAAACTCAAATCAACCCTACTCGTGGGTTAACTTGAAATAAAATTGAGTTTAAATCAAATTCAATTTGAATTGGAATAAGCTCAAATCAAATTCTAATTGAGTTAAATTAAATCCAAACTAAAATTCAAAGTCAAACCAAAATCAAAACAAATTAAACCTAAACTGAAACCAAATTAAACTAGATTGACTTAAATTTGAACCAAAGTCTAGCAGACTCGGACTCTATAAAAATTCAATATAATGTCAACCTTGATTCAAACTAAATGAAATCGAACTAAAAATCAAACCATATTAGTCCTAATAGAACTAATTAGGGTCAAACTGAATCCCACTGAGAGTGCTAAAACTTTGACAATACTCAAAAGGTATGAATAAAAAGCCATGTTATCCCCTTGATATGAACCTAAATTAGTTTAAATAAAACTAAATAAGATCAAACTGAATCTCATTGGGTGTGCTACAAAAGCCTTCAGCGATACTTTAAAACCATATCCAAGTTCATAAGCCGTTAATAATGCTATCGAACTAAACAAATTAATTGCTAATACACTCCAAAATATTAGTAATACTTCAAAACTATATTCAACTCCTTAAATTGTTGATAACGCTATTAAACCATAGAATTTAATTCCCAACACGTTTAAACCCTTTAACCACACTTCTAAACTAATTAATCCTAAAAGTCATTGACGACACATCTTCCAAGTTAAGCCAACCCGAAAATATTGACAACACTTCAAATCAAATTGAACTAAAGTGGTTTTGAACTTGTTTAATTAGTCAGTTGCAATGTCTTATTCAAATAAAATCAACTGATAATACATTCAAAACTGTTGGTCACAGTTCAAGATAATCAACCTCATAAACAGTTGACAACGTACCCTTCAAATTAATTAATTCCACAAGCAGTTGATGATACATCTTACAAGCTAGTCAACCTCACAAACAGTTGATGACATATTCTTTAACTTAATCAACCTCACAAATAGTTGATGATGCACTATTCAAAATAGCTAACTTCATAAGCAATTGACGATATGTCCTTAAAACTAGTCTACTTCACAAGTAATTGATGACACACTTTTCAAACTAGTCAACCTCATAAGCAATTGATGACGCACCTTTCAAGATAGTCAATCTCATAAATAGTTAATGATGTACTCTTTAACATAGTTAACCCAACAAACAGTTAACAACATGTCCTTTACGTTAGTCAATCCTAAAAATAATTAATAATGCAATTTTCAAATTTATATCCAACCCATAAGTTATTAATGATGCTAACAAACCAAATAAAGTAATTGTCTACATCTTATCGGATATAAAAACACTTCAAAAAATCAAAGAAGTTACCTCCTATACCTTATTAGCTATAAAAACATTTCAAAATCAACGGAATTATCACCAATACCTTATTAGTTAACGAAAAATACTCCAACTTAAAAGAAATTATTGTCAACGCCTTATTGGCTAGTGAAAACACTTCAAACCACGAAATTATCGTCAAAACTCAAAACTATCGAAGACACTTTAGACCAATCTCGACAAGCTATCGGTAATACCATCCAACGAAGTTATCACTGAAACTCAAAACTATTGGAAACACTTCGAACTTTTTTCATTCCCTTTCATTGAACTTCTTTTATTTCCTTTTATATTCCATTAGATGATACTATCAATATTTACCAAAGATCGAATCAATCTGAGTTTGACGTTATGTAATCCAATACAAGAAAAGCGAAACAACATCATATATCGAAATTTCTTCTCCACTCTTTCTTTTCCTCTATTCTTTTTATATTTTTTATAATCTTATATTGAAATTCATTGTAAAGTGAGAATATATCATTTCTTAAGCCATACATTCTTTTTTAAAATCAATCAAATTTTTTCTTCTTTTCTTTTTTGTGTTTCTATTTTATTAATTAGGTTTTTGACTTTAAAAGATTTCTAATAATCATCAAAATAATTGATAATAGGAGTTATACATGTTGAAATCAATATTCTCACAACATTTGATAGTGCATTTTAAATAAAAACAAATTCTAATTTGTGATTCAAAATCACTTCCGGAGCCTTCACTATTTCTGGTGATCAACTTCGATCCCACAAATATATACATCTCCAAGAGCTCCAATCATAAAAAAAATGTTGACTTGATGTGATATAAAAGATTGAGCATATGTATTTTTTTGTCTGTCAAGAAAAGTGACAAAACAATGAATTTGATCTTAAACAAAAATTATTATCTATTTTAGTATAAATATGGTAGTAGTGAGATTGCACCTTCGAGTAGACCTTTTAACCATCTTCACAATCAACAAAAAAAAATTCCAAAATCTCACTTGAGATGCTTCATGCCCTACATGGACATTCAAAAGAAATTGATCAACGTGGTCATAACATTCAAAGTTAAGTATATGAAACAAGCAAACTAAGTACTTGTAAGTGTTCCACATGGTGTCCAGTTTCACTGCCAAGTTTTCAACTTAAACTTTACCAACAAATAGCTAAGAAGATAGACAAAGCAATCTAATCTTGCTAAAATTTCTGTTTATTCCATTTACCCTCTGATAAAAACTATCTCTTGTTTTACATAGAGAAAAGAACAAGCAAATAATATTGCAGGATCTATTCTGAAAATAAACCACGAAACAATTATGTATCTTGTTTTTTTTGAGAGAAATTTGGGTCTGACAGCTTCTAATCACATATCTTGTTGTACATAGAACATGTTCCAGATAGTAACTGAGGGAAATCCTATGGCTAGCTCAATTAAAATGGTGCTCAAATATTTGGCTTACAACCTGAGGGTCACTAACTTAAGCATGCATAAACTTCATGAATAATTCAATTGATATATAATTATGAGTATTAGATGCTCACAATGCAAAACATTGGCAAGACAAGTGTTTTTTATGTCTGATTTTTTATTCCATAATGCATTATTTGCATTTGCTACCTTTGAAGTTCTTAGTTCATTCACTGCCATGCGAAGAGACTCATCAGACAATATTAATCTTGAAAGAGCACCTGTGCTTAGCCTGCATGCACAGGGAAAATTGGAGTAAGTTCATAATTGTGGTGTAATGCACAGGAAGGACATCTAAATATCATGGTCTGTTCGTGTAGGCAATTGTACTATGTCAATTTCCACAGATATCAAATTCATGTATTCTAAATCTTGGGCAAAAATGGCAGAAGACTAAAAGTTGTGAACAGATGTTACCATGGGTAAAAACTGTAGTACTTCTATTACACTTAAGTTACTGAAAACAAAATATGCTAAATGACATAATCAAATATCATACAAATGTGGAAGAGGATCAACATGTCCCTCTGATATTTCACTTGGCTTTGTAGGGAATGAATAAGACCAGTATGACCTTAATTAGAGAGGGGTTAACAAGACAAGCAAAGCAGAACCCTGCAACAATGGAAATAATGGGTCTGATTTCCATCAAAGATTCCATCATCACATATCAAAATAGTTGGTCCTGTCATGGATCTGGCTCTCATCTTGGGTTTGTCATTAGTTAGGAACCCAGATGCCCCCTGATCCCTTAATCAGCATGACTAAACCTAGTCTTAATCAATCAAGTAATGATAGAACATGGCTAGAGCATCTATTCTAGCTATCAGAAAGTATGAACTATACGTAAAATATTAATTTTCCATAGTTGCCTTCAACAAGACTGTCTCCCATATTTGAGCTTGTTTCTGAAAAGGAAGCAAGAGCAGCGAAAGTGTGAGATTATATACCCCACTATTTTTGCTGCTTCTGATACTGAACCATCAACAGCATAAATCAAATCTAGTAAAGCTTGCATTCCCTACAGAAACAGAACAAAACTACACAGTCAACTTTAAACTTTTATAATCATATTGTATGGAAAATCAACTCAAATTGCTCACAAAGAAAGGGCAAAGAGAGTACTAAAATCAAGTACCAGAGCAAATTTTGGGTTATTAGGACCAATTTGTGGACCAACATCTGGACCCCTGATTGTTGACTTTGCTGGTAAGATCTGAAGAAGTTCAAGAGGAGGATTATATCCATCCAGGTCTATTTCCTTCCTGACTAGTAAAATTATGAAAGATAAGTACTAATGCATCCATTACCCTTGAGCACAAAGATGTGTCCAAAAAGTGGGCAGGTTAACAAATATAAACAACAAATTGGATTTGTAATACACAAAAAAAATATGGTAGCATCATCTATGTTTCAAAGGCATACCACAAGCACAAAATATTAAATGTGCACATTTCCAAAGAATGAAAATCCAATACAAGACATGCTCCTGAAATCAATAAATCACATATATGCACTCCGTGGAAACTGTCCAAACATCAATTGTCAGCTTCAGAAAATAAATCCTGATACACTGCAAGACAAGTTAAGGCAAAGCTCAACTAGTAAAATTGATGCAATCTGAATAAAAATCTCATATTGAATTCCTCGTCATCATAGAACCAATTTATGACAAAGAGCAGCTACTGAGATCACTGTCAGCTCAAAACCTAATGCCATATAAGCTATGGTACAAAACCCTTACCAACATGTTAGCAAGTAGTAAATAATTGCACCAAGAGGCATCTATTTTTCATAGTGCCCCCTCATGATATCCATTTGATTCTACCCCATAATGCTCAGTTGAAAGATTAATTGTCAGATCATCACTTGTTAGGTAGACCTCAGGTGATAATCAACAAATTGATTCATCTGGTTCAGCTTGATAAACTGCTCATGCTCGAGGAAGATCATTCTTCTAAAGGCAATCAAGCATAGTCCAGTTGCTACAGACTAAAACTTCCAATTAAATGGCCATATTCTGAGGTCTTTATGGAGCCAGAATAGAGCAAACTGTATAGAAGCATAAATTTTGAAAGCCAAATGCCCTACCGCCATCCAAGAAAAAAACTTGTCAGTCTCTTGATAACAACTCAATCTACACATAATTAATAATTTCATGGGAAAACATTAAATGTCAATCGAGTTAGATCTTATTGCAACGCCCATTCTATCAGTTAACAGGGTGAGAAACAACAAGCTATAACTTTTGGCTTATAAAAGCCATTTTTTGTCACGAATCCGAGCATTCCAATATCTAAAAAAAAAATTAAAAAACAGAAAAATAAACAAATTCCTTTAAAAGCTACCCATTGCAAACCTCATAATTTGACAACTTAAATGAAAAGCAGCAAGTACCTTATTTCTTAAAAAATAAGTAGTTCTTCAAGTTCAGTAAAGATCTAATAAAGAACTTAAAAAAAACCAACCGTTAAGAGCCAACAGAGTACGCAGCCGACCCAGCGCCGCCGCCCGATTCTTATGCTGCGACCGGTCCTCCACAGCCTATCAAATTCAAACAAACCTCCAAACTTAAAACCAAAATCCCCAAACAAGAAAATGATTCCTTTTGCGAGCGGGAAAGGATCGAAATCGAGCGGACCTGGGCGACGACGCCGGTGGGACGGTGCTTGAGGCGGACGGCGGACTCGCGCTTGTTGCGGTGCTGGCCGCCGGGGCCGGAGGACTTGAAGGTGTCCATCTCGCACTGGGCCATCAGGTCCTCGTCGCTCAGTTTCAAGTAGTTGGGGTCCTTCTGGTTGTTGGTGGCACCATTGATGGCGGGGATGGAGAAAAAGAGAGGTTTGGATAGGGGTCGAGGATGGATTGGTAGGACAAAAGGGGAAGAGGAGAGGAGAAGGCCGTGGCGGAGGAGGGATCGAGCCATCTTTGTTTTCTCTAGCGACTGGAGAAGCGACGAAAGAGCACGGTAGGAAGGAAGGATGTTTATTGCAATTCGTTCGCTGTAACCCTCCGTATTTATAAGAAAAGCCTGATACCATTTTCATTTACACAAACATCCAATTGTTTCTTACTATTTGCAAAAACAACCTATTTTTCCTATTCCTTTTTCCTTTTGAAGAGCAGATTTTCATTTCAGACTAAATCATAAAGCAAATTACAAAAATGCCTCTAAAGACCTCCGTATACAAAGTTTTCATCAATTCAAAAAAAAATGGTTAACCAATATCAATTTAGAGGCTACCATTGTATCAGATAGTATAAATCGAGTCCCATCAATTTGTATCCAATTCAGTAATCTAATGCACTTGCAGCCCCATACTAAACAAGACTCCAGACGCAAGAATGAAATCAATATTAGAAGTTGGGTCTGTATTGACAAAGGAATCAGAATCCAATCCAGAAAACAATGGGAAATGGAACTCCACTATACAAGAGAAATTTATACATGTTTTGTTCGGTAATCAAATGTAAGCGTGATTTTCAAAGAATATACCAGCCCAGGCCCAAAACTGATGTCCTGACTTGAGCTTTTGCCGAGCAAATCACTGGCCCATAAGAACCAAAAAGAAAGAGAAGTTTCATCCAAGTTGCATGGAAATGTCAAGATCCATACTCTCAACTCCGGCCCTCTTGTTGGTGCAGATAGGGCAGTCATAGTGCTCGATATGCTTTGCTTTTGCAGGAGTCATCTTAACGCACCTGCCATGGAACCACCGATTGCAAGTGTCACAGCATATCCAGAACTGGTCATTTGCATAGGTTTCCCCACAAGCGGCACATAGGTTGTCTCTGTTCTGCTCAGTTCCCTCTTGCTCCATCCCTTCAATCTCTTCACCACATAGATAGTCTCCATTCTGCTCATATTCCACTTCCTCTCTCCCTTCAATCCCTTTGTCGCACCGATTCTGCTCATATCCCACTCCCTCTTTTCCTTGTGTCACTTTGCCAGACAGGTTGGCCCTCTGCTCATATCCCTCTTCCTCTCTTCCTTTAACCTCTTTGTTCTCTTCTAGGCGAGCCCTCTTCAGGGCCTTAGCCTGAGTTTGCTAAATTAAAAAAGATAAAGTCATCTACCATAATAAACAAAAATTGAAAAAGTGAAAGGGTAAAGTACCATATTCGATGGCTTGGACTTCAACTTCCTTTTGTAGCTTCTACCGGCGGTTTTTACTCTATACGGCCTCTTAGATTTTCCTGTTATTATATCACGAAGTGTGGGGAGGCTATTGATGAGGAAGAAAAGCCGCTTCCTGGCATTGTAGGAGCATGTGAATTATGATTCTCCACATTTTCAATCAAAGATATAAGCAATCGCATTTGTCTTTTGAAGATGTTCCAAATTATAAACACCAAAAGCAGAAATTAACTGTTGCTATAGATTACAATATCTGAAGTTTAGCATTCTAAATTGAGGTGCAAGAAGTGCAAGATTGAAAAGGTAATTTCTATGATAGAGCTACAAAATTTGAGTTATGAAGTAAGCTTAGATATTGGATCAGCTGAAGACAATAATAAGAAACACATAGCAGGTCAATTGCGACAATGGAGAGTAGGTCTTATCGTGAAATTCATTCAGCAAGCTTCCTCCATACAATAAAGACAGAAAGATTCCAAAATTTATATATTTTGGTACTGGAAAGACAAAATAGTATTCTTATACTAGTTTTCTCTTCTAAAAGTGAAGAGATGACATAGTCGCAGAGTTATAAAATATAAAACCTAGCTGGTTAATGAAGTTTGAAACTTTTACATGTCTCCAATTAAGAGCTTATCAGCATAAAGAACACATAAAAGCTATGATTCGATTTGACCAAGGAAACAGTTTAGGTTATCAAAAATATAAATTCTAGGAAGTATTAGGGATAAAATGTGCCACAATTGTGCATAACGACAACCAGAACAAGACAGATAGATACCTGGCATCTTTATCAAATCCAAAACGTGCCCCAAAATAGAATGCAAGAGACAATAACCACACATCACTGAGAGAAGCAACTTCTGCCAACCAATCTTCCAGCTTCATGCCAACTCTAGCAAAATTGATGCCTACTGAGGGTTCAGGAAGTTCTGCAGGTAACTTGTGTGCAGGCAAGTTTACTTTCCAAGTCCCATTAGGAAATGCAAACAAACACAGGTTCTCCTTTTCTGCAAGAAAATCCACATTCTTACCACATATTATAAAGAAACAACTATAAACAAAGTAAGATTTTCACCAGTAACAAAAAAAAAAAAAAAAACTTCATTCGCCCAAGCAGAAAGCACATCGTCAATTTTCTATGTCTACACCATCAGTGAACACAAAATCAAGTGCTCCATTGGCACAATAAAATAAAGTAGCATGCTACAAAAAAATAATTGATAATGCTTAGACCAGAATTTTAGAAGATTTGAAGTGTACTGCTAAGAACTTTGGCTTACTAATCAATGCATAACAGTATATTACAATGATTTATCAATATGAATTCTAATCTTAGAATGTTTTGGGTGTTTGTCCAGAGTAAGCACAAAATCGAACTGGAGCTTCAGTCTTATCAAATTGAACTGTGTTGGATCTAATAGACTCAATTGAAGCAAATGAATCCACAAAGAACCCTGCCAATTTTCACCTTTTCCAGGGTTTCCCACTTCCGAGCCTTAAAAATCCAAAATTCAAATGGGGAAAGTGAACCAAGAACCCAGAAACCAGAAAACTCTAGGGTCCAGGGACCACTTAAATAGAACCAAGAAACCAGAAAATTCACTGAAAATGCCATATTTCCACCAGTTTCCTACTTCAAGCCGAAGCATCCCTTGACCCTATCATTAATAGTCTAAAGAACTACTCACATACCATAAATGCAGCAAAAGTAAACCATTTGCTCGAGAAATATTCAACTTCACAGACGGAGACAGAATCAAATAAAGCACAAGAAAATCATATAACAAATCCATTGAAAACCGGAAGTCCCAACTCACGGAGAAAACCCTAGAATTGGGAACCCTCACCGGGATCGCAGAGCTCAGAGAACTTCTCCCTATCTGCAAAACCAAGAAAACCACTCCGCATCAAAAACCAACACCAAAAAATCAGTAAAGAAAAAAGCCAAATCACACCCCCAAATAGCCAGAGCTCGGGAGAACCGTGCCTTCGATGAGGGCCTTGAGGATTCCGGAGCGGCGACCCTTGAAATCCCGGAACACCTGCTCCGGCGTGCGAAGGTACCGCCCCTCCATCTCCGGCTGGCCGGAAAATGGAGAACTGGGGGTTTAAGAAGAGGAATTAGGGTTTTGAATGCGTTTGAATTGGATTGGAAGTGGAAGGAGAAGCGATGAACAAGAAGATCGACAGAAGCGTGGGGAAATTGGAGCGGGTCAGCTTAAATCGGGTTTCGGATTCGAGTTAGCAGGTCGTTGAGGTCGGGTCGGGTTTGGTGTGGTCCGAATCGGATTGGGTAGGAAAGTGCGAAACACTCCCGGAGCTTTTTCTTTATTTACAAATAGAACACGGTATTTTGTTTTGGGTTATTTTCATAGAGCTTCTTGTAAAAATGCCTGATGACGTGTAACAGTTGATTTTTTCACATTCTTATACCTAGAGGTGTCGTATTGAGCTGATGATAATGGCCTGATCCTACACGATTTATAATGGCCGCACCAAATAAGATATTATTATTACAATAATTATATCGTATAGATATAATTTATATGTATTGAGTTGTGGCCAATGCTCTTTTATAATCTATAGGCTAATTATGACCTGCAGTACTAATAGATTGAGTACAATATAATACGACATATAGAAATTTTAAATTTCTTCTCCCTGTTTTAGAAGCAATGCTCCTTGTGTCAGTGATGTAGGGGGCCGTTGATTACTTTGTAATTAATTTTAAATTTTAAAATTATTTAAATTTTGAGAAAAAAATAAAAAAGTAGTTATTCAAAAATAATTTGAGACATACTAATAACTCTATTTATAAATATTAATATTATATAAAAATTTTCTTTATTTTCTGATTTTTTTATACTTTTAGAATTTATTGGTGATTTTTTATGTTTTATTTGTTTTTTGCTTTTTTATATTTTATTTTTTTATTATTAAATTAGAGTGAGTACAAGATGACTGCTAAGCACATGGACTATGAGTCATGCTTGAAGCTCTCAAAAAATTATGGGCTATATCCAATAAGAATCATTAGATTTATAACAGTAATGATGATATGGTAGAATAAATCATATTAATCTAGCATAACACTTTCTATCCATATAATTAAGGGCTAATTATATACACCCTCCCGTAATATCCGGTAATTACAAAAAAAACCTTTGGAATTTTTGTAATTACCCACACCACTCTCTTTTTCAATATATTTACTTATACCCCTGATTATTATTTAATTAAATTTTTCTCTAAAAATTTTAATTTTACCCTCCGTAATTTTTACAATTAAACAACTAAAAACTTATTTTCTCATTCCCACTTTTTCTCTCAAAACAATTACAAATAAACCCTTAAAATATTTTTATTTATAAAAAAATTTAAATATTAATATTTTTAAAAAAATTATTTATAAAGGAGCGACGAGCAAGGGTGGAGAGGGCGGCAAGGGCAGCGAGCGAGCGGGCACGGACGCCCGAGGCCGGTGCGAGGGTACGGACGTCAAAGGCCGCGCACGGGAGAGGGAATGCCCGAGGCCGGTGCGCAAGCGGGGACGCTTGAGGCTGGAGCGCAGACGCGGACGCTTGAGGCCGGAGTGTGGGCATGGACGCCGGAGGCCGGTGCGTGAGTGCGGACGCCGGCCGACGAGGGGTCTATTCGTAAATTTTTGTTTTAAAATAATAAAATTTGGACTTATTTATAAATAAAAATATTCAAAAGGTCTATTTTAAATGTATAAATATTAAACTTACAATTTTAAATTTTAAGTTTTAAACCTTCAATGTCTTTTGTGTAAAATTTTATTTAAAACATAATAAAAATTTTAGACTTATTTATAAATAAAAATATTCAAGGGATCTATTTGTAAATGTATAACATGAAACTTGTAATTTTAAATCTTAAGCTTTCAAACCTTCAATGACTTATTCGTAAAATTTAGTTTTAAAATAAATAAAATTTAGACTTATTTATAAATAAAAATATTCAAAGGGTCTATTTTTAAATGTACAAATGTTAAACTTGTAATTTTAAATTTTAAGTTTGAAAATAATCAATGTCTTTTTTGTAAAATTTTATTTAAAATGTGATAAAAAATTTAGACTTATTTATAAAAAATATTCAAGGGATCTATTTGAAAATGTACAAACATGAAACCTGTAATTTTAAATTTTAAGCTTTCAAACTTTCAATGATTTATTCATAAAATTTAGTTTTAAAATAAATAAAATTTAGACTTATTTTATAAAAAAAATAATTCAAGGGGTATATTTTTTTAAATATATAAATGTTAAATTTATAATTTTAAATTTTAAGATTTAAAACCCTTAATGTCTTTTTTGTAAAATTTAATTTAAAAAATGATAAAAATTTAGACTTATCTATAAATAAAAATTTTCAAGGGGTTTATTTGTAAATGTACAAATATGAAACTTATAATTTCAAATTTTAAGTTTTAAAACCTTTAATGTCTTCTTTGTAAATTTTTATTTAAAAAAAAATAAAATTTGCTTATTTATAAATAAATAGGTTTTAGGGGTTTATAAAATGTACAAATATTAAACTTATAATTTGAAATTTTAAGTTTAAAACCTTCGATGTCTTTTTTGTAAAATTTTATTTTAAAGATGATAAAATTTTGAACTTATTTATAAATAAAAATATTCACGGGATCTATTTGTAAATGTACAAATAATAAATTTTTAATTCAAAATTTTAATTTTTAAAACTTCAATATTGTGAAATTGATTAAAAAATTGATAAAATTTGGGTTTATTTATAAATAAAAAATTTGAGGGGTCTATTTGTAAATATAGAAAATATTGAACTTGTATTTTAAAATTTTAAACTTTAATACCTTCAACTCTTTTTTGTTAAATTTTTTTTAAACTTATAAATTTTTGACTTATTTATAAATAAAAAACTTTCAAGGGACTTATTTGTAAAATTCACAAATATAACATTTGTAATTAAATTTCTTATGTATGGTATAGTTGTAAAATATTTAAAATATTTAAGGTCATTTTTATAAATTTTTATATAAAAAATATTAAATTTTTTTGGAGACTTTTTTATAATAAAAAAAATTCAAGGGGCTTATTTATAAATATAAAATTATAGGGTTTTATTTATAAAATATTTAAAATATTTCAACTCCTTATAAATATTTTTTTGAAAAATATTAACATTTGGACTTTTTTTTTTATAAATAAAAAAAATTCAAGGGGCTTATTTGTAAAAATACAAATATTAATTATTTATAAAATATTTAAAATATTTCACTCCTTTATAAATATTTTTGAAAAAATATTAATATTTAACTTTTTTATAAATAAAAATATTTTAAGGGTTTATTTGTAAATATTTTGGGAGAAAAAGTGGCGTGAGAAAATAAGTTTTTAGGAGTTTAATTATTAAAATTACGGAGGATAAAATCAAAATTTTTGGAGAAAAATTTGATTAAATAACAATCAGGAGGGTGTAGGTAAATATTATAAAAAGATGGTGGTATAGGTAATTACGAAAATTTCGATAGATTTTTTATAATTACCGGATATTGCGGAGGTGTATGTAATTAGCCTTATAATTAACTATTTTTATGTTTATTCTTATAAAAGTCTCCTTTTCTGACAACATTGGAGTTAATTAATATTTAATATAAATACTAAAAATATTTCATCCAACAATATTACAAATGATTAAAATGACTTATTTTCCTCTTCTCAATATGTATTTGATGATATTATTGACCGCTGTTTTGTCTCATAAAGCTATCACAATGAAAATATGTATATTAAAATCATTTTTTGACTGTATTATTGATATTGTAAAATTATATGACGCAATATAAAATCGGAATATAATATATGGAAAAAGAGAAATGTATTATTGAGTTTAACTTTTAATTTGAGTCTAATTAAGATTGTAGAGTGAGACATACGACAATTAGTTTAGGAGGAATTATATACAGCTAACCCTACACTGTCAGGACCAGTTTGATTCATAGTTAAGACTATACATACCTCCCGACGAGATAAGAAAAGCGATAATTAACTCATTTAATATTATTTATTTTTAGAACAAAGGCCCGAAAAAATTGTCCTGTTGCTATCACAATGGTTGAATTTTATTGTTTATTTTTAATCCCGAATTTAGATAATCTCATTCTTATTTTCGGTCATTGCTGACGTTAAGGCCGCCGCCCTGCTTGCTGGCCCATTGTTCCAGAGAAATCGTCGACGCGTTATCTTTCTTCGCCTCGGGCGCTCCTCCGATCACAGCTCCGCGGCGGGCGAAAGAAATTGATGGCGTCCGAGTCCAAGGCAATCTCTTCCTCTCCGTCTCAATCTCCTCCTCGACCTTCAAATTCCTCCTCCTCTTCTCCTTCTGATTCAGCGAATTCCCTTTCAGGATCCGCCGAAGCTGAAGCTCTACAGCTACTGGCGCAGCAGCTGCTCCCAGCGCCTACGGATCGCGCTCAACCTCAAAGGTCCGATTTTGATCGGTTTTCTCTCGGAAAGTTTGGTTTTTTAGCTGATTTCGGTGTGTAATTTGGTTTTGCGAAGGTTTGGAGTACGAGTACAAGGCGGTGAATCTTTTGGAGGGCGAGCAGTTCCATCCGGGTAAGACTCTGTGCTTTCTTGAATCGTTTGGCTTCAAGTTTGGATTTTGATGATGAAAGTTGTGCTTTTTTTTTCTTTTGTTTTGACTGAATATTGTAGAATTTGAGAAGCTAAATCCGCTCAAGTATGTGCCGGCGTTGGTGGATGGGGATGTTGTCGTTGCTGACTCTTTTGCCATCATACTTGTGAGTGCTTGCTAATATGGTTTTGATGGAAAACGATAGTGATTAACTTGGTTTTTGTGCTTTTATTTGTGTCTGGGTTGTTCTTATGTGGCAGTATTTGGAGGAGAAGTATCCGGAGCATCCACTGCTGCCGAAAGACCTGAAGAAGAAAGCTCTCAACTATCAGGTGAGGATATAGTGATGATACTGTTGCATAATGAACATATTTTGATTGATTGGTGCTAGATATATTGGTTTCATACTATTTGGGTGCCATTAAATTGTTGGAAGGTCATTTAGCGACTGCCGGACAGTATGCAACTGCTTGAGACAACTTTTTTTGAAAGGAAAACACAACTGTTTGGTAAAATGTTAAGGTTGACTAGCGTGACTAAACACGACTATTGTTTTTTCCATTCAATCTCGACCACAAAAAATGCAATGATGGCAAGTCACACTAGTAACCAACTTCAACATTTGAACCAAGCGGAGCCAATACTTCCAGGAAACCATAAACATGATTACAGGTCTTCTGAGGAATTTCATATGTAGTGCCTAGTTAATCTGCTGGTATATTATGTAAATTCCATTCATTTGCTAAAAGGTCATTGATACTTGGTAGAATATTGAATAGCATGTAAATCTCAAAAATGGTACTGGCTTTTCAGAAGGGAAAAAGATACAGTTTGAGATTATAAACCAGTAAGATAACATTTGAATCTCACATGCCTTAATTTTATAGGAATAGAAGAAACTGATAGTCTTGACCTAAAATGCTTTAAGTTATCCATGATTCATCAAACTAGCCACCATGCCTTTTCTCTTATTGTATGAAAATATTGTTGCATCATCCTGCTAAATATCCCTTGAGGTCCATTTTGTTTTCTACTGTGCATTTGAGCTATATCCCCAAGATCAGTCAGTTATTTTGTGTTGCTTAGGTTTGTCTAATTCATTCATTTTCCACAAAAAAAAAAATTTATTCAATGAACTAAGGTTGCTTTGCCAAATCCAATTTATCTGTGACTAGTATTGCCAAACCTATGTTTTCAGGTTGCAAGTATTGTCAGTTCAAGTATTCAGCCCCTTCAGAATCTCGACGTCCTGGTGAGCAAGTACTAGTTTGAGAACATCATCTTCATTTCTGAAAAAAAGGATGGTACTATGTAGATTTGCTTAGGCTATAGACATAAAGTCTTTAAAGTTTAAATGCTGTTTATCACTTGGCAGAACTTCATCCAGGAAAAAATTGCTGCTGATAAGAAACTTGAATGGTCTCAACATCATATTAGCAAAGGCTTTATTGGTAAGCCTTAATGCTGTGGGTTTTCCATGTACTTACTGGTATTCTACTAGTATATGATAGGGATGTAAACCTATTATCTGTAGGTTGATATGTGATTTTATCTGTTTGTGTTTCAGCTCTTGAGAAGCTGTTAAAAAATGTTGCTGGAAAATATGCTACCGGAGATGAAGTCCTGCTGGTTTGTATGCCATAAATTTGTTTTTTTTTTCCATATTGGGGGATGTTATCGATTTTATTTTGTTTTCTTTGAAGAAAAAAGAAGACAAAGTCAGATATCCTTGTTACAGAATTAGGATGTGTCATTTCAAAATCCAGCACTGGCTCAAGTTTATCGCAACTGACATTTATTTTCTCGTGTTTGATGTGAAATGATCTCTTGCATGTAGTCATGGACTGGAAGTAGATTGTGCCAACCTATCATCTCTGAAAAGAGACTTAATTCAACACCACTAGTTATGAACTAGATCACGTTTGATTGAAGATATCTATCCATAATCTTGACCAAATGCATTTGGAGCTACAAATCTTGTATTTGGAACAATGAATCTTTGTACACATCTGATTCAGTTCGGAAGATTACCATCTTGTACTGTTGAACTGGGTAGAAGTAGGCAAATAGCTACTTAACCTATTTACAACATATGTTCTGGGTAGGAACATATGTTTCTTAATGAGAAACTATGGGATAGATATTCATGACCATGAATTATGCAGGGACCTTTAATTGATCCAACAAATTCGCTGATTTCTATCAATAAAACTTTAAGATATAATCCCATAACGCCTTTATTCAACAAATGATTTTTTTGGGTAGTTTATGTTGTTGTAGTTGGTCGTTTGTTGATTTGTTGGGTTTACAGCAGTCTTTAACCACCAGAAGTGCCCACTTTTATGTTTGCGGTTAACCTTCAAAATCACTTGTAAGTTCTCAATTTACCTGCAAAGTCATTTTTCAGTTCTCAGTTTACCTGGAAAGTTATGATAATATAGGAATTTCGTCAGTATGAAGTTGTCATATAATCATCTGTTCTATGCCTGTTGTTTTTGATGTATTATGAGCTTCTTTTGCAAAGCATTTAGGTGATGTGCTGTTGACAGTATCATAATATGAATTTCATATTACTTGGTGGCTGCCATGTGCAGGCAGATGTATTTTTGGCTCCACAAATTCATGCAGGGGTAACAAGGTTCAAAATTGACATGGTAATATATCTTGCAAAAGTCAAACCAACTCCATTTTTTTGTTTTTATATAATTTTTTTTTTACCTCTCAATAATTCTCTGTGTTATTTCTTCTTATGGACTTCTACTGCTAGTCAAGTTTGATCCTTTTTTTTTCTTTTTTGTGGAAAAGAAAACATGGTTGATTAAAACCATTGTGCTATCATGTAAGATGTGAGAAAGAAATTTACATCTTTCATGATTATGATTAATGGAGACTCACAAGTGTTTTGTCTTTATTGCAGTCGGCTTTCCCGACTCTTGCCAGAGTCCATGAAGCATGCAGTGAGCTCCCTGCATTTCAAGCTGCTCTCCCAGAACGGCAGCCCGATTGCCCTTCATCATCCTAAACCTTGCTTCAATCAGGTTTGCTGGTACATTAGTCATTGACAATAAAATGAACGTTCTATCTTCCTTGAGCGTTCTTGGTGGTGTTTCATAGTATCTCGTGATACTCCTATAGATTATCAAATATGTATGGAAAGTTGTTGCCCTGGCTTGTAAGATTCTCTTCATCCACCTGCGTTAAAATCTCATCTTGATGTGGTTTTTGTCAAATTAGGGCATGTTTGGTTACCCTCAGGTGAACCTTAAGGATCCGTTTGGTTGGAGATTAAGGTCAAGGTCAAGGTCAAAGGAAGGGGTAAAATGTAAAATGATAATGCGGTCAAGTAAATTTTATTTGGTTATTGATCTTGTTAGCGTATAGTTTAAATTTTTTTTGGACAAAAATACCCTCAGCTTTCCCCTTCAAAAGGGTTGTCGTTCTCGCCGTCGAATGCTTCTTTTCGGACGAGGTTCAAAGTGATTTGTTTGTCTTCGACTTTACCCAACTCCCCGGTGAGTATAAATCACCCTCAACCATTGGCCAAGCACCGCTGTCGCTCCCATAGGAGCTGTTGTTGCGCATGCTGCCTTTGGATAACCGTCGTCGTCGTCGCACTAATCATCGTTGTCACCGTCGCCAGAGGAGTGTTCTATGTGCTCTATCGCCTCCATCACCCGACCTTCACCATCTCTTCCATTTCTTCCATTCGGCTCTCCGCCCTCAATCTCACTGCATCCAACCAGCTCGCCTCCCTCATCGATGTCAACCTCACGGCCTGCAATCCCAACCCTTAGCTCGTCTTCTTGTACGACCCCATCTTCCTCTCCGCCTCCTCCAATGGTGTCAACGTCGGCGACGACTCGTTCCCTAGCTTCAAACATGACGCGAAGAACATCACCCTCTTAAAGAGCAGTCTGACGAGCTCCGGCCAGAGCCTGGGCTCCTCAATGGCCTCGGATATGAAGAAGAAGAGCAGCCTTCCTCTTGATTTAGATATGGAGACAAAGGCCAGGGTCAAGATCGGCACCCTGAAAACCAAAAAACTCGGGATCAAGGTTTCCTGTCTGGGATCGACGTCGCCATCCTGAAGGGCAAAGGTAAGAATGTTGCTGCTGGCAATGGAGTCGGAGCAGATGGACCGAGGTCGAAATTGGAGTCGGAGCAGACGGGCTAAGGTCGGAGGCTCGAAACAGATAAAATGAAATCTAATTCCATCTTCCTCAAGCTCTTAGCCTCAGTCATAACCTCCAAAACCCTAGCAATGGCGACGGCGATCGTCAACTTCCTCCCTGACACTCCGAGATTAGGCTCCTTCTCTAGATCGAATCAGAGCCGCCTATTCTTTATCTCGGTGTGGTAGGGAATTCGTTTCTAGTGCAAAGGAAACGGGGCTCAGAGGCAAAACTAACTTCGGAGATCAGGTTAAATGGGGCGTGAGGCGATAGTCATCGTTGGTGGAGGAGATCAGCTATAAATTTTGTTTACGTGTGGATGAAACTATGATCACTAAAAATAAATATCAAATTATGTAATTTGTTGGTATATCACGGTTAGTCATTCATAGATAGATCATATTTAGTTTTCAAACATAATATTACAATACGTAATATAACATTACAACACATAACATTGCATAAGAAAATAGTGAAAATACAATATACATTATTGCCAGATATATATAATAATTTTACATGCCACTGGAAACAGTGAGTATTATCTGCAAAATTCTCGACTTCTTTGGCTGCACGTGCGACTATTTCGCGGTGCAAAAGAACAACATTATTCTCTGTAAGTAAATAAAAGGTGAAAAAATTATTAACATGATTATAAAAAATTATGTAAATTATACTTACAATTGATAAGGAACAAAAAAATTAATATCTTATTTAACATTAGAAAGTTAATTATGATATTTTATATCGAAAAAGAGTAAACTATCTCTTATGCATCCCATAAAGCTGTAATTATTTGGTTCCGAAGTATTTTCTTATATCGCACTTCACGTTACGATATACGGATGTTTGGTTCAGATATTTTATTGTGTGCTCCCATATATTCTTCAGTGCTATTATCAACCCCTTTGTTAGCCCCGCAGTTGCGAAACAGCCGGTCTTCACCGTAATTCCTATGTATAAAATTATGTAGTATAACACAAACTACCACTATAGTATATTGTATCTCGTAAGGATATGATTGCATTTTGTGTAATATTTGAAACCACTACTTAAATACGCCAAATGTCCTCTCCACCTAATTTCTCAAACTGGCGTGCATGTGATTAAATTTGTCCTTTGGATTTCGATATTGGACTTGACCTTGACCAAACTGTCCAATGTAGTACCGTTTATTTCGAAATGGTGTAAGAAATTTGCTAATATTGGCATACCCGACATCCACCAGATAATATTTACCTAAAATAAAATATGATTATCATTATGAACATTATCATTAGTATTTAAACAAAAGCAAACTTATGAGTTTCACCTTTGGGGACGAAGAAATCGCCTCGGCTTAAACATTCTCGTAAAACTCGTTCGTCTGTCGCAAATCCCTCTCAATCGCTACAAATGAACAAAAATTTCATATTAAAAGACACAACTGCCATAACATTTTGCGTGAGCAACCCATGCCGGTCTCGAAATGAAAGTTGCATTTCTCGACTCACAATCGTCGATATATATGTGTCATCTATAGCCCCGAGTACATCCTAAAAAGAAACGCATAATATGTTGGAATATATGTTGGCATTACTTAGAGAATATTATAGAAACTTATCTCACTTTGAAAAAGAAATACGCTCCTCCTCAATTAAGAATTACAGGATGGACTGGAGCATCATTAGGCGATAATTGTATGTAATCATTTTTTACGGACATAACACCTTCCAAGACTTTATTGAAGTACCTGTTTATAGTCTCTGCAGAGTATTGGAATGTCAGTTACAAATCTCTGTTAGACGCTCCACGAGCAACGGAGTAAAGAAAAATCTCTACTTGTAATTCAGTTGATACATGTTGTGTAGGCACGATACTTCCTCGCTTAACAAATATTTTAGTGAGTTGTAGAAACACTTGGGGCACAACTCTAAAGGTTCGGAAAAAATGTTCTTCATTGCCTAGTAAGTCGTATATAATCTTCATCCCAGTAAACGCTCGATTATTCAGTGGACGGGGTGGTCTTCTCGCAGAGGTTGAGGAGCCTTGTATCCAAGCGAAAATATGATCTTCCACGAGTAACTCTACTTCTTCTTCTACATCGTCAAGAATGTCGTTGAAATTAGGCATCTTGATATTACAAAGAAAAATGAACTTGTGTCATACCATCCGCAATAAGATCCCTATATAAATAGAGATCGACCTGAGTCGTCAGAGTGATAAATCATGTTTGATTGATAGGACATGTCATCCTAATGTTAAGAAAATGAACAGTTGATGTCAGAGTGATACGTCCTGTCTGATTGATATGACGTACCGTCTTGATATTACAGAGATGAATTGTTGTTGTCAGAGTAATAAATTATACCTGATTGATAGGACATGTCATCCTAATGTTAGGAAGATGAACAATTAACGTCAAAGTGATATGTCTTGTCTGATTGATATGACGTATCGTCTTGATGTTATGGAGATGAACTGTTGACATCAGAGTGATACGTCCTGTCTGATTGATATGACATGTCCTGATGTTAGGAAGATGAACAGTTGACGTAAGAGTGATACTTATCTCCCATGTCATTTCAGACTTAGTGCCAGCTCAACCTAAAATTTGTCTGCAAGCGAGAATGAATACCCTCCAATTTTGGCCACCTTTTCCGGCTTTCAAAATTTTAATTTTTTTTGACATATGATGCGAGTTCCTTCTAGTCAATATTCGCCACAAGAATTAAATGGAGGTAAGTTGAGATTATAAAGGATAATTTTTTTGGCAAATATGCCCCCCGTAAGGTTGCTTAACTGTAGAAATATTCCACTAAATTTTGTCATTGCATGTATCCCTTTCCAAAACAAAAAAATAATTAATCATGAGTTGACCATGAACATCAGAAACATATTTACAATCCCATTTGATTTTTGGTAGAGCACATACCAACCTCAATCAATACAACTTAAGTATCAGCTAGCATAAGTTATGTTTTTTAAATTGTACAGCAAAATATCAGCATGTGATATATTACACAAACCCATGTTTTACAGTTACAAATCACACAAGCACAGTTTCACCTCAATTACAACTAATCACACAAGTACACCCTCACAAATCACACAAGCACACAGCTCCTTCACTTGGATCATGGACTCCATGGAATTTGATCCAGAAACTGGCTGTAGCAATTCCCATTTCAGTAAATACTGAGATGAGTTTTGGAATTAACTTGGCAAGCATGATCTTGAAATCAGTTGAACAACTGTTGTGATCTTCATCTGTTTTCTTCTCAGGTTCAAGCATATAAGCCTTACATGCCATAAGGATAGAATGTGAGAAGGAAAGCATTATCATTGTAGGTGATCAGTAAAAACAAAAATCATTATCTTTTTAGAATCGAATAAAAAAAAATAATGCATACTTCCTATGGAGGGTCATGCTTCGGTCGAGACCTTCCTTTCCTTCTTGTCCTTCCCTTAATTAGTCCCAGCCTTGCTTGCCTTTGCTGTTGCATTTCCTTTCTTCTTCTCGTCTTCCATCTTCACCCTTTAGTTCTTCCTTTTCACTTATAAACAATATAAAAAACTTAGAAACAAAGCTTATACAAGGCAGAAATGGATAATGCAGCTCAAATTAAAAGCTCATTTGAAGAAAATTGCAATTGGGAACAGACATTCCCTGGAGTTCAGCTTCTTTTGTCTGTTTCTTTGACTTTGTACTAGCATCTCCATGAAAAGTATCAACATCTCACAATTAAGTAAGAAAAACATATCAAATAGCTCAGAAATTAGTAGTAACAGCGTGTTCAGAGTATCAGAAAGGAGCTTGCTCCCGGACCTACTCGTACATTATCCCATCATCTGACAGCCTATTGGAAGTTATCCGAGATTTGAGGGGATGACGAACAGGATTTACTTGACTGTACCTTACCCTGGTTTATATCATATTTTGCTATTCGCTTCTCAGATCATAATTTCAGCCCAAATGGGTCATCTTCTAGCAGAAAATATTCCTGATGCAGTGGATCTTTCAAACATTCAGCGCATTTAAACCTGTCTAAAGTGTCAATAAAAGTAAAGTTGAACAACTTGGCCAAGCACTTTTTATACGTCTCATTGTTCAGACAAATTCCACTATACTTTTTGTCCATAACCTACATCCACTTGTCCAAAGTCTCCGGATCAGGAGTTTGCACAAAATTGCTCCCAATACTTTTCAGGAACTCTCCACTACATCTCCTGCTATTTTTTCCACTGTTGTCATCGATTCCTTCAAGAGAGCGTTTCTCACGTGGCCCAAAAGTAGGGTTCTCACCAAGAAACAACCTTCGAGCGGTACAATTGTGGATCATCGTCAGCCTCAGTGTTGTTTTGCATCGCTGATGAGTCGCTCGAATTAGATCCCTCCTGTGCTATAGGTGGCTCTGCAAGTGCACTTCTTGATAACAACATCCACCTTCCTGTCGCAATTGAGCTCTTCACCATTAATTCTACATCAAGAAACTAAGGAAACCCAATGATTCACACATTTTCGTAGTGTGTGTTGTGCTACCAAAAAGAAAACAATGTTAGACATAAATTAGGGTTTGTATTCCGAAAGTTACAACATAAAATGTAAAATATACCATAAAAAAATCTCTCATTACTCCCGAATCTCCTGCTGTTAGCCTGTGACTATCATAATCCCACGTCCATTCGCTCTTGTTCTTCATAAACTGAAATTCATTATACCGTTCTTTCAGTCTCTTCCATCTGGACCTCAATTGGTCTGCATCTCGTACCACGACAGATTCATTGAATTTCTGCATAACTTTATTCCAAGATTGCTTTCTGAAATTACCACCCTTGTTTCTTCCATCAACGTGTTCCTCCATTAGCAATCGAACAAATAAAGTGTCCTCATCAATGGTCTAATTTGAGGTGTGTACAGCCTTGTTAAAAGACTGTCAAGTTTGCTGAGTTGATTTTCTCTTTCCTTGTGTTTGAGGACTTCGTCGAACTGGTGGATTGTGAGCATCCATTCCTGTAGTAAAATCAGAGCAAGTAAATAATTCAACCCAAGTAAATCGTTCCCCGATCGAGGCTGCGGCGTCAACGGAGCCTGTGGCACTGGCGAAGGAGCTTGCGGCGGAGGAGACAATCAAGCGGCGCTAGCAAAGAATATTACACTTAAGAAATTGGGTTTTTAACTGCAACTAAACATTATCACATTCATACATCTGAACCTTCGAAACCAATTATGAACTACATAAAGACGACCAGAAGATATATATATATATTGCACAGTAAAGTTCATAACAAATCATACTAAATATGCAGAGTATGATTTTTGGCATTATTTCAGAATAGTCAGAAAAATGCACTTTTAACCTTGCCCTTTATATTCATCACAATAACAGCATCAAGATATATTGGTTGGGCAAGAAAGAAACCAAGCCATCTTTTGTATACCTTGCCACTGGTAGGTCATATGTTTAGGAACAGGATAATAAAAATTACTATAGTTATGAAATATGAACCACCGAGTCAGATGCAACATATTAAGGATTCATTATTTTCAATAGAATTCAAATCCTGACAAATCAAACCATTTAAGTAACATGTGCGAATCTAAAACTACAAACCATTCATCAAACCCTACGAAACAAATTTCAACCCACAAAATGAGTCAGAAAAGCAAAAATCCATCGCGATGTCTTTGAGGGGAATAATACAAATTGACTATACCAATGAAAGCAACCAAAATCCATCATATCAACTGCGACCAAACCCTACTAAAAACTAACTGAGAGATCATTTAGACTGAAAACTAGCAAATCGAGGCAAAATCAATAAATCAACAGAAACAACAGAGATACACGAGGTCCGTAACCTTTGGAAGTACTGCAGAGAAGTGATCGGTCACGAGCGGCTGTGGCTCGACGGCAAGCGGAGCACTCCCCCGCTTTGAAGACAAGAAATGTCACGCAGAGGAAGAGTGTGACGAGGCGTCTGTTGTGTCGGCTGGGGCGAAAGAGGAGAGGAGTGCTCTACTGCGTGGGCGACAGCGTCTGCTATATCGTCTGCGGCGAAGGAGGGGAGGAGTACTCTGCTGTGTGGGCGTCGATGTCTGCTGTGTGGGCGGCGGCGTCTGCTGCGTCGGTGGCGGCGAAGGAGGACAGACTCGTGCTCTGCTACATGTGAGCGGCGACATCGGGGAAGAAGGGGAATATATAGTTAGGGTTTCATGGCTGGAGCGATCTGAGCCGTTGGATCGAGATCAGACGGTTGAGATGCACCGAGGGCATTTTAATCATATCCTAATTATAATTTAAATGAATTAAATAATGTTAGTTTGATCAAATTTTTGGCATTTGAAAAATAATCCGATCAGTCTAAACTAATCCTAGGCTTGAGTTTCAACCAAACGTACCCTGAGTGATTTAAGGCTTAGGATTTGTCTTTGCGGGAACCTAAAAGAAACAAGTCCTGTGATGTCAAAAGAAAAGGGAGGCAAACGGCACAAATGTATTAACTATGCAACAAAATGGATCCTCAAATAAATTACAACAAACAATAACACTAATAATAATATCACAAGATTTTTTGTTTGCACGTTTGTTTTTCTACAGAAAAAAAATATAATAGCTGGTGCAATTGAGTCCGTTTATATTTTCCTTGCGTGCTGTTTACCAGAATTGCTGGTGGAGAAATATACATCAGGCCCACAAGCGAAGGAAACAAATAAATGATGTCGCTGAGGAATCATATCTGTCTTTCAAGATCATCATGTGAGCCCACTAAGGAAGGAATAATATCTCTCTTTCAAGGTCATCATCTGAGCCCACGCAAAGCCTTATCCGCAACTCCCGTGAAATTATATATTTTTAGATTTTATAAAAATAAAAAATAAAAAGTCCAACTTTTTTAATTTTTATAAAATAAATTGTGCATGCGAGCTTCTCCCATCGTTAATGACTTTTATCACATTAATTATAAGATTTTTTACAGAAATGAGATTGCGTATAGTCTTAAATTTCATAAAATCGAAAGCCTAGTGACCAAAATCGAAACATTTCATTGACCGACCGAAATTTAAAATCATGCAATGTTCTTAATCTTTCCTAAATATTTTCATCTCTAAAAAAACTTCATAAAACCCTTGAAGTTTCATTCACCATTTAATACAAAGAGTATGCTTTAACGGAGACACATCCAAAGAGGACAGCTCAACTCTCCGGAAGCCACTTAAAAGTGAGATGTTTAGCCAGTACAGGGACATCGCAAAGAAATTGTTGATGGAAAAAGGACAAAAAAAAAAAAAAGGAATTTTCACATTTACCCCCCAATGTTTCAAATTTCATCTTGGCTCCGAAAATCCATTTCCTGCCTAATGATTATAATACTTTTATTGGTACCCTTATTCAATTAAAATTGTTGTCATAGGCTTATATGCAAAATACACGAATGTGGTGGAGCTATGCGGGGACAAGAGATTTGATCTCGTCTCTATTTATTTTAGTTAGGCCCATCCAATATGGGCCTGTCCTGAAATTTTGAATTGGAAATTGTGGCCCGAGTCCGATGTCTGCTCACGGCCCGGCCCGGCCAGGCCCGGGCACTTAGAGTTCTGCAGAAGGGAACATCTCTGTCTTTAATTTTTGGGACAAACTATGTTATCGGGCCTGTCACTGTTTGATTGTTGGATTGTTTTGTCAGTATGACACCGCGGGCCTCCCAAATTTTTTTTCCAAAAATGAACAAAATAAAAAACACGAACAAAAACTGTGCGGATGGATCCAACCTTGTGAGGGCGAAAATTATGGAAGCAATCCAAGGGTGATTTGTGAGCTTCAATTAATGTAAAAAATTGAATTCATATTTTTTCAGTAAAATACTGATATTATAAAGTAATATGCATACCTCCCGACGAGATAAGAAAAGCGATAATTAACTCATTTAATATTATTTATTTTTAGAACAAAGGCCCGAAAAAATTGTCCTGTTGCTATCACAATGGTTGAATTTTATTGTTTATTTTTAATCCCGAATTTAGATAATCTCATTCTTATTTTCGGTCATTGCTGACGTTAAGGCCGCCGCCCTGCTTGCTGGCCCATTGTTCCAGAGAAATCGTCGACGCGTTATCTTTCTTCGCCTCGGGCGCTCCTCCGATCACAGCTCCGCGGCGGGCGAAAGAAATTGATGGCGTCCGAGTCCAAGGCAATCTCTTCCTCTCCGTCTCAATCTCCTCCTCGACCTTCAAATTCCTCCTCCTCTTCTCCTTCTGATTCCGCGAATTCCCTTTCAGGATCCGCCGAAGCTGAAGCTCTACAGCAACTGGCTCAGCAGCTGCTCCCAGCGCCTCCGGATCGCGCTCAACCTCAAAGGTCCGATTTTGATCGGTTTTCTCTCGGAAAGTTTGGTTTTTTAGCTGATTTCGGTGTGTAATTTGGTTTTGCGAAGGTTTGGAGTACGAGTACAAGGCGGTGAATCTTTTGGAGGGCGAGCAGTTCCATCCGGGTAAGACTCTGTGCTTTCTTGAATCGTTTGGCTTCAAGCTTGGTGAAAGTTGTGCTTTTTTTTTCCTTTTGCTTTGACTGAATATTGTAGAATTTGAGAAGCTAAATCCGCTCAAGTATGTGCCGGCGTTGGTGGATGGGGATGTTGTCGTTGCTGACTCTTTTGCCATCATACTTGTGAGTGCTTGCTAATATGGTTTTGATGGAAAACGATAGTGATTAACTTGGTTTTTGTGCTTTTATTTGTGTCTGGGTTGTTCTTATGTGGCAGTATTTGGAGGAGAAGTATCCGGAGCATCCACTGCTGCCGAAAGACCTGAAGAAGAAAGCTCTCAACTATCAGGTGAGGATATAGTGATGATACTGTTGCATAATGAACATATTTTGATTGATTGGTGCTAGATATATTGGTTTCATACTATTTGGGTGCCATTAAATTGTTGGAAGGTCATTTAGCGACTGCCGGACAGTATGCAACTGCTTGAGACAACTTTTTTTGAAAGGAAAACACAACTGTTTGGTAAAATGTTAAGGTTGACTAGCGTGACTAAACACGACTATTGTTTTTTCCATTCAATCTCGACCACAAAAAATGCAATGATGGCAAGTCACACTAGTAACCAACTTCAACATTTGAACCAAGCGGAGCCAATACTTCCAGGAAACCATAAACATGATTACAGGTCTTCTGAGGAATTTCATATGTAGTGCCTAGTTAATCTGCTGGTATATTATGTAAATTCCATTCATTTGCTAAAAGGTCATTGATACTTGGTAGAATATTGAATAGCATGTAAATCTCAAAAATGGTACTGGCTTTTCAGAAGGGAAAAAGGTACAGTTTGAGATTATAAACCAGTAAGATAACATTTGAATCTCACATGCCTTAATTTTATAGGAATAGAAGAAACTGATAGTCTTGACCTAAAATGCTTTAAGTTATCCATGATTCATCAAACTAGCCACCAATGCCTTTTCTCTTATTGTATCAAAAAGCTGACCCGTCCAGATCATATTATCTTCCAAACACAAAAAATTTGACCGCACTAACATTATTTTATTCATTTAAATTTTAACCATGTTTTGACTAAAATACTCTCACTTGATCTGAACCGTCGGATTTCGATCCAACGGCTCAGATCGGGGAACAGCTTTTCTCCCGTCACTTGATCTGAACCGTCGGATCTCGATCCAACAGCTCAGATCAGATAACAGCTGAATACCGTCACTTGATCTGAACCGTTGGATCTCGATCCGACGTCTCAGATCTATGAACAGTAAAACCCTAAGATACAATTACGCCCGCAACGCCTCCTCCCCCCGCCCCCGACGGCAGCCCAACACGCATCAGAGCTCGCACCGACGCCGCCGACAACGCAGCAGTCGCCACCCTCCTTCCCCCCCGCCGACGCATCAGACAGCGCACGATTCTTCCCCTTCCCCGCCGACGACGCAGCAGTCGGCGCACACGTTTGCTCCTTCCCAGGAGACTCGACGCAGCTGACGCCAGACGAGTCCCCTCCTTCCTCGCCGACGACGGAGCAGACGCCGCCCTCTTTCCTCGCCGCCGACGCAGCAGACGCCGCACGAGTATCGCCCTTCCCCACCGAGTCGTCGGTGCACGACTCTGCTCCTTCCCCGCCGACGACGCATCCGACGCCAGACAAGTCTCCTCGTTTCTCGCCGACGCCGCACGAGTCTCCCCCTTCCCCGCCGACAACGCATCAGACGCGGCACGAGTCCCCTCCTTCCCCGCGGACGACGCATCCGTCGGCGCACGAGTCTGCTCCTTCCCCGCCGACGACGCATCCGACGCCAGACGAGTCTCCTCCTTCCTCACGCAAGCCGCACGAGTCTCCCCCTTCCCCGCCGACGACGCATCAGCTGCCGCACGAGTCCCCTCTTCCTCGCCAACGACGCAGCAGACGGCACACGAGTCTCCTCCTTCCCCGGCGACGACGCAGCAGACGACGCACGAGTCTCCTCCTTCCCCGGCGACGACGCAGCAGACGCGACACGAGTATCCTCCATCCCCGCCGACAACGCAGCAGACTATTTCCACTCTCCTCCTTCCCCGCCGATGACGTAGCAGTTGCCGCACGAGTGTCCTCCTTCCCCGCGGACGATGCAGTGGACGCTACAGGAGTCCCCTCCTACCCGATTGGCTCCGCGCGCGAGCTCGGGCGGCCGGCTTCGTGCGCGATCTCCGCCGGAGAGGAAGATGAACAGTAATATGTACAGTACTCAACCGAGGGTATTTTAGTCAACAAAAAATTTTAACCATCTGTTAACCAGATCAGGGACCAAACGGGATTTACCAAACGGGCCCTTATTGTATGAAAATATTGTTGCATCATCCTGCTAAATATCCCTTGAGGTCCATTTTGTTTTCTACTGTGCATTTGAGCTATATCCCCAAAATCAGTCAGTTATTTTGTGTTGCTTAGGTTTGTCTAATTCATTCATTTTCCACAAAAAAAAAATTTATTCAATGAACTAAGGTTGCTCTGTCAAATCCAATTTATCTGTGACTAGTATTGCCAAACCTATGTTTTCAGGTAGCAAGTATTGTCAGTTCAAGTATTCAGCCCCTTCAGAATCTCGACGTCCTGGTGAGCAAGTACTAGTTTGAGAACATCATCTTCATTTCTGAAAAAAAGGATGGTACTATGTAGATTTGCTTAGGCTATAGACATAAAGTCTTTAAAGTTTAAATGCTGTTTATCACTTGGCAGAACTTCATCCAGGAAAAAATTGCTGCTGATAAGGAACTTGAATGGTCTCAACATCATATTAGCAAAGGCTTTATTGGTAAGCCTTAATGCTGTGGGTTTTCCATGTACTTACTGGTATTCTAGTAGTATATGATAGGGATGTTGCTTGTTGTGCTGGAGAAACCTATTATCTGTAGGTTGATATGTGATTTTATCTGTTGGTGTTTCAGCTCTTGAGAAGCTGTTAAAAAATGTTGCTGGAAAATATGCTACCGGAGATGAAGTCCTGCTGGTTTGTATGCCATAAAATTTTTTTTTTTTTTTCCATATTGGGGGATGTTATCGATTTTATTTTGTTTTCTTTGAAGAAAAAAGAAGACAAAGTCAGATATCCTTGTTACAGAATTAGGATGTGTCATTTCAAAATCCAGCACTGGCTCAAGTTTATCGCAACTGACATTTATTTTCTCGTGTTTGATGTGAAATGATCTCTTGCATGTAGTCATGGACTGGAAGTAGATTGTGCTGACCTATCATCTCTGAAAAGAGACTTAATTCAACACCACTAGTTATGAACTAGATCACGTTTGATTGAAGATATCTATCCATAATCTTGACCCAATGCATTTGGAGCTACAAATCTTGTATTTGGAACAATGAATCTTTGTACACATCTGATTCAGTTCGGAAGATTACCATCTTGAACTGTTGAACGGGGTAGAAGTAGGCAAATAGCTACTTAACCTATTTACAACATATGTTCTGGGTAGGAACATATGTTTCTTAATGAGAAACTATGGGATAGATATTCATGACCATGAATTATGCAGGGACCTTTAATTGATCCAACAAATTCGCTGATTTCTATCAATAAAACTTTAAGATATAATCCCATAACACCTTTATTCAACAAATGATTTTTTTGGGTAGTTTATGTTGTTGTAGTTGGTCGTTTGTTGATTTGTTGGGTTTACAGCAGTCTTTAACACCAGAAGTGTCCACTTTTATGTTTGCGGTTAACCTTCAAAATCACTTGTAAGTTCTCAGTTTACCTGCAAAGTCATTTTTCAGTTCTCAGTTTACCTGGAAAGCTATGATAATATAGGAATTTCGTCAGTATGAAGTTGTCATATAATCATCTGTTCTATGCCTGTTGTTTTTGATTGTATTATGAGCTTCTTTTGCAAAGCATTTAGGTGATGTGCTGTTGACAGTATCATAATATGAATTTCATATTACTTGGTGGCTGCCATGTGCAGGCAGATGTATTTTTGGCTCCACAAATTCATAGAGGGGTAACAACGTTCAAAATTGACATGGTAATATATCTTGCAAAAGTCAAACCAACTCCATTTTTTTGTTTTTATATAATTTTTTTTACCTCTCAATAATTCTGTGTTATTTCTTCTTATGGACTTCTACTGCCAGTCAAGTTTGATCCTTTTTTTTTCTTTTTTGTGGAAAAGAAAACATGGTTGATTAAAACCACTGTACTATCATGTAAGATGTGAGCAAGAAATTTACATCTTTCATGATTATGATTAATGGAGACTCACAAGTGTTTTGTCTTTGTTGCAGTCGGCTTTCCCGACTCTTGCCAGAGTCCATGAAGCATGCAGTGAGCTCCCTGCATTTCAAGCCGCTCTTCCAGAACGGCAGCCCGATTGCCCTTCATCATCCTAAACCTCGCTTCAATCAGGTTTGCTGGTACATTAGTCATTGACAATAAAACGAACGCTCTATCTTCCTTGAGCGTTCTTGGTGGTGTTTCATTGTATCTCCTGCTACTCCTATAGATTATCAGATATGTACGGAAAGTTAGTTGCTCTGGCTTGTAAGATTCTCTTCATCCACCACCTGCATTAAAATCTCATCTTGCTGTGGTTTTTGTCAAATTAGGGCATGTTTGGTTACCCTCAGGTGAACCTTGAGTGATTTAAGACTTAGGGTTTGTCTTTGCAGGAACCCTAAAAGAAACAAGTCCTATGGTGTCAAAAGAAAAGGGAGGCATATGGCACAAATGTATTAACTATGCAACAAAATGGATCCTCGAATAGATTACAAACGAACAATAACACTAATAATAATATCACAAGATTTTTTGTTTGCACGTTTGTTTTTCTGCAAGAAAAAAAATATAATAGCTGGTGCAATTGAGTCCCCGTTCGTATTTTCCTTGCGTGCTGTTTGCCAGAATTGCTGGTCGAGAAATAAACATCAGGCCCACAAGCGAAGGAAACAAATAGATGATGTCGCTGAGGGATCATCTGTCTTTCAAAATCATCATGTGAGCCCCGAAATTTAAAATCATGCAATGTTCCTAATCTTCCCTAAAAATTTTCATCTCTAAAAAATTTTTTTTTTTAAAAAAAAAACTTTTTAAAACCCTTGAAGTTTCATTCACCATTTAATATAAAGAGTATGCTTTAACGGAGACACATCCAAAGAGGACAGCTTAACTGTCCGGAAGCCACTTAAAAGTGAGATGTTTAGCCAGTACAGGGACATCGCAAAGAAATTGTTAATGGAAAAAGGACAAAAGAAAAAAAAAAAGAAGGAATTTTCACATTTACCCCCCCAATGTTTCAAATTTCATCTTGGCTCCGAAAATCCATTTCCTGCCTAATGATTATAATACTTTTATTGGTACCCTTATTCAATTAAAATTGTTGTCATAGGCTTATATGCAAAATACACGAATGTGGTGGAGCTATGCGGGGACAAGAGATTTGATCTCGTCTCTATTTATTTTAGTTAGGCCCATCCAATATGGGCCTGTCCTGAAATTTTGAATTGGAAATTGTGGCCCGAGTCCGATGTCTGCTCACGGCCCGGCCCTGCCAGGCCCGGGCACTTAGAGTTCTGCAGAAGGGAACATCTCTGTCTGGGACAAACTATGCTATCGTGCCTGTCACTATTTGATTGTTGGATTGCTTTGTCAGTATGACACCGCGGGCCTCCCAAATTTTTTTTCCAAAAATGAACAAAATAAAAAACACGAACAAAAACTGTGTGGATGGATCCAAGCTTGTGAGGACGAAAATTATGGAAGCAATCTAAGGGTGATTTGTGAGCTTCAATTAATGTAAAAAATCGAATTCATATTTTTTTCAGTAAAATACTAATATTATAAAGTAATATTTTCAATTTAATAAAAATAATGAGCATCAAGACTCGAATATATGACATTTCCAATGTATAAGAGATATGTATATTCATCAACTTAATGCTTCTCATGCTATTTTATATTATAAAATATTGTTGTTTAACATACACAAAAAATCAAAATATAAAAATATTAAACCTTAAATCTTCAAAAAATTAAGAATTATGTGCGGCCCGTGTGGCCCATCAGCAAGCTTAGGTGTTATGTTTTCATGGTGATCGAATGACCTCAAGGCAAAGGGTGCTTGCACTTCCATCTCCCATTTGTATGGTGCTCTTCGTTCGCCACATTTTTTCTTTTATTGATTAATATTGGATTTAAATGAATTGTTCGTCACAAAAGTAGTGGTGCAAGAATTTAATCTATTAACCTTTTTTCAACAAAAAAAAGGGAATTTCATCCATGTTGGTCACAAATCACAATCCAGTAGTTCACTTGAAAGGTGTATTAACTTAAGTGCCCCAGATTCCCCTGTAAATTGTATAAGAAGGACTCAGCAGGGCTTCAAGGCTTCCAGTTCCATTCTTGTTCTTCTCTGCAATGGCGGAGTTCTCCGCTCGGCAGCCGCTCATCTCCAATGAAGGATTCGAACATCCATGCTCCACGATCAAGTCTTTTCCTCTTGTGTTTGCACAAATGCTCCTGAAATATCTAATGTGGATTATATTCATTTCTTGGGTTGCTTTGATATTTTTCTACCCGACTGACTTCGTGAAAGGGGTGTTCAGGAAGTGCGTTAGTCTTTCTGAACCATCCGTCTTTGGGATCACAGGCAAGTTCAAGCTTGCCAAACTTTTCTTCCTTTTTGTGTCTTGAAGTTTTTTATGTTGATGTTGCATGAATTGTGTTCTTGTTGTTGTTGCTGCTGCTGCTGCCGCAGGAAGCATATTCCTTATTTTCTGCCTGCCGATTCTGATAATTGCTTTTCTGGCTTTTGTATACATCAGTTTTTTTCCGAGCGATACTTTTGAGTAAGTGTGGTTTTTTATAGCTGTCATTATGAATTGTTGTATTGTGATTTTATCTTAATTGTTTGGGCTCTGATTCATCTTCAGGAAGAGGAATAATAAGCCTCCAAGCTTTCGCCTTTGGACATTCCCTGTTCTTGTTGATGGGCCTTTCGGTGTTGTTTGCGCAGCAGAGTTCATAGGAATTGTTCTTTTTGCTGCATACGTTTTTTGGAACATGATTGCTTACAGCATTCAACATCATAGCCTCATTAATAAGTTCTCCGAGTTCTCCAAGGATAAAGGGTATGCAGAGTTCTAAACTGAGTTCAGAAAAGGAATTCAATGAAAATTTGAAGATTTGCTTGATTAGACTAGAGTTGTATTTGATGTTTTGGTCAAACTATCTGCTTTTGTTGCACTAATTCCTAATAAGTTTGGGGATCATGCCTCATTTTCCTAATAAAAAAAAATCAATTTCACTGATCAATCAATGAATTAAATATTTATCAAAATTTTCTGTCAAAACCTATACGTAAAATCATTTGCAGACTAACTTTTTAATGAAAACTAATGCATCTGTGTTGCTGTGAAGATACAATTTGTCCGAATTTTTGGAACAAAAGTTTTCGTATTTCACTAATGGCAATTTGATCGCCAAGAGCTCTTTTTCAGCCATCCTCTGTCCCACATGATGTAGTTGTTTATTGACTTGCCCAAAATTAGGAGAAAAAATGCAATTATTTTTGAGAGGAGAAGAAAAAAGGAATTGAAGTTTGTGATTTATTTAATTTTAACATACGGGTACAATACTTCCTATTGTTTGCATGCCACACTTTACTGTTTCATAACAGAGACTTTTTTGTCTATAGAGGAGTTTTCTTTTAAAATTTTTAGAGGAATCAGAGCCTCCACTCATAAGATGGACATTATATTATGTGTTCTATGCTTTATATGTTGAGGTATATGTCCTCATCTTCGATATTGGCCTGTCTAAATAAGGACTAGCAACCTTAGGATTAAGAGATTAATTCAAATCTAACAAAGAGGAAGCAGTGATTTTTGATTGGTGATGAACTCGAGATGACAAGGTAGAATAATCACAAAATTTATTTTTCTTTAACTTCTGATATGTTGCATAATTTTTTTTGAACTGCAGTTACCTGATGCTGGAGATCACTGGACTCCGGTTAGGTTCAGTTGGGTTGTTCTGCATGGCTTTCTTGTTTCTTCCTGTTGCAAGGGGCTCGGTTCTCCTCCAACTGATCGACATCCCATTTGAACATGCAACAAGATACCATGTCTGGCTTGGACATCTTACAATGACTCTGTTTACCTTACATGGCGCATGTTTTGTGATTTCATGGTCATTGCAAGGGAAACTCCTTCCTAAAGTGAGCTAATAAGTCAGCTTTTATCTTTTCTGACCAAAACTAAGGGTCTTTTAAACTTTGTTTCAATCATAAATTGTTAGCTGTTATTGATCTGAAATACTAATTCTATGGTGCAGATATGGACATTGTAAGGCTGTTGCTTGTCTGAAATTACTTGTTAGAAGTGTTCTAGCAGATAGTTTACGTGTGGAAGAAAGAAATCCTTGTCTCAAATATAAGCCAAAGTGTTTTTTTTTTTTTTTTTTGAGAAAATCTATGAAGTGATTGAAATTCTATTGTTAAGTGAACAGTAGAATATTGGTCATTAGGTTAGATATTCCAAGAGCAATTGACTTTTCTCTAGAAAGCACTGTTTATGTAGGTTGTGGCGCATCTGAAATTTGAGCAAGTAATACACTTTCATAGAAAAATCGTATCAAAAATTTCAGAGAGCATAAATTTTAGAAGGAAAAATCAGGATTTATTGCATAAGTGCCCTTAGAATCCTGAGTTGTATCTGCACCTCTTTGAAGTTTTTATTTCATAAATATACTCCTGGGGATCTTGAATTCTTTTATATATCTTGGCCCAAACCTGCTTCTATTAATAGTAGTTGAAAATTTAATAAGATCTCGTAAAATGATTGTTAGGCCCTTTTGCAAAAATACCTTCAAAAAGGCCCATCAGTGATTTAAAAATTAGACTCTTGCATGCATGCCCTTTACAATGACATTGTGTGTCTTTTCTTGCTTGTATATGCTGCAAATTTTATTTCAGGTACATTATCACATATTTTTGCAAGTGTAATCCGAAAACTTTCCAACACTTACTCTTTTTTTTTTGTCGATATGCAGCAAAACATTGATGCTTGCAAATGTATATCTATGCAAATATCAAAGTTTGGATGGCATGTATGCAAAAAAAAATTGATGCTCGTAGAGAACTCCAATCTTGGCTCAAATTTGAAATTCTGAAAGGTCTTTTATTCCTGATTATCATTGTGTTTCCAATTTTGGTTAATAGATGCTAGAGTGGAAAATTACAGTCATAACAAAAAAGAAAACCTATACTTCTAAGTAATCCCATTCCTAATTAGGTTTTCAAATGCCAAAACATCTGCTATTTTTCTGATAATCACTGCTATTCTCTGTGCAGATGTTAGAATGGAAAAAAATAGGCATAGCTAATCATCCCGGTGTGATAAGCTTAGTAGCTGGTCTACTGATGTGGGTGACCTCACTTCATCCTGTGAGAAAGAACTACTTCGAGCTCTTCTTCTACACTCATCAGCTATACATAGTCTTCATTGTCTTCCTAGCAATGCATGTTGGAGATTTTATTTTCTGCATGGCAGCTGGAGCAGTCTTCCTCTTCATTCTCGATCGCTTCCTTAGGTTCTGCCAATCTCGCACCACAGTTGACATTGTTTCTGCAGCCTGCTGGCCATGTGGCACTGTAGAACTAGTCCTTTCAAAGCCAAAAAGTACTAACTTTGGTGAATGATTGTTTTATTTTTAATTTAGTTAGGAATGCATATCACAATTGTTATAAATCTTGTTTCAATTTGATTTACAGGTCTTCGGTACAATGCTCTCAGTTTTATTTTCCTACGAGTGTGCGAAATATCATGGCTTCAGTGGCATCCATTCAGTGTTTCCTCTAGCCCCTTGGATGGTGATCACCACATGTCAATTCTTATTAAGGTTCTTGGTGAATGGACAGCAAAACTTAGAGATATTGTTTTGAAGAATTCAGATAGAAGAATAACAGCATCTGTGGAAGGGCCTTACGGGCATGAATCACCCTATCATTTGATGTGAGCTCACCGTTCTCTTTTTCTGTTGTTATTACTGATAGATAATAAACTTATGCTTTCATTTTTTTTGTTGTGATTTGAAGGTATGAGAATCTTATTTTGGTGGCTGGAGGCATTGGAATTTCGCCTTTCTTGGCAATATTGAGTGATATCCTTCACCAGATTAATGGGGGAAAACCATGTTTATCGAAGAATGTGTTGGTTGTTTGGGCTGTTAAGAAATCTAAGGAGCTTTCTCTAATTTCAGCCATTGATGCAGAATGCCTCAGTTCTTCTTTTAGTGATAAATTGCAGCTCAATGTCCAAGCTTTTGTTACTCAAGAATCAGAACCTCCATTGGTAGGCACAACTAAGTCTATCTCACTCCTACTTTCATTCTTTTTTGCAGTAAACACCTGACTTCTGTCCCTTTCTTTCTTTAATTTTTACAAACAAAAATTAGGAGAAATATAAGAGAATTAAAAACACTTTTAGCCCCGTGTTTGATTGGATATCTCCGTTGTTAGGAGAAAGTGCCTTGATTAAAGTGCAAAGAGATAAAATTAGAAGATCTTGTCGCAGAGCACATCTACTTAGAGAGTCCTCACAGAGATTTGTTAAATCTTTTTTCACAAAAGAAACAATTAATGATATAAGGTATTATGAACACAAAATGATGTATGAGGTTTTCCTCTGAAAAAGAAAGAACTCTATGATGTTTTCCTCCAAAAAAGATGAATGATATAAGGTATTATGTACACAATCAAGATGTATGAGGTTTTTATCTGAAAAAAGAAAGAATTTTAATCTAAGATCTCACTATGAAACCTACGCTATTGCAGGAAGAAGGCAAGCTTCATGAACTCACAACCACACCTTCATGTTCGGTGATAGATGGAAACAGCATGTCATGTTTGGTAGGAACTGGAAACAAGCTGTGTGCTGGACTGTATATTTTGATTTCTACGCTCGGCTTCATTGCAATTTATGCAATGCTTCAAGTGTTCTATGTCAAACCTTATGGTGTATCATCTTGGTGGTACCTTGGTCTCCTGCTCCTCCTTAGCATGTTTGCTGGTGTTTTGATGTTTGGGGGAATTGTTGTGTTCTTGTGGCACTGGTGGGAAATGAGGAACTCGAGCTTTGATGAATTGGCGAAAAATTTTGACAAGAAGAACGAGTTGGAGCAGTGCAATGGAGCCAAGATGCATTCTGGAACAAAAAGCACAAAGATCGAAAGCTTGATAACCACTAGTTACGGATGCAGACCAGATTTTCAAGGTAATTAATATTTGTTTCTTGTATCTTTCTTTTACTTTATTTCCCAAAAGGTTTTTCTTGATTTTAAGTCTGTTGATGCAAATTTGAAGCAGATTTAGGAAATCCTGAAGTCACAGCTTTTAGGCAGGACGAAGTATAGTCTACATATCAAATGCTCATTCTTTGTTTTCTCATAATTTCTTCTGATAATGATCAAACTTCCTAAATTTTTTCTTATTTCATTTACATATCTCTTTATGCAGAATTTTGCATATTCTTGACCTCAAAAGAGTTCTATAATCAGTAGCAACACAATTAAAAGAATCTTACAAAAAGAATAATAATTAAGAGTTATCTATATATACAATTTAAAGATATATATTGGATGCATTGCCAAGTTTCTCTATCTTCCACTTATGCGACAAAACTATATTTATTTCTTTTTAGAAAATCTTACACCAACATTGTTACCGTCAGTTACTTCTTTTCCCTGAACTAAGTCGCCTCCTCTGAATCCGAACTTGTATCCATTTATGCAGCAATTTTTGAGTCCTTCTCTGATCGGGTGGGACTCATGGATGTAGGCGTGATCGTGTGTGGGCCACCAGGCCTCCAATCCAGTGTGGCCAAGGAGTGCAGGTCACGAAGCATCAGGGGCAAATGGAACCAACCTGTCTTCCATTTCCACAGCCACAGCTTTGATCTATAGGAACATTCTCATGCATGTTAAGCACAGTTCCATGCAGAATAGTATCATGTAAGAGTACTTGATAGAAAAAGAAGAGGAGGGTATATAAGCAGCTTGTGAATATTTATGTTTCAGGGATGAACATTGATCATATTGTAATTATCTAGTAAAAATGTCTGCTTTTTTCATTTTGAGAATTGAATCATAAAGTTTTGAGTGTTGGAATGTTTTTATTTTTTCGTCCATTAAATTGGAGGGTATATTTGTACATTATCTTCTTGGTTCTTTAGAGCATCCTCAAACACAGTGAAATATTGCAGATTAAGCACAGTGCCTTGCAAGCATGCAGTGAAACAGTGTGTCAAGAATATCAGGGACTAATATGCAACTTTGAAGATTTAAGCCAACTATGGGGTTGCTTGGATCAATTTCGATTTGAAATCGAGGAAATTGTCGATTGGGTCAATTATGAGAAATTATAGGAATTGATCAAATTGGTAATTTTGGTATTTGAAAATACTTTGAAGTAAAGTTAATGAATTATCAATTCTATCAATTTCGTGAATTTTGGTGTTTGAATTGAAAATAAAAATAAATCATTTTCGAATAAGTAAAATTTCTCTTTTTTTATTAATATTTTATTTTTAAAAAAATTATTAAATAAATAAAATAATAAAACATATTTTGGTGATTAAAATAAATATAAATATAAAACAATATTTAAGCTAAAAAATAATTTTTATTATCAATAAAATAATTCTAAATTAGAAATTATAATATATAGGTATTAATATTTAAAAAATATGTAAAAAAATTAATGAGTAGAGGAAAAAAAATTTCTTATGATTTTAAATAAAAAAATTTAGTTTATTTTTTAAAAAATAATGTTAATGGTTGAATTTAAAAAAATATATAGAAAGTTTCTATTAATCTACCCAAATAAATGTGGGCCCCACCCAATTCCGAACCGAAATTGTGAATTCCGATTTTTTAAAAGAGGAATTCAAAAGTCACTGTTTGAAATTGTTAAAAATGTTAATTCCCCAATTCCGAATAGTATTATTGTAACTAATTCCCCTAATTTCTTCAATTCAGACTGTTTTGATGCAAACAGCCATAAAGTCATTCGAGGTTTGACTGTATATTGTGGAAAAGACCAAAATTGCACATATAACCTTTTAAAAAATTATAATTTTTTTTATATTTATGAAATTTTTTTTATATATAAATACTCAAGCCGTTAACTTGTGTTAGTATAAATCATTTTTCCCCAATTCTTCCTCCAAATCACAGGTTTTGAGATAGTTATCATTATATTATCTCGTATTGGTTTCATCTTGATCCAAACAAATATTGATGAAAACTAACATATGAATGTTTACTAAAAATTCAAATTTTCAAAAATACAAAAGCAAATATAATTTATTGAGTGTAATTTATTTTTGGGATAATTACGGGTGACCCCTCGTAATTAGCCTTAATTACGGTTAACCCCCCGTAATTTCCGTAATTACCCTCACCCCCTCAAATTCGCTCATATTTACCCACAGTCCCCTGATTGTTATTTAATCAAAATTTTACCAAAAAATTCCGATTTTACCCCGTTATTTTTACACATACACCCCTAAAAATTTATTTTTTATATATAACCCCCCCGGATTTCGAAATTTTACAAATAACACCCCAAAAGAACTCAGATTTACAAAAACGTCCTCCAAATTCTAATTTTTGCAAATAAACCCCCGGAAATTATTCTGATATACAGAAAAGTCCCCGAAATTCGAATTTTTGCAAATAACACCCCGTTGCGCGGGCGGAAGCGGAGGAGGAGGCTGGCAGGAAGCGGATTTTTGGACGTATTTATAAATTAAAGAATAGACCTTCAAATTTTTTTTAAAAAAATAACTGTAAAATTTTTTTAAAACTAATTTTTACTATTTTCTACATTTAAGAATAGACCACATTTAATATTTTTTTTATAAATACGTCCAAAATTTATTTATTTTATAAATAAATTTTACAAATAAGTCATCAAAAGGTTTCAAATCTTAAAATTTAAAAATACAAGTTTCATGTTGTACATTTACAAATAGACCCTTTCAATATTTTTTTTATAAATAAGTCTATATTTTTAATCATATTTTAAATAAAAATTTACAAAAAAGACATTAGTGTTTTTATATTTATAATTACCAATTTAATATTTATAAATTAAAAAATAGACACTCAAATTTTTTTTAAAATAACTGTAAAATTTTTTAAAAACTAATTTTTACATTTTTACATTTAAAAATAGACCACCTTTAATATTTTTCTTTATAAATACGTTCAAATTTTATTTATTTTATAAATAAATTTTACAAATAAGTCTTCGAAGGTTTCAAAGTTTAAAATTTAAAATTACAAGTTTCATGTTGTACATTTACAAATAGACCCATTCAATATTTTTTTTTTAATAAATAAATCTATATTTTTAATCATATTTTAAATAAAATTTTACAAAAAAGACATTAGTGTTTTTTATATTTATAATTATAAATTTAATATTTATAAATTAAAAAATAGACCATTAAATTTTTTTTAAAAAATAACTCTAAATTTTTTTAAAAACTAATTTTTACAAATACACCCCTCGCCGGAGGCCCGACGGCGCGCCGGACGGCCTGCCGGCACGCGGCCACGGACGGCCTCCGCACGCGGGAGCGGAGACGGACGCCGAGGCCGTTCCGCCCCTGCGTGTCGGGGACGGAGGCCGAGGCCGGCGCGCCGGCACGCGGGCGCGGACGGCCAAGGCCAAGGCCGTCCGTCCCCGGCACGCGGGCGCGCCGGCCTCGGCCTCCGTCCCCGGCACGCGGGGGCGGAACGGCCTCGGCCTCGGCCTCCGCGTGCGGGCGCCCCGGCCTTGGCCTCCGTCCCCGGCACGCGGGGGCGGAACGGCCTCGGCCGTGGCCGTCCGCTCCCGCGTTACGGCGCGCCGGCGCCCCGGCTTCCGCCTCCGCTCCAGCCGCCGGCCTCCGCCTCCGCTCCCGCCCGCCCGGCCTCCGGCTCCGCTCCCGCCGCCGGCCGCCGCCTCCGCTCCGGCGGCCGGCCGGCCGGCCTCCTCCTCCGCTCTCGCCCGCGCAACGGGGTGTTATTTGCAAAAATCCAAATTTCGGGGACTTCTCTGTAAATCGGAATAATTTCCGGGGGTTTATTTGCAAAAATTCGAATTTGGAGGACGTTTTTGTAAATCTGAGTTCTTTCGGGGTGTTATTTACAAAATTCCGAAATCCGGAGGGTTATATATTAAAAATAAGTTTTTAGGGGTGTATGTGTAAAAATAACCAAGGGTAAAATCGAAATTTTTTGGCAAAATTTTGATTAAATAACAATCAGGGACTGTGGGTAAATATCGGCGAATTTGAGGGGTGGAAGTAATTACGGAAATTACGGAGGGTTAACTGTAATTAAGACTAATTACGGAGGTCACTCATAATTATCCCTTTATTTTTTTGGATATACAAATTGATTTGGACACAAAATTGACTTTACTATTCATTGGATTGGAAAAGATAATTTGATTTGGTTTGAGATTTGCACCTGACATCTAATTCATAATTTCATATTATTTTTATGTTGTTGTCTAATATATCCCAATTCTTTATTTCCTAGTAAAAAATAATAATGTATAATATTCATCTTTTTGTTACTTGAAATAATCTATAAAACTAAAAGAATCTTCAAACTTAATAGAATTTCCACAAATAAATTATTGGATCAACTTTTTTTAAAAAATAATTAAATTAGGAGGATCAAGTAATAAGGTTAACTGTTTTCATTGACACCTCCTGCACAAATTACCGATTCAGGATTTTATGTGTAATTTTTAATGGTATATTATATAAGGGTGAGCAAAAAAATCGAAAAATTGGTATATCCAATCATACCGATTGAAAATTATATCGGTTAAGAACTATACTAAAAAATCGGTTTTCAAATTAAACAAATACAGTTTCGATTCTTAAATTTAATAGAACCGGAAAATCGATTCCGATTTCGGTTCCTCGTTATCGAAAAACCGGTCAACCGAAATCATACTGATTTTACCCTATATATACATATACTCAATTAAACCGTAACCTAATTGCTGCGCCGTGTCGCCCTCGCCTCGCCCCTGCGCTCGGAGCAACGCGCCGGCGCCGCCTCCGCCTCGGCCTCGCCTCGCCCCTGCGCTCGCAGCGCGCCGACGCCGCCTCGCCCTCGCCCTCGCCTCGCCCCTGCGCTCGCAGCAACGCGCCGACGCCGCCTCCGCCTCGGCCTCGGCCTCGCCCTCGCCCCCGAGCTCGCAGCGACGCCGCCTCGCCTTCGCGCTCACAGCGACGCCGCCTCGCCCTCGCCCTCGCCCTCGCCCTCGCCCTCGCCGGTCGTCGCCAGGCCCATCACTTCCTCCGATCTCGTCGCCACTTGCTCCGATTTCTCCTCCGTCCATCGCCAGAGCAGCGACGCCAGAGCTCCGGTATACCGGTTTTAGAACCGGAACCGAAAAACCGGTTGTTTACCTAAACCGGTAGGTTCCGGCTCTAAATTGAGCAAAACCGGTACTGCATAAAACGCGATTATCCCTGCAAAACCCTAACCCCTTCGTTTGTTGCTCTCCTCCTTCGCGAAACCCTCGGCATCGGAAAACCATGATAACCGGCGGACAGAACCTCGTCTCGTCGGCGCCGGCGTTCTCCAGCGATGGCAAGAAGCTCCTCGTCTGCACCGGCGCCACCGTCTCCATCTTCAGCACCTCCACTGGCTTGCAGGTGAAGCCCTAATTTTTCCGGGATTTTAGTTTTTTTAAAATTCTCCTTCGGTGTTTTGATAGCTGAAGGTTTATATTTTATAGCTGGGAGATGTTTCGGTTTTCAAAATCTTATTTTGGTGCTATATTTGTGGACATTTAGCGGTCCGTAGAAGCTCGTTTTCCTCCAAAATTTTGCTTTGTTTTCATATTTTTCTCGAATCTAACTTTAACAATATTGCTGCACCATTGAAAATACGATAGTTGTCCAATTTCTGTTTGTATTCCATGGTTTACCGAAACTCAGAAACTCATAGATTTTTTATCCTGAAATTCGTAAGTTGCGTCGTTTGTGACAGTGGGAAATGATTAGAAATACGTTTTTTTAAGATTCCATGTTGATTTTATAGGTTCATGATATTCAGTGGTCTATTGGATATTTCTTCCGGTTTAGCTTTGATAAGGTTTAGGCAGTGATAATGACTAGAAGGTATGCTCATCACAATTCTGTGTTGTTTTCTTATTTTCTGGAACGGAAGAAGTTTGTGCAATACTGTTTTGGGTTCTAATTTTGTAGATATTTGTGGATGGGATGGACTTCATGTAATGAGCTATTCTTATGGTGTGACCTTCTTTTATTTTCATTTTTGATGAATTGTTGTAGAACATTTATCTTTTTCATGTTCTAGACTGTTTAAATATGATTGGCTGACATTGTGGATGAGTCAAAATGTATAGATTCTCAAAAGATTGTATTTTCCATAGATTACAGAATTGGAGGGCCACATGGACCGGGTCACATCTGTTGTTGTGGTACCTGTTTCTGGAGTTGCTAGCAAGTTCATGTCCTGTTGCTGGACTTCATCACTGGATGGAACTATATGTTATTGGGATTTTGCCGTTCCAGAATTGATAAAGAAGATCAAAGTTCAGCTTCCTGTCTTTTCCATGGTGAGCACAGTTGCTCCTTGCTGGATATGTGTGTGTATCATGCCTGTCATACAGCTGCTTTATTTGTAACTATTGTCAGCCATATATGGTTTTTGAGAGTTTGCATGTGTCAATTTGATGCTCTCTTTCTCATGAGTTGGTTTTTAAATTGCATCATTGAAAAAGTTGCCAAATATCATAAAGTTATCTATCATTTTGAGAGCAATTTGCTGGATAATCTTTTTGAGCATTTTAATAAATTGCTTTACTCTGATTAACACTTTCACTGATCATTTTTAGCAACCTTGTTTGGAATCTGGCATCCTAAGCAAGATTTGACTTGGAATAGGTTATACCTAACTACCCTACACTATTCCATTTCCAAATACACCTTTAGAGAGTTTGTTTTGGTATCAGATCCTTTGAATACCACTGAATGCGAAAATAAGAAACAAGTTGATTGAGTTTTTATTGAAGATTTTCTTAAAGAAGTTAATTCAGTTTTTATTCAAGATTTTTTTGTGATTACAAGCTAATATGTATACCAGAAACCCAAAAATATTTAATCAGTGGCTTGGAGAAAATCTAATTACCATTCTATAGGATTGTTCAATCAAGTCCACAGGCTTTTCACACTTGTCATCAAACTGTGAAAACCTGTGGCGATTCAACTAATCAAATTTAACTTCTTGTCATCCAACAATTGGCAATTTTGTATTGAACTCTTCTATACATCTTATCTGAAGAGTGTCATATCTATATGAAGGTAGAGTTGATAATAATAGATATTCCTTTTTTGAGTAAAAGGTTAGACTAAATATGTCAGTGGGGAGACATAATCTACAGATAATATTTTTCTTCAATAATTACATTGTACTTGCACCATCTTCTCCTCCTTGAAGCTACTGCATAGGCATAGACTCTAATCAGAGCAACAGAACTTTAAGTTATTAAAACAATCAGCAATGAAAAATTAGTCAAGATCTGGTCTTTATAGCTTATTCAAGAAGAGCCTTTTTTGACTTTTATGTGGAAATCCTTTTCCTAATGTCTTATTTCTTGAAAGGTACTTGTTTTGTTTTAAATCTGTGATTGTAAAAAACTCTCTAAGTAGCCAATGTTTCTTTTGCCAAGCCTAGCTTGCGCTGATTCTGAACCTGAAAGGATAGCCTACCAAATTGAGAGCACATATTTGGAAGCTCAATCTTTGTATCTCTTTTTCTGTTGTTTATTGACCTTGATCTCCTTCAATATCATTTTCCTGCAGGCAATCACAAATATGTCGAACAGTTTAGCACATCATGGCAAGAAATCAGCAAATGCTTTTGCACTCCTTTCAGTAGAAACTTCTAATATATCAACTGATCATCAGAAAGCATTGCGTGGACAGATTCAAATTTACAAGTTAAGCAATGGACGTCGGATAGGAGGCTTGTTGGCTGAGGTGTGATTGATAACTGCTTAATGTGTGCTTTGTTCCATCAGTTGTATCTTTTTTTGAATATGTAATTGACTTTTTGCTGGTTTTAAGACCACCTTTTTGTAGGCAATCTTCTTGTTGTTCTTGGTGTATGATTGTTTTTCTTTTTGATTTGTCATGGTAGAAGAGTAATTGGCTTCAATGCAGTTAAAGTTGGGCCTCCTAGAAAAGAAAAAATGCCTTACATAGGTGGTCTGCGTTGTTGCCTAGCTGATTGAACCTTGTTGAATTCTAATTGGCTAGGTTAGCTCTTGAGGATAATAAGCAAGATGTATTTCTAGAAATTTCTGAATTTTTTGCATTCTGCTCAGGAAATATGTAACACTGGTGCCTAGAGTCACTTGACATTGTGTGCCTTGGTTGGCTTCTTAGCAGCTTTTATTTTCTTAAACATTGTGCATTATGATCTGTTATTGGTTATATCATTTTCTCATGAGGCTTCTCAATAACTGACATTGCATTTGTTAATATGTTCAGTTTATTATATTTTAATGCATCATTGGAGTTCATATTTATTTACTCATGTTTTTAGTTCCACTGACCAAATCTTTTCTAATGTCAGTAGACTCGTAAACCAGAGTGCATCACTGTAAGTAACTCTGGAGAATTTATAGGAATTCGAAATAAGCGTAAACTTCACATATGGAGAATCCCTCTCAAAGATTTCAAGTATGATGAGATTAAAAAAATCAAATTGCATCACACAAAGAACTTAACAGTTCTTGCATTTCACCCTTTTGAGAGAATGGTAGCTGGAGGTGATGAAACAGGGAGAATTTTGATCTGGAGGAACTTTGGAAAGAGAAAGTTTTCAGACAATATACAGCTAACTGGTGGAGAAAGGAATGAAGATCAGGATGAATGCCCTGGAGGGAGAAACAATGATGATGCGGACTCCTGCTCAACATGGCATTGGCACCCAAGTGAAGTGAAATTTATCTTCTTCTCCTCTGATGGAGAGTATTTGTATTCAGGTATCATGTTATGATAGCGCAGAAGCTTGATTTTCTGACCAAAATTGTAATAACTTGTTTCTTTTTGATATGAGAACATATTGATATAACAGTCTCAAGTCTCATCTGAACAGCATTGGTTTCCTTGTCCTATCTACACTTGTTAATTTGAGAGTTTAACGATGTTATGGATATGTGTCATGTTTTATCCATGTCAATAGCATGTATCTTAATTCGCTGAATATCTCAAATTCTTTTTCTTCATCAGGTGGGAAGGAAGGAGTTTTTGTGGTCTGGCAGCTGGAGACTGGGAAAAAGAAGTTTAAACCACGGCTAGGATCCCCTTTGTTATATTTTGTTAATTCTGCAGATCCAACTCTTTCCTGTGTAAGTCAGAGAACCTCTATTTCATGGTAGCATTACCTCCATTTTAGTTCCATGGACTAGTGGTTCTTGGATGATACATGTGTAGGATTTCTCTATTTTCTACTTCAGTTGGCTTTGTGAGTCACAGATATCCACTGATCATCCTGTATTCAGATATCGTGTGCAGATAATCAAATCCATCTAGTAAAAATGCCATCAGTGGAGATTGTAAGATCCATTTCTGGGATTAAGGTTGTACATCTGTCTCATGATCTTTTCTTGTTGTTGTGTATGGTGAACATTGTGCAAGAGCAGGCTATGTTACCTCTTTCACCCCCATCAGTTGCTTTCTTAAATTCTGACATATTGGTTTCAGCTTCCTTTTGCAGTGCCAGATATCTATGAAGCCATATGCAGTGTGCCTGTGTTCGATCATACTTCTGGATTAGTTGCTTTAAGGACTGAAAATTATTGTGTACAGTTCTTCAGCCTGTTGGATAACAGAGAAGTTTCACAGGTGTCTAGTATAATTCAATATCTTTACTGCTGCCTTCACAATATTATATCAAGTTTTTCTTTTATTTATAGTGATTATTGTGGCTTTTTTCATGTTCACCATGGTTGCACAATTGGAGATATGACTGCTTGTCTTCTGCAGGTTCAAGTATGTGAAAGAAATCATCACCCTGTTGATGATGTCACGGTAAGGAATCACACTTAATCTGTGATTTGGTATTGCATTGGGATCTACTAGCATAGTTTCTGCATAATGAAGTTTTAATAATGTATGGAATTGACATGATTCATTTTGAGGATTAAAAATGGATTTGCCTGATATTTGTTATTAGTCTATTGAAATGAGAGTTCTGCTATTGTTTGTAACTCAACATATTTGTTGTTATTCAAATGAAATGTCAATTCCAGCTGGTGATCTTGTAAGAGGATAAATAGCTTTGTCCAAAGGATCTCTTGCTTTACTGAGTGTGATTTCTTATAAAGACGGTTGGCAACATATTACAAATAGGGGAGTGTTTATCTTTAAAAAGAAGAGCATTAATTGCTTCCATAATATTGCTTTTTTATCTTCAAAAGAAGGATAATATTCTGCTGTCCATATAAGGCTTAATTTGTTATCAAGGGCTGCATGTAATATTCTGAAATCTGCTCGAAAATGTATCATAGTCCTTAGCTTACTTCATCACATTTAATGGTTGCAGGTCATTGTGCTATTGGCAATTCTCTCCACAGATGGTTCTATGATGGGTACTGTTGAAATTAAACTCCCTGAGGAAGGACTTGGTGGGCATGTAACATTAAAATTTTGGACACGAGGGTCTAGAACTGGAGAATACAGTTTGTCCACTGTCATTTATGAGCCTCACAGGTTAAAATATCTACTTGAACTTTACATCTTTTGGTATTCCTTATTATTTTGTTATTGTGAGTTTTAATTCAGCAGAAATCCAGCCCAGGATTTTGGGGGGGCTGAAGTGGTGGTGAAAATCAACTCATTTGAAGTTATAGATGACTTTTCCGATGCTGGGTTATTTTTGTTGCTAGTAACTTTTGGGTTTTTTCCTCTCAATTTGTGATTTCCATATGAAAGTTTGACTCATGGAGAACCCGGCTTACCTTTCTTTTAGAATTGTTTAAACCATTTAAATAGGAAAATGTAAACCATTGAAATAGAGAAATCTAAGGGAAAGCCAGAAAAGACACCATTTCAATTGTTTAGACTGCTTTTTGGAAAAAACAAATGTTCTAAATTGGTTTATCCATGGACCAAACACAGCTTTTTAAACAATACTCAGTTCAGGTGTGTGGCTTTTAGGGATATTCATTTTTCTGAGAAATTTGAGGCCTGGCCTGTGACTGACTCACTAGCCTTCACCTTGGTCCTAATTTGTTTGGCCCTGAATCTAATCTGTCTGCCCCATTAGTTCCAATAGCAAATGATTTTAATTGACACAGTTGCCACTTTTTGTTTTGTCTAATCACTTCCTCCACTTGCTAACATCAAACACCCATTCAAGAGGCAAGTTAGGAAACCAAAGCTGGCTGTTTCCTGCTGTCTCCGATCTCGTGTGTTGTTGGTCCATATTCAATATCTGGAGAACTAGATTATTTCCAAGAGGCTACCTTAATTCTTTTATCATGCAGAGCTGGTTTGAAGATATCACACTATCCATTAAGTGCAGCTGGTTCAAAGGGATACCAAACAAGAATGGAGCTTAATTTTCTCTAGTATCCAGGAGACAAGAATGATGATATTTTTTTAAAAGTTAATTTCTCTAGCATCCATTAATTGTGACTGTGCTCCGTTGTTTGGTTCATGGGCTCTTTTTTATGTCATTTTCATTGTCAATTTTAATCATCTCAGCTGCCAGACTCTCCTTGAAACTAGTGGTAGTTATGCATATATTTTCTTTCTAACATAGATCTGAAAGGAATCTAGCACTGCTTTATGCAAACTCCTATGCTGGAAAAATCTATCATCCGCGACAATTCACATGTTTAGGGAGCCATAACCATCCTTCCATCTTCCTCCTGTTGTCTTGTGTCTCCTTTGCTCATCCGTCATGACTCCAACTTACAATAACATCAGCTTTGCACATCACACGCATCAGTGCTGTACTTCTTTCACTTCATCTTCTTTTAATGATGATCAGATAGATTACTTTCATAGGGCTGATAGATGGTGCATCCAAGGTTTATATTGTAGGTTGCATTTGCATTTTTGTTTACTCTTGACTTTATTCTAGTTGGTATTATTCTGTTGCTTCTCTTGCAAATTTTCTATTTGGAAGATGTATAAAGTTTCTATTCATGCAGCTATATTCTTTTATGTTACCAAACTTACAAGTGTTGCAAATTGGCTTGTAATTTGTCATGATATTTTTGATGAAGGGTTTTAGTTGGATAAGCTATATATTGATGTGCGCTCCTGCTGTTGGATGCACCTATGCTTTCTCATAACATGATGCGAAATAAATTTTTGTATGGTATGCCTTTCCAATTTTTCCCCTCTTGCATTTCAGTGAAGCTGGAATTTCTGGTCTTGCATTCCATCCTGATAATACGATGGCTGTCACCTCTTCCCTTGGTGGTGATTTTAAGGTAAGCATCATATACTGCTATTTTTATTACCCTGCCTATTAGTTTATATGATTTGATTGCTTTTTCAGGTTTGGGTCCATAGTGCCAGCCCTCAACAGAAAGATCAGATGCCTCAAAAATCAGGATGGAGATGTCGATCTGTTGGTTCATACAAGTAGGCCTAGATTATTTGTTCTTGTTTTAATTAGGTCATGGGTTACCATGCTTTATTGGTTTCAATATGAGTAATTGATTTTATCATTGTTCGTTTTTGCAGTCTTTGTCATAGAAAATCTTTTCAAAAAGGATACTGTTTTTCTAATGGTGGCTGCCTAGGCTGCCTAGGCAGCCACCTAGGTGTAGGCACCACCACAACCATCCACTTATCGGTCTAGGTGGCCACCTAGGTTTAGGCACCACCACAATCATCCGCTTATAGATGACCGGGTCTTGTTAGGTGGATAAACCTGCCCAGCCCACTAGATGGCTGCCTAGCCAGCCTCAGCACATAAGCAGATTCAGATCCAACTTGGTGCTGATTTAGATCCAATTAACTTAGAGATTGAGACAGATCGATCTAGGGTTTCATCTTCATTTCTTCTTCTCTCGCATGCATGCGTCTTCAGTGGTTGTGGTCCACCTACTGCGATGTCTATCTGCTAACAAGGAACTTGCTAGATTCCTTGACCACCTAGGTCCACCTACTGCTTTTTAAAATCTTGAAAGGGAACCATTTAAAACAGATTTAGAGGAATCTAGCAAGTTCCTTGTTAGCAGATACCTTAGTTTTGCTGAACTCTTTACTCTTTTTTAGTTTTCTACCTTATTTATTTTCTATTCAGAAGCCAACATAATTAACTTCATAAAATTTCTAATATTACCCTAGGCATATGAAATGTGTTCCAAAACCTGTAGAAGTAAAAGTAAAAGCTTCACAAAGAAAATATTAGACAATACCGAAGTTTGAAGAACAGCTGAACTTGCCTTGTTGACCGTAATCTGGACCACATCAGTAGTGATTTTTTTGGGAAGTGATTGACTAAGTAATTCAATCACCGTGTGCACATAAAACTATACAAGGAAATGGTGGGAGAAGTTCCAATTTATTAGCTATAATTAAATTAGGTTGTTATGGGTGTCTAGATCTTAGGAAACTGGTGGGATTGAAGCTCTGCTAGTTCATGTGTTTTGCTGGACAAAATTGTCCAAAAATTGTTTCAGTGTTCTATGAGGTTTGTTGAAAAATGCTAATGAACTACCTTCTTTTGGGGTCCATATTTTCTGGTTCCAAGAGAAACTAACTTAGGGCCCATGGTTTCTGGTTTCAAGTGGCACTTGTTACGTCATGGACTTCACTAAATGTACTCCTGAATTTACATTTTTTGAGATCACAGCTGGAGTAGCAATCTAGTTGTATTAGAAAACCTCTTTTGATAAGTAAATAAATAAATAAATAATAAACAATAATTAGGATAATAAGGTGGTTGGAGCTAGTAATCCTGAATTTATAAGAAACTGAAAGGCCCAGCTGAACAGGACACCTCAGAGTTCTCTAGTTTTATGGGCTCCTAAGACTCTTTTATGGCTCCAATTTTTCAAACACACTCATAGTCTTTTGAAATACCTCCCTCAACCATTATTGTCGAATAGGAAATAGTAGAGGTGTTCTGTTGAGATCCTTGAGTGCTGGATAGAATATAATTACTTTCAAAGTCTATGTGAGGATACCCCCATGGATTGGCTAGGATGATTGAGGTAAAAAGCCAAAGGAAATTCTTAAAAAATTATTTTGATGCAAAGATGAGATGTTATGCATTACTGTACATATTCAAAAAACTATGTTCTCTTGGAAAATAAGAAAAGAACCTGATGATGAATGAATATCTCATTTCTCTTGTGAATTATTTTCTGGTCTTGGTGAAAAATCCTGTGGTGGTTTTGTTAATTCCATTGCTTATGGAAATGAACTGTTTCAACATTTAAAGTTAGATTTCCTGCATAAATTATAATCATATTGTCTGCCATTACTCAGTATTTACAGGGAAACCATGTGAACCATATTCATTTTACAGTGGATTAATTTGTACTCCGAATTTCTCCTTGGTCTGGAAGCAGAGGGTTTCTTTAGTTTGCATTTACATATTTCCTCTATCTGCCTTATAAAAATGTGCAATAATTTGTTCTTTCTGCACCCATGTCCAAATGTCTATTCAACTGCATATATATAGAAAAACCACAATCATAACCTGGTTTGAGACTTGATTAAGCCTATGAACCCCTTCTTTTGGTTAAATTAAATTAATTTTTCTGAAATTTTAGGGAATTATTTTAATATCACTTATTAATTTTTTCTATCATTTGATGCTATGAGGTGTTTCTTGATTACAAACTTCTTCACGCAGGCGAAAGCCAATGACTGCTGCTGCATTTTCTGGTGATGGAACTGTCCTAGCAGTTGCAGCTGAGACTGTTGTTACATTGTGGGATCCTAATGCAAATGTTCTGCTTGGTGTAATTGGAGAAACCCTTGTGGTAACTCTTCTGTTTGTATTTTCCTAGAGTTTTCATACCGGAGAAATTTTTGAAGGTTGGCAACCAATTGATTAATGCCATTTGATGTGTTCTGCAGCCAATCACAGGGCTTCAGTTTGTTGGGAAGTCAGATTGTTTAGTCTCAATTTCCCGGGGTTCAAGGCCACAGTTGGCTGTGTGGAATTTGTCAAAGTTGCAATTGCACTGGTCTTACAGTCTCTCTGTAGGAGGTTGCTTTCTTTCTTTGTTGTTGTGGTTGTAGATTTTATTGGTCAATAAAATGAAATATCAAGTGCTCAGGAAAGTAATTTCAAGTAATTGCTCTTAGTGGTATGCTAGTTTTTCTTATTTGTCTGTACTATGAAAAAATCGAGTGCCCAAGAACTAAAATTTTGAAATCCCTGTAGAGGTTCTCTATTAAAAAATGTCCAATGTATATAAATCTGAAATAAATTTGTTTGATTGCTGATAACAACTCTAACACATAAACATCTTCAGATAACAACTCTTTAACACAGTGATATTGACCCTTGTTGCTCTTCTCATTATTTGCAGGGCCAATTATTGATAGTCTAATACACATAAACATCTGCAGATAACAACTCTTTAACACAGTGATATTCACCCTCGTTGCTCTTCTCATTATTTGCAGGGCCAATTATTGATAGTCTAATTACATTCATCGTCAATGAGAACATTCTGCAACCTTTCCATCCTTTTTATGCATTATATGCTTTTGTCTGAGATTTTATGACCTTCTGCAGCTGTGACGAGCACCGAAGATGAATCTATGTTTGCCATGCTAGCATATTCCCCTATCAAGGCTAGCACTGGAGGACAGGATGGAATCATCTTACTATTTGATGTGGCAACTCCGGATCCAGTGGCCACTTGGCTGGTGAATAAGGTCTTCTAAATATTTATGTGTTATTCTTGTCTATTTTTCCCAGTGGTCTGAAATTATAATATCTTTCTATGGAAGTGCCATTCCTGTTATACAGCTATATCTCCATTTTGCCTGTTCCACGTTTCCTATATCTTGTTGGATAGCTTTGTAATCTTCAAATTAAATGGGTTGATCTGGTCATCTCAAGTCCCTCATTGCGATTTTTATTGGTTCAGGCTAAGGGAGGCAGCATTGCTTTTTTTCGTGCTGATGTATTTTGTCAAGACTTGAAAAGTACAGAGCTGAAAGATTCTCCACTGCTTGTTTACATGGATAGTGACCATGAATATGTAGTATTTGATCCATACCATGATGAAAATCAGTTAAGCAGAACCCGTCCAGAGTATCTGATGAATGCTGAGGAACCAGGTTAGTGTTAATTAACTATGTTGTTTTAGGACTAGTAGGGATGGACCAGGCTGGCCTCAGATTTTTGGGTTTGAGGCAGGCTTTTCAGGCTTTGGGCGGGCCCTGGCTTATAGGTCCTGATATCCTTAACTTGTCCAGCCTGAAAATTTGTTTTTACTATTTTGGGTTTGGGCAAGCTTCAGTTACGGACCTTCAGCCTCAGGCTTGGGTCTGCTGCAGCCTGAGCTTTTCCCCCCTTCATTGCCCTGATGGTGTTACATTTTGGAATCCTCTTGTAGTACAACGGGTAGCATCAATCTTTATATTTTATTCTGCATATGGTTATGCTGTAATTGATTTGCCACCTGTGCAGTGAGATATGGTTATGGATCAATCTATGGTGAGCTGCCTGAATTTGATCCGAAGAGAGACCGGGTACCAGAAATTCCCTTTTACCCATCTGAGAAGCCTTGGGAGACCATATTTGGTGGATCATCCCATGTTCTTCCACCTCTCATGAAACTTTGCTCAGCATTTCTGGAATCTTTACTTGAAAGGAAACAAACAGAAGTGAATTGAGTGATTTTCTCAATCCGTGTGGATTCTGGAATGCATTGGCACGAATGCTTATGTCTATTCACCACCAATCTCTCAATTTTGACAACCTCAGGTGTGATGGTTTGACAGAATTCTCACTTTTTGGGACTGAGATGACTGCAAAAGCAAAAGCATGCTACACTGGAGAGCTCTGTGGTGCTTGGCAATCTGCTTATGGCTCAACACATTTTGTAATTCTGTCATCACTACATTTGTGTATTTCCTTGCCTTAGCATTAGAACGCTTGTAGTGTCCCAAATTACTGTTGTATCAAGAGACTTATTTTATTATTATCATTTATTGAGTGATTTTCTGGGTTTTGTGCCTATCTGCTCTGATACTGTTGTACTTGGTTTTTAGGACAAGTGGAATGATGAGACTCTTGAGAATGAAATTGTTCCCTGAATAAGGAGTTTCTTGTGACTAGTGCGCAATAATATAATTGAAGTATCTTCTTATAGCTTTAAGTGACTGTTTAGCCACTTTTCTTTTTGAAGAAATTACTGCAATAATATGATCAAAATGACCTCTTTGTGTTGACTAATCTTTGTGATTATTATAATGATATGATTTAAATATCTTCTTATAGCAGAAAATGTCTTTTGTCGCTTTGTGAAATTACTGTAATGACATGATCAAGATATCCTTTTCCATGACTTGTCAATATGAATAGGGGGAACAAAATTCATGGACGACTCTCTGTTTTGTCCATCTATTTTCTTTTCTTCAAGCAAATTATGCCATCAAATGAGAAGTTTTGATTGGTCAAAATCATCGAGTATTTTTAATCTTAATTTTACATTTATTGGATATTAGATATAAAAAACAGAGTAATCAAAAGAAATATGTGGATCAAAATGTAATTTCATCTTAATGGCATAAAAATACAGAAGGATGTTTTTGAAATTTTGAGGGCGATATTGTAAGTACCAAGAATACAGGGGTTGTTCGCAAAGAGCGCAAATGCCGGTGATTGTGTGCCCTCAATATAATGCTTGTGGAGGAGAAAGTATCAGATCATCTTCTTCTCCAAAAAGCTCTCCTTTTTTTCTTGTTTACCCAAAAAATTCCTCCCTTTTTTCATGGTTTCCATCCAAATATCCTCGTAGCCATATCCATGTCTTCCTCTTTCCTTCTTCCTCCCCTCCCAACCACAAAGCCGTCGCCTTTTCCCGCCGCCGCCGCCTCCGCCTCCGCCTCCGCGAAGTCCTTATTCCTCCGCCATGGCTTTTTCCGCCGCACTCACCACCACGACGACTCTCTAGCCGACGACCTCGCCGCACCGAGCTACGCCCTCATCCTCACTGGCGCCTCCCCCTCTGCCGCTGCCCCATCTCCCTCCGACTCGAACCCTGACTCCGACTCCGACGATCTCGGCCTCCTCCGCTCCCGGTAGGCCCGCTTCTCTTCCTCCTCCTCGGCCGTCGTCGCTTCCGCCTCCTCTTCCCGCCCAGCCCTCGACCTCGACTCCGACTCTGATGACGACCTAGCTACCCTCCGCTGGGGTTTAAGCAAAAAAATTCGAAAAATCGGTTTTCAAATTAATCCGATACGATTTCGGTTCTTAAATTTAACATAATCGGAAAATCGATTTCGATTCTGGTCTAAATTATCTGAGAAATGGGTGAACCGAAATTGTACTGATTTTACTCTCTCTGTATATAATCAATCAAAACTCTAATCCTAACCCTAATTGTAGTACCGCCTTGCTCTCACCTCGCCCCTGTGCTTGCAGCAACGCACCGACGTTATTTCGGCCTCGCCTCGCCCCTGCGCTCGCAGTAATGCGCCGACGTCGCCTCGGCCTCGCCCTCACTTCGCCCTTGTGCTCGCAGCAATGTGTTGACGCCGCCTCGAGCTCGCCCTCACCTCGCCCCTGCGCTCATAGCAACGCGTCGCTCCGCCTCGACTTCGCGCTCATAGTGACACCGCCTCGCCCTCGTCCTTGCCGGTCGGCGGCAGGTCTATCCCTTCCTCCGATCTCGTCGCCACTTGCTCCGATTTTTCCTTCATCCATCACTATAGCAGCGACGTCGGAATTTTGGTATATCGGTTTTAGAATCAGTTTAGAACCGAAACCGAAAAATCGATTCTTTATCTAAATCGGTACGGTTTCGATTCTCAATTTTTTAAGAACCGAAATCCGGTTCCGATTCTAAATCGAGTAAAACCGGTACACCCCTATTATCATATATGCTCTAAAGACCAAAAACTATCATATAGCTCTAAAAAGATGAAAAAGGAGCTCAGTTGTTATTAGAAAAAGCTCAGAGCGGTTATTCGCAATTTTACCAACATATTGCCAAAAAAAAGAACTCGCAAAGCAAACACTCGCGAGCGTTCGGGGAGAAGGATCCCTCCCGATTCCTTGACGACGTCGGCGAAATTTTATTTTATTTTTGGGCACGCATCTCTAATTTCTGATTTCTTCATTCTGATTCAGTCTCTCGGTGCAATTCTGGGGCTTCCGATCCAAAAATTTCCAGGTACGTCTAGGGTTTAGGGTTTTGGAAACCCTTTCTTCCTCCTTGATTCCTTGTCTTCTGAAAAATCCCATATTTTTAGATCAACTTGTGCCTGATCATGAACATGACCCCCGCGCAAGCATCGGTTGTTGTCGAGGAGGAGAAGAAACCCCAAGTTGTGGTGAAGACGGAGGTGGTGGAGAACAATGGAGATTTGAAGGAGAACGGCTCTGCGGAGGACGTGGAGGTTGATGTTCTTGGGGATGGCGGTGATGCTCAGCCGGCCGCCCGCGAGGAGTCCGAAGCCACCGAATATTCGAGCTCCTTTGGGGAGACTTTGTCAGGGACCGACGAGGCGTCGAATTTGAGCTCCAGCGATGCGGAGGTGGAATCGGGGCTTAGAGTTCAGGCCGAGACGCGTGCGCTCCCTAATGGGCTTCTCAGGGTTTGCAGGTAGTCTTAAAGTTTCTTCATTGTTGGTTGTACGTATTCACAATGCTTGAGTCCTTTTTTATGTGGGTGTTCCTATATCTAAAGCATGAAAGGTCGAAGGAGAAGCTGCTATTGAAGCATTAGCTATATTGTGAAATCACGTTTAGGTGCTACCTAATGCTTTGGCTAGATAACTTAGTTTGATAGATAATGTAGAATTCCATATCTCTGAAAACAAAGCCAATGATGGAGTGCATCTTTGTGTTAAAAACTAGGTTAGATAGCATAATTCTCAATGTGGAATACCAGACATTTAACGATTTTGCTGTTTGTTGTGATTTTGTAGATGCATTATGTTTTCCTTGCTCCATGTTTGTGCTCACGACTAAGAGAGTTTCTAGTCATTCTTCTCTTGTTGCTGCATCATATGTATTTATGGAAAATAGAATGCTAAGCTGTGGAATGTATCCAGTTGGCATACAACAATATACCAGGTTTCACGGTTTCCTGCTGTTTGATTGTAGTAGAAAGATTCACTAAGTTTTGAGCAGCGTCAAGCAATCACATAGTATCCATGCAGCTTTATTTTTCTTTTATAATCTCTCTTTTTCATGATTTCCAATGCCTCCATGTGTTTTGAACAAGTGATCTGCATTGTTAGTTTGCATCATGCCCAAAAGGAGTGAGGCCAGTTACTGGCAAGTGGGTATACAAAGTGAAGAGGTGATTCGAAGGGATTGTGAATGCTACAAGACACAAAGTTTGGCTCTTTCATAATATTTTGGAAATATGCTATGAAACATGCCCAGGTCAAATGTGGTAATAGGAAAAATCATTGTCTACAGAGAAATGTATTGTATGGTTTCATCAGAACTATTGGATCCTATGAGATTGATCAACATTTGGACATATGCCTTCAAAACTGTGCCAGTTCTTAATAGACTGATGGCTTATGAGTCTGACAAAATTTTGATGTTCACAAAATGTTGAACATGATAATCTCCACAGAATCTAAGCAAAACTAACTACCTTCTGACAAAACATATCGAACCTGTTCCAAGCGTTACCAAATTCCAATCAAAATGTAAACCAGTTCTGATCAAATTATGTCAGGTTCTTCTTACAGTTTAGATTTTGTATCTGATACTCAAATTGTGATCATATCCGTCAATCTATGAGGTTCCATATAAACTGGGATTGAGTTAAATATCTCAAGTTCAAGTTCTGATAACGGTTGGTTATCATTCTATTAGTTTCACATCAGATGAATGTCAATGTTTTTGAACGATTATTTTTCCCAACATTGTTGTTTGTTTTGTTTTAACTCAATTAAAATTGTATAGCCTCTCAGCCCACTTGTATGGCTTGCAAGTTGCTGTTTACTACTAACATTGAAAGCATGGCAAGAAATCAAGTAGTTTATCTGTTCCTTGTAATGGACTACTGGTGAGTGATTGTTTCTTAAGGATTATTGTTGCTTCTTGAAATGCTTCTAGTTGCCCAATGTTGTTTTGCATATTATTGGTACCAAATTTGTGCAGCTTAGGTATTCTTTGTCATTTTTTTTTTTGCAGGAAGAAAAAGTTAACTGATCACTGGAGGAACTTCATACGCCCATTAATGTGGCGGTGCCAATGGGTAGAATTGCGGGTGCATGAGTTAGACCTGCAAATTCTGAAGTATGATAATGAACTAGCAAAATATACACACGAGAAGCAGTTGCGGTCAACAATGATCGATCTAGATAGTTCTGCTTCTAGGACAGTTCCTCTGACTTATCAGAGTCACAGAAGACAAGCAATGAAGAGGAGAAAACGGAAAAGAAAAGAAGAGACAGTTGATGTTTTGTCATATATGTCACACCACAATATATTCTCCTATTATGGTATTGATTACTGAATTGTTTTGGGTTTTTTCTCAGCTTATCATACTAACATGTATTTTAATGATGGTTTTGTTCAATATTCAACAGAAAACAAGAGATCTGAAATAGATCGCCACTCAGTTGATGAAGACTGCAGTAATCCAGGTAAGGAAGACTTTGTCTGCTTGTTCTCTGGAATCAAATTTACAATGCTCCATTTACAAAATCTTGATTTCTGCTTTGGCAATCAGATGTGTATTTATGCTTATGGACATGTGCTGTTTTAAGTGGACTAGCAAATTTTATCTGAATATAAGTGTCAATGTGCATCATCATGTTAAAATTGGAGCAGGTACTAATTTTCCATCATCTGCTACCCTTTGAGAAAGAATTTCCATTATTTGTTTGTGTTTTGTTATTCTGCAAGCTGATCTTAAAGCTTTTTCATGGGAATATGGTTCAAAGATGCCTACAGAAATTGTACATGAACGACAAAATTTTAGATGAAGCATAACATGCAGATTTGTTCCCATACTCACAGAGGCAATATATCCTGAACAAAAATTTCGGTGCAAGAGAAATTTTTTTCTAAACAAACCTTCCTTTGTCTTCAAATTTGAGTTTGGGATGCTTATGAAATGCTGCATATTTGGAAGTTACATATTGCAACATTTCCTGGCTAGCATTTTTCTTTTTTTCAAAAAGATGCTTCAGGCTAGTCTGAATTAATTTAATTTTGTTATTATTATTTTTTCTGAGCAGTGGATGAGAGAAAATTAAGTGCTGATGTTTTTGAGGCTTTGAATGACTGGCTAACGCTTGGAAGTAGTGATGCATCTTTGGAACGAGTTCTGCTGAAAATTGAAGCTGTTCAATCACGTCTTACAAAGTTGAGGTCTCGTCTTGATGCTATCACGAAAACGAATACTCGGGAGATTCCTCCAATCCATGGGTTTCTTGGTCCAGGAGACCAATCATATAGTATTGCTCCAAGTCCCGGTTCCTCTCCTCGCAGTAATGGAGATGCAATGTTACATGGAGCTGAATACGAAACAGATGATCTGGCCTTGCCAGGAAGTACAGTATCAAGCTATGGAGATGCTGCTCAGCCAGATATAGTTGAGAGCACACTAGATCTTTTATCTGCTGCCCCTTTAGATCAGCATCACTTCGGAGACTTGTGCAAGGATGTGAGCTCTTGGCTATCTTACGAGAATTCCATCTTTAATTTTTTTTCAATAAATACCACTGCAAGGTCCCTACAGCCACAGTTTTGTTTTGCCTATACATTCTTGTAATGCTTAGATTCTTGCATAGAAAAACATAGTGTTGTAGGGTCTAGTTGTCATCAATACCCCCATGGAAAGGGTTGGAATATGTGGACAGAAAATCTATTTTGCCATCTTTCATAAAACCCCCGCACAAATCCCATAAAACACAGCTGTTACCTATTTTTTGTGCATATACCCTTGTAAAGTCCCTTTAACATTTGTTGCATGTATCAATCATGTTTGCAATTAATTTTCTTTCTGCAATAGATATTTGTTTGTTATTTTGAATCATTATAGTTTATGCCACTTGTAGGACTTAAACCTGTGGCCTTTCCATTTTAATTGGTGATGTCTTTGTTTGTTTTCCATTGAAGTTCATATTACATTGTTGGATCAAATTGGAACTTAGGATTATGGTTCTGATATTTATCTTGTATCTCAAGCAAGCATATTAGTCAGCTGATAGTGTTTTTCCTCTTGATTTCTGATTGAGCCTTTCCTGTGTGCTTGCAGAATGCTGATGACGTTTTGATAACTAACCAGGCAGCTGATGAGGAGCTTCAGAATTTCGGGAAAGCAAACCATGTGACAGAACAAAACCATGAGCTTGTGAAGGAAGATGCTGAGTGTTCCTCATTTGACGAGAGCACAGCTCCTAAGGATTCAGCAACTGGAGCCAGCCCTGAGAAAGAGAAGCCGAATGTGCCGCAGCCACCAGTTTTGAAACCGTGCTATTCGGGCAAGAAGAGGGGCCGGAAGCCAAAGAGGAAGCGAAGAGGTGGCTACAGCGCTAATTCGAGAAGCGAGAGGCTTCAGAAGCAGAGACTGTCGTAGAGAACTAATTGGACGGCTTTGCAGGCCAGGGAAGACAGATGTTTTGTGCATAGAACTGGAGGTTTTCTTTGTCTATCATCTTTTGTTGTTGTTGCTTTTCTTCAAGTCAATTGGTTAATACTCCTAGCGCTGTGATCCAGTTTGTTCTGATTTCTCCTTGCAGGGATTTTTTTAAAAAGAAGTTTGAATCGCAAGTTCTTTTATTGCTATTCAGGTGCTATACGTTGGCATTGTGGTTTTTCATGTCTCTTTATGGGAGGTTGTAAGTTTGATCCATAGGGCTTCCTCTGATGAAAGATTGGGGGTTTTGCCCTCTGGTTGCTGGTGAGTTTTGGGCTGGAGGAGGTGGGGTGGCGGTTGTTGGGGGCGTTAGCACATTATCCAGTATTTTACCAAAAAAAGGAAAAAAAATGAAGCACATTATCCAGTATTTTACCGAAAAAATAAAAAAAATGAAGCAGTCTCTTCCCTCTCTACAATCTCCTCGCATTTCTCCACCTATCCTCGCGGGACTAGGATCTCGCAACAATCTCGTCTAACCCGTCCCTGGTCCCGTTTTGTCTTAAGTGTGTGCGATCCTGTATCGAAATCTAATGACTTTGGAAGTGAAAACAAGTTGCTTTGGTGTTGAACTCATCCCAACAAATCATCCGCAACATACGCGACATCCTGATTGGATCTCGTTCTTCTTTTTGAATTCTCACCACCAAATGTTCAGTTAAAAGGCATTACAAATTGACATTCTATCCAATAATTCATGAGAACATTGAAAGCCATAGGACAGATGGGATTACAAGCACATGTATCATAGTTCAGTCATGACGTAACATGTGAACATCTATTCAATCTTACACATTGCGTATATCACCCGGACGACTGAAAATGATGATACCGTAGATGTTTACAGAGACACAAAGCACTGCAGCAAATGTGCTAGGATCACATCGCAATACATCCAGGGAGCACTTCAAAGAGACCGTCTCCACATGAGGAACCTGCGAGCGTTCAAACTGCGGCTGCCATAGGGGACACTGATGAATGACAATAGAGCTGAGATGTTGCAAGCTACGTGGAAGAGTTTCCAGTTTTGTGCAGAAATCGAGCTTCAAATCCTGCAACGAGCCGAGCTCTCCCAACCATTCTGTCAACTCTTCTAGATTCTCACAAGACGAAATCTCGAGGAAGCGAAGGCGATGGAGATGTTGCATGCTACCGGGCAAATGCAGAAGCTCTTGGCAAAGAAGAATCCGCAGTCCCTCGAGCACAGTGAGGTGTTGCAGCCTCTTCCAACCTTCAGATGCATCTGTGAGCATGCACCCCCTGATCACGAGCCTCTTGAGCAAAGCAAAAGCCAATATGACTACTCCTCCAAAGCTGTCTGAAGACAACAAGATCTTATTGCTTTCCCTTACAGTCAAATCCACGACTAGTGCTCAGTGGCAAGGTTGCGCTTGCAATATAGGACACTGGACTATTTCCAATTTAACAATGCAAGGGAACAATGAGTGTCCTACCATTTCTCCATTCTCATTCACAACTTATTAAGGCTACAATGTGATAGATCCAATACCCATAGTTTCTGGAGGTTGCCAATTCAAAATACGAGTCCAAGAACCAGATAGATTCAGAATCTGCAAGTTCGGAAATCTACCAACACATCCTCGTACCTCTGTCACGAAAGTGCCAGAAAGATCAAGGTACCTCAAATGCTTTAACTTCTTCATAGTTTGTGGAAAGTCTGTGATCTTGTTGTACTTCAAATACGAGTTACGCAGACAAGTTAGATGCTGAAAGATTTCAGAAGGAATGGTTGCTTGATATGTATCAAACATGGCATGGCATAGCTTTTGGAAGACCGAGTTCGACTACTGAAGCTTAGCGACAATGTTCGAGAGGACTCGTAGTTTTTCCAAATGTACAAGATCATGAACTAGATCGTGCATTTTGCAAAATACCTGTCTTTTGCGATCCCAAGCTCGAGGCACTTGCTTCAATCCATCAATAGCTGCTCGAGCTTGGACCGAACCGAGTTTGAGTCGGCCAAATGAAGATCGAGTCGAGCTCAAGTTGGGTAAAGTTGGATTCATTCTCACCCCTAAATACAGTAGGAATATTATTATTTCGAAAGGTCCAAATATCGCCATCACCTTCTTGATCAAATGATCCAAATTCTCGAGGATATCCGACACAAATCCATAGGCATTGAGAATGTGACGAATCCTATTTCCGTTGACCCTCCTCGCTTGAGTAATTCCATGTGAATCATATCGATCTACAATGATGTCAACAGCTTCTCCACATCTTAGGAGAAGTTCAAGAGTCAACTCAACCTTTTTTTTTTTTTGTTATTTGATGACAAAAACGATAAAAAAAAGTTAATTTTTTTATAATAATTTGATAAAAAATTGCTATAAATTTAAGGGCCAATATGGACCAAAAATTGAATTTAGGGCAGTTTTTTGTAAAAAAATATTTTAAAAAAACTCATTATAAAATTATCATAATTACAAATAACTCTAAAAAAATTATGTTTTTATAAAAAATTCCAACCTTTAACTAAATAAGAGCTACTTACGATTTCAAAAAAATATTCTTTGAATATTTTTAATTTTAATAATAAATATACATTTAAAAAGTTTTTTATAATATATCTAATAAAGTAATAATAAAAAAATATTTTGAATGAAAATATATAGAATTTAATAAAAATTTAGTGAGTTATATGTAATTGTTTTTTTAAATTTTTTTATTCTCTTTTTCCTTCGATAGGAATTGAAAGACAGTTAGGCAACACTGTTTAATTTGAATGAGGATCATGATCAGAATTTTTCAAAATTAATTTTTTTATAAAAATAATATTACTCATTTTCGCTATTAAATTAAATTATTATAAAAAAATTAATTTTTAAAAATTTAAATTATTATAAAATTAATTTTAATAAAAAAAATTAATTTATAAAAATAATTCTCTAATTTTGATATTAGCATTCATTAGAATCTCGAAATAAATACTGTCTTAGATTTTTTTAATTTAAAATAAAAGAGTTGCAGGTATGGTTAATGGGAAAGAGAAGTACTCAGAGGGCTGATAAAATAATTTGGGAAGAGACTAATAAGAGAATTTTCCTAATCGAAACTTCAGAGTATATAATTTTAAAAGATTTTAGGAATTTGTTTGTCACATGCGCAGTCACGGAAGGAGCTGAACTGGCATCCAATAAAAGGCTGCGACGTCATCGGCCTTGTTCGACAGACATTTCTAGGTTTAGGATTCGGTTCCCCGATCGAGCGCGGGAACAATTCGCGATCCCCCTCTCTCTCCGTCAATTCCTGATATAATCCCTAGCTCCCCTTTTCCTCCTCCCACATCTCCTGCTCGAATCGCCAGAGGAAAAAAGCCGCAATGGGGAGGAAGAAGAACGCTAGTGTTTCGGAACGGGAAGAAGAGGAGCCGCGCCACGAAACCCTATCCAAGGACAAGAGCTTATATGAGGTATCCGAACTTCATCCGTTGGGTTTTGTCTTCAATTTTATTGTGAAATTGTGATATTTGCTTTAAATCGGGGAAAAACCTCAATTTTCTTCGTGATTTTGGTTGTTTGTTTTTCGGATGTGTGTTCAGAATGAACGGTGGCAGTAGATTATAAACATTTTGGAAATTGGAGAGAATTGGGAAGGTGGAAAATATGTGAATTTGTTTGAGGATGAAAATTTTGGGAGAATTTGAGGATGCTTGGCAGAAAGGAGAAACAAAAGGTGGGGAATTGCAGGGGAAGGTCGAAGGCAATTAGCGGATTGAGGGAGGTAAAGGAGAGAATTTTTTTGGTATCCTGTCGATTTGCTACGGGTGATTGGTTGAAAAAAAGTGGTTTCTCGTGGATTATGAGGTGATTGGTTGAAAAAACAGTGGTTTCTTGTGGATTATGAGGTGTATACTCATAATGTCCTTCAATTTGCAGTATCTGTGTGTAAGGATTCCATGCATCCTTTAGCTTTGCTTACTCATAATGTTCCAAGTAGCACTTGTTTACAACTTCCACAAAGAAAACAGCACCAAACAATATCTGGACTCATACATGGTGAGTTTTTGCTGTAAGGTGCATTGGACTTCAAGACAATTGGTTTAGTGGGTTTTCTGTCCCTTAAGGTGACAGCATAGGTATGAACTGGCAAAATCCAAGTTTTTGGTGAATCTGGGCACATTGATATAACTTTATTGTTCAGACATTTGCTTCTGCCATCTCCTATTATATTTAGGGATGTGACAATTGTTAATATAACTCTGTACCCTTTATTAATGGGCATTCTGTTGTAAGTTTTTATTATGATCAAATCTGATGTCAAGGCTTTGTGTCTCACTGTTTTGATGTATGCAAATTGATTTAGCTTATACTTCTGTGTAGATTTCTGTTTTTTTCTTTTAGTTATAGTGAATTTACTTTCTTCTTATCCATGAAGTTTTATTTGGTAGTAAGTAGCTTGGATGTTATGGTAGTGACTTCACTGCACGAAGTATTTCAGAATAACTGTTCACTGTACTATTCTAGATTGGATTTTGCTCATTGTTAAAAAGTCGAGGCCTTGTGGCATATAATAGCTTGTTGCTAATTCTCCATAAAGAAAAATTCTTGCTGGTTATTGCTTTGTTATTAGATGGAAAATATTCTTTTTACATAATTCTAAAACAGGTTGGATCTGATGTAGTCAAACCTTTTTGAATTTGGTGAACTTGCTTGATGATTATTAGCTGAAATAGTCTTCAAATGGTATGGAACTGGTTGAGAACAATCCTGGTGTCTGTGTGAAATACTGTATATGGATGACTATAGTTTTTTGTGCACTCACTGTAATAGTATTGTTGTGAGCCAAAATTTGAGCATCATATTGCAGCACATGCATAGTTTTCTTGTAAGCAGGATAATTCCAGCAATTTTTGATGAAAGAAAAATTTATCTGTGGGTTATTCTGGAAGTAATTTATTAAGGTTCTACCAAGTCAACTATTTGTCAGTTCTTAGTTTGCTGATGAATTTCCATACTGATATTTTGTGCATTGAGGCTTGCCAGATTATTTGTTGCTGCCTCAAACTTAGCAGTTATGAGGGCTCTGTGTACATTTTCTTTGAAAAAACTGCTGGTGCTGGATGTGGGTTCTGGTTTCTCAAATACAACATGTTTGGGAAGTGTTATTTGTTTTCTAATGCCTCAATTAAATACTCAATTGTGATTCTTGTTGTCCAGTTCATGATCAAGGGTGTAACTGAGCCAAGCCGAGCTGACCCAGCGCAAGCTTGGTTTGGCCTCAGAATCATTAGCTTGAGCTCAGCCAATAAGATTGAGTTGAGCAGAGTTCAACTCAAATTTAAATTTTAGAAATTAATTTTAATAATTATTTCTAACTAATTCATATCAAAATAATTCTTAAAAATTCTAATATTAAAGTGATGAATTAACATGATAACATCAAAACATAAAAAACTATATTAACAACAACATCATAATTTAATAATTGAATACATGTAATATGTTATATGTTATATGATGTATTTCTAAAATTATATTTTTATATGCTAAAAAAGAGAGAGCTCTTGAGCTAAAATTGAGTGAGCCAATTTTAGCGCAGCTTGAGCTCGACCTCGAGCTCAGCTTGTTTACCAAAGGAGCTAAGTTTTTGAGTTTGGACTTGGCTGACCTAAGCTTGGACTGCTAGCAAGCTGTAAGCCAAATTGACACCTTTATTCATGATGTCCCTTGTTTGAAGAAAAGGAAGGTGAAAGGCTTGAGTTAACAAGCTGTCTTCATGTTTTTTGTGGCACATCTGATGTCTGAGAAATTAAATTACATATTTAAACTTCAGATCCATTTGTTTTGTTTAGTGAAATTACTATTGAGTTGGCATTCATTTATGGTTCATTAACAGTAAAATGATTTTTTTATAGATTCTTGGCGTGGAAAGAACTGCATCACAACAGGAAATAAAGAAGGCATACTATAAATTGGCTTTGCAACTACATCCAGATAAAAATCCTGGTGATGAGGTGCTAAATTGACTGTTATCTTAGATATGTTTTTTGTTCAATATGGATCTGTCTTCTGAATATAATTACTTGATCTTTGTTCAGGAAGCAAAGGAGAAGTTTCAGCACTTGCAGAAGGTGATATCTATTCTTGGTGATGAGGAGAAGAGAGCACTTTATGATCAGACTGGTTGTGTTGATGATGATGTGAGATTTAGAATCTACTCGTTTTCACACTTTCATAGCCATCTTTCTGTCGTCACTGCTATATGCTTCTGTTATTTTTGATGATTATCAGGATCTTGTTGGAGACGCTGCTCAGAATTTAGAAGAGTTTTTCAGATCTGTTTTTAAGAAGGTAGAAAATTGTTTTAATTCTCTAAAGATTCTATCTTACCCCAGTGATTTTGTGTTCAACAAAAAGTACACTTCATTTTGTACAGGTTACAGAGGCTGATATTGAAGAATTTGAGGCCAACTACAGGGGATCAGATTCAGAGAAGAAGGATCTGAAAGACCTGTATGCCAAATTCAAAGGCAATATGGACAGGTTTGCATGATTGGCTGTTTCTACACCTTCTCCGGGAAATTGATAGACTCTAGGATCCGTGTACTTGTTTACCCACAAGTAATATGACCCCTTAATGGGTAATTTTGAAAGCTGATGCTTCTTGAAACAAGCTATTGGTTGCAGGCTCTTTTGTTCAATGCTATGTTCTGAGCCAAAACTTGATTCACACCGCTTCAAGGATATAATTGATGAGGCAATAGCTGAAGGTTTGACTTCTCTTATATTCATGTCCCAAAACTTATTAGTATTACTTTTTTCATTGTTGGATTGCAGTAAAATTGACTGAATCTTTGTTTGACTACCTTGTCTGACATTATCTCTTGACATTCTTTGTTTAATGCAGAATAGGGTTTACCTTGTGTTTTCCAATACCAAGAAACTGTTTTTGTTTTGGTGAAAAAACTACTTTGTTAACTATCTCTTTCTTTCTTTAGGAGAACTCAAGTCAAACAAAGCATACCAAAAATGGGCAAAGCAAGTGTCAGAAACAAAGCCACCAACTGAGCCTCTTGTTTGTAGGAGGAAGTGTGTGATTCACTCAGAATTCTCTTCCTACAGATGGAAGCTCTTTGCTTGACTACATTTTTCCATCTTTGCAGGTCTAAGAAACAAAAAAAAGCCGAAACAGATGTTGGAGCAATCATTGCTCAGCGACAGAAAGAGAGAAAACAACGGCTTGATTCTGTGCTCTCATCCATAGTAGCCAAGTGTGACCGAAACGCTGCACCAGAACCTTCAGAAGAAGAGTTCGAGAGGGCACGGCAAAGGCTTGAGAGCCACAAGCATGCAAGAAAGCAGAAGCGGTAGCTCAAAGCATTTGTTTATGTTTGGCAGCTGCAAGCAATGTCTTATGTTCTGTCATAGTTTCATTCGTCTCCTTTGCTGCAGAAAGAGATGGTTTGTGTGCCATCAAAACTCAATCCCTAGTGTTTAGACTCCAGTTGGGTGAACCAGTCACAAGCTTTATGTACTTTTTTTAATTATTAATTTTGTTTTATTAGATGATTATATTTATTTTTTTATACGATTTTGATCATTGTTTTCATTGACAAACAGATCTCCACCTCATTACCCAACTATAAACTAATCCAAACACATCTATTTTTTCCACTTTACAAAAAATACCAAGATTCTCTCACTCAAAATATATAGAAAAAAAAAGTAGACAAAAATATCTCACCTCATCCTCGTTCTCCACGAGTACTCAACTGGTATCTGAGCAGTCACCTGCCCGCAACAGAGAGACAGACAGCCACTATCGGATCCGGATTCAATCTGGCCGACCCGGGTTCAAACTCGAATTGCCGCCGCCGAGTAAACGCATCCACAAAATTCATCTGGCATCTGCACCCGAATCCACTTCCCCTTCTCCAAAATCCAGCCCGCAGCCCGATTTCCCTCCTCCGTCCCCATCACCAACACTCTCTCTGCTTCCTCCGCTGCTGCGGCTGTCGCCGGGAATCTCATCCCCTCCGGCCCCTTACCGGTCGTCTTCCACTCCCTCCTCCCATACTCCCTCACTCCGGTCCTGTCCACTCGCCGGAGCTTCCGCGCTTCCCCGAACACCGCCGCCCCGGAGGCGCCGCCGCCAATCCCTTCGGATCTGATCCATCGCTTTGCATCGGGATCGTACCACTCGCCGTCATCCCGGAACTGTCCCTGCTCCTCCGTCCTGTACCCGCCTACCACCCAGATCCGGCAGCCGGCGGTGACTCCGACGCACTCGTCCCTCTCTTCCTCCATCTCCGGCAAGGCCTCCCACTCGTCGGCGGCCACGTCGTATGCCATCGCCGTTCTCAGCGCGTTCTTCTGCGGATCGTGCCCTCCGGCCACGAAAACTCGATTCCCAATTGCAGCACAGGCGAAGAACGACCTTGCCGCCGGCATTGGCTTCCCCTTCCTCCAGTAGCCCTTGAATGGATCGAGAATCCAGACATCGGGCAACGGCTTTAGGGTTTCCGGATCCCAACCGCCGACAACCACGGCCCTTCCCTCCACCGCCGCCACCCGCGCGAACGCCGGCACCGTCCGCTCTGCCCGCATCCACACTCCCGTCGAAGCATTGTACGCCACGAGAGAGCAAGAAGGGGGTCGGAAAGGGGGCTTGGCGTCGCCTTCGGCGGCTGGGGGAGGGGGATGGGATTGGATGAGGAGGAAAAGGTGCTCGTCTGCGGCGAGGGTGCGACGAAGGAAGGGAAAAGAGGGTGAGGAGAGGAGGAGGCGCCACCGGCGGGCGACGCGGCGGAGGGAGGGGAGGGAGCGGAGAGGGACACGGGCCAGGCAGTTAAGAGCGAGGTCATCCGGGAGCCCCGGGATCAGCGCCTGCGCGTCGTCGCAGCCGTTCATCGTGCTTTGTGATTTGGGATCGGGATTATCAGGGCAGGGCTTGGGTTCGAAGTGGCGAGGGCCGGTGGGGGTGTGGGGGCTTATGTAGCGAAACTGAGAGGTTTGGGTGGGCCCCAGGAGATGAACCGGGCAAGGAGCCGGCCCGGATTCGAAGGTTGCGACTTGGGAGTTGAGTTCGGGCCGGGCCGCTCCGGACTGGTGATGGCGGACCGGGATCAGCGTCTCTTGGCTTGGATAAAGAGTGAAGGCCGAAAAGGCACTCGGCTGTTAAATATCTTCATAGGTTTGTTATCTAATCGAATTTTTGCGTTTATGTCCGTAAAAAGTCGAGAAATTGATGCATTTGCCTTAAAGCCACGAATTTACATATATGACCCCGACTGGCGTGAAGATTTTTGGGCATAGATGTAAATTTAGTTGTTTTGCAAGGATATACAAACAAATTTAGCTTTTAGTATGAGACATATTTTTTAAAACATTTTTGGGGGTGTAAATGCAAAAAACCTTTTACTTTGTATTTTTATGAAAAATAGTGTTTATACATCTGGATATTTCAGAAATTACTTATAACCTTCTTCTTTTTTTTTAACTTTTAAGCAAGATCTTTTTTTTTTTTTTTTTTGGGACTACCTTCATAGTCTATTGGTCGATAAACATAAAAGGAAAAATCGGTTTAATAATTTTGTAAAATGTCAGACATTGATGTATATGTCAATAAATATATTTTGGGTGGAACGCTTATAAATCCTAAAAAACAAAAAACAGAGAATACATAAAAAGTTGGGTGCCAGTTTTGATTGATTCGGTATTTCGTAAATATTACATTTTTTCAATGGATAAAGAACTCATGATTGAGTTAACGGTCCAAAGAACGAATACGACCAATGGATGATGCACACGCGTTCAAATTGTAATTTGTCATAATTTCAGGGCTAAAAAACAAAACTTTTTTCATGTAAGTCCTTGGAATTTCATGTATTTGCAAAATTTGATAATAATGTGGAAAAAAATTAGGGTCCCATTGTCTGACGAGTTTACAATTTAAATGGAAGGATAAATTTTAAATGTTTGGATTCACTACAAAATTCATCCATTTACTTGGACTGTAGATATGGAATTACAAACTATGTGGCCCAAATTTTTTCCGACAATATGTTGGTCGACTGAGCTCCATCGGTTAATGGTTTCCGGTAGGATTCCGGGGCCGTGCGGCCGCGCCGGTTGGCCGCCTCCGGAGAACTGATGAAAAAAAAAAAAAAAAAAGGAAAACTGAAATGTTTCTAGAAGAAAGAGAGGAACGCACAGTAGTCGGGGACCGATCGGTTGCCACATTTGTATTCTTGAATTAGAAGTCAAGCATCTCCGCATCGTCGGTATTCATTCTATGGAGCCTTTTGTGTCCCTTGTTCGAGAAGACGTTCTGGCGTGCGATATCTAATCAAATTTAAATACCGAAATATGAAAATAATATATTTTTGAAAAAAAATTATCAATAACTAAATTTATTAGACAGTCCTTTTAATTTTAGAATTACCTATAACTCTTGTTTATGTAAATAAAAATTTAATATTATAAATAATTATATTATATAATAAATGTAAAAAATAATATCAACAAAATTATAATGATATGGACATATATTCTTCATAATGATATATATATTTTGTGCAAATTAGTGGTAATTTTGAAAATTAGATGAGATTATTAATAAACTTGATATTTTCCTGGAGTTATTGGTATTTTTTCTAATTTCTTTTGGCCCGAGCGCATATCCAACGGTCTTGATTTTAATTTGAAAAAGTGCATAATCTGATGGAACCTTTTGTACTAAATTTTGGACCATTCGATCATGCACTTTTCCAAAGCAACAGTTGGGATTCAAACTTTTTTCCTTTCAGAAAAATAATTTACCGAAGAATTTTCGATTTTAATCAAACATGTTAGATTTCATTTTTATGTTTTGTTTTGTGAAGAGCATGAACAAAATTTCAGTGTTTTCAGGGGGGTAACTGCAAAAATCAGTTCCTTTGTAACAGCAAGCATGCAATTTCCCAAGTTTTCAGGGGTATATGCCCCAAAAGCCCTACCATATTTTGGATTATTTTGCATAATATTCTCATCTATTATTATTTTACTTCTACTTCTAACTAATTGAGAAACCTACCGGTCTAATTACGAATGCCAGATGATATCAAATCTAGAAAAGATTAGCACGAGGAAGGACTTATTTGTAAGATCTCCGAAAAACTTGTCCGGCCAATGCTTATTCGATGGATGCTGACAGGCCATCAATCCACAAAGTATGTAATATTGATTTATTCTAAGTCATGATAAATTCAGAATATTTCAAAATCTATTTCTATTTTTCAGCAGGCAAATATCCATTTAAAATACCACCAATTTTTTTGGATAATAATTATATAATATGAGCCTGTGATTGACGATATTAATCTTTTTTTTAAAAAAACTAAGCGAGCCATAAAAAAATTATTTATATTCACTGCCAGTGTACATATTTATATGTTACCCTCTATAAGTTTCATATTTGTATGCATCCCAACAATTTGCAAAAAAAACCCTCATCTCGTTGGAGTAACCATTCTGAAAAGCTTAATCACAGTTGAAACGAGCCAACCCGAACAGAAAATGTCCATATTGCCCTCCCTTCTTCATCCTCCTTTTTTGGTTAAGAGAAAATCATTGAATACAATAATACTTTAGCGATAAGTTTTTTTACTTTGCTAATAACTTTAGCTCATTAAGGAAGATATGAAATCATAGACAATTAATTCTCTATTATTTAACACATTTGGATATCTCAAAATATTCTTCTCTCAGAATGTTTGGTTGGTTTGAGAACATCGAAAAGACACAAACACTGTTTTCCAATCAAGAAACAAAAAAAAACTTTTCCGATATTTTTATGAATTTTTCAAGGAGTTTCTCAATAATTTTTGTTGAGTTCAATGCAACCTTCTCTCAAAAAAATATTTACTGGTAATTTAACAGTATAAATGTACTCTCTTATTTAATTAGGAGTTAAATGAAGGGAATTCTGAATGAGTCCCCAAACTTATAGAGATTATGTATAAATATGAAATTAATAAAGGGTTATTTATAAATATGTAGACTTGTAGTGTGGTATGTGTTATTTTGCTTTTTTTTTTCCCCTCTAAATGAGTTATAATCAACATCACCCCATCCATATATTGTGATTACTGCGGTTCATGAGTTCCACAAGAAACAAAAAAGTAACATAAAACATTAAAAAAAAAAAAAACACGAAGAGATATGTAATTTAATCCAAATCAGCCTATGAACATGGAAGAAACGAGAGATTTTTTACAAATAAATTTACAACAGTTTATAAGAAATAAATAAACTCCTCCGACCAAACTCTTTACCATGTTTTGATTATGCCTTCATCTTAAAAAAATATTTAAAAAAGCACCGTGAGAAATTAGTACAAGAAATTATTGAGAAACACCAAAAATACTGGCATAAGAGAGTTGATGCTCTCTCTTTTTTCTCTTTGTTTCTTTTTAGTTCACTAACATACTACAATAAATTTTATGTATTATTAGCATGTTTATATATGTTTATTGAGTTTGAATTTTATTCTAATTATAACTCCTAACATAATAGAAATTAAAAATCAAACACTAATCTAAATCCAATTTTGAACTTTCAGTTTAACTCAAACTTTAATCTGAATTCAAAATATCAAAATTGGACATTATAGAAGTTTCTTAGACAAGCTAGCATCTTATATTATAGAATTAACTATCTATTTTTTCCTTTTTAGATACTTTTCTCAAATGCATTTTTATGTATTTAGAAATCAATTTGTTCTATTAAAAACTTAATATTTTTTTATACTGAATCAATTAAGTCCAAAAAAAAATATCACAAGTCGTTTGGTGAAAAAATAAAAAGGAAAAAAAAGAGAAAAGAATCGTCATTGATTTGACTCTCAATAGGATGGTTACATATGAGTGATAATTGAGTGAAGAGAAAGATTCAAACAAACAATGCCATGAAGAAAACTACAAAGTGAGGCAAACATGATGAGGGGCATGGGCCCAAACTTATCCAATTGTGCTTTACTTTTGATGGGCCATGTCCCACCCCAATCAACTCACATAGCCTACCATGAAAATGAGAGGAAGAAACACCAAAATTCAACATATCACGCTTTGCATTTTTTTCTTTGAAAGGAACATAGAAAAAGAGAAAGAACAAATTGGCCTTCCTAAATAATTGGTAATATTGATAGATATAATGAGAAAATTATTTGCATGGGTATCTGATTTCTTAATATCTCTTTCAAAATTATTGAAATTTTGTTATTGATGTCGGAAGTGAAATCATCCTTTCGTATTTTTATCGTAATTTTTACTATTAGTTATGGTCTAAAGTTTGAAAAAAAATTTCAAACTTCATTTGTAGGGGGCATACATGCAAATTCAATTTTTACAAAAGTAAGCACACAAAATTCTAATTTTTCAAGGATAAATATGCAAAATATTCTAACATTAAAAACTTGGGTCAATTCCATATAACTCCTTAAAATCTTACTAAATTACATATTTCTCTTTTAAACCTAAAAAATCATATATAACTTTGAAATCTTGCCAAATTGTGTATTTCCTCTTTAAATTTGAAAAATTGCATGTAGCTCCTCAAAATTTGTATAAATTACATGTAAAACCTCCAAACTTAAAAATTAAATATTTTTTGCATTACTAGATTGTTAAAAAAATTTCACTTGTATATTTTTATCGTTAAAATTAGGAATATTTAGAGATATATATCATTTAACATCATTCAGAATAAAGGAAAAAAATAAATATACTTCTGACTTGATTAGAGAAGACTAGTAGTTTGTTATTATTGAAAAACTCTCTATTATTTGGTTGAAAGGTTTATGTCATATTAAATTTCAATCCAAAATGTAAAATAACTATTTTACTATTGGTTTGGTTTAAACTCATTTCAAGTTGATCTCAAATTAAATTTAAATATGAGATGTAAAATAATAATTTTGCCATGATCTGGTTTAAACTAATTTCAGCTCGATCTCAACAATAACTAGGACTTAATTTAGGTAATATCTGAGGTTTGATATAAACCAGATCTAGAGCTTATTTTTACTCATGTTCTTCATTATGTTAATTTACACCCTATCATAAGTATTTTTATTTTTTTATTTCAATCAAAATGATATTAAATAAAATCTATTTTCTAAATATTATTGATTCTAATGATAAATTTGTCGTCGGAAAGAATTTTTCAATATATCAAGTAATGCGAGAAAAAATTATAGTTTTTAAGTTTCAAAAAAAAATATGTAATTTGGAAGAGTTTTCAAAAAATTATATGTAATTTTTAAAATTTTAAGAAGAAATATATAATGTGACAATATTTCAAGAAGTTATATGCCATTTTTTAGATTTTTTTCAAAAAATATGTAATTTAATAAAATATTAAGGAGTTATATGTAATTGATCCAAAAAATTTTTCACAAATAGTGAATGGGGAAACTCTAATAAAGTTTGTACATCCACGTTATGATTAATAGAAGGGTCAATTACATATAACTCCTTAAAATCTTACTAAATTATATATTTCTTCTTCAAATTTAAAAAATTACAAATAACTCTTTAAAATTTTGCCAAATTGCATATTTCTTCTTGAAACCTTAAAAATTATAAATTTTTTTGCGTTACTCGATATAATGAAAAAAAATTTTGGATGTAAATTTATTATTAGAATCAACAATATTTAGAAAGTATATATTGTTTGACATTCTTTAGATTGAAGTGAAAAAATAAAAATACTTTCGATTGAGTGCAGACTTATATAATGAAAAATATGAATAAGAATCAACTCTAGATTTAATTTATATTGGACCTTAGATATGGCCTAAGTTGAGCCTTACTTTTAGTTAAGATTAAGTTGAAACGAATTTAAACAAAATCATGGCAAAATCATCATTATACATTGCAAAATAGCTTTTTTACATCTTGGGTTGAAATTTTATATAAGATAAACTTTTTACTAAATAAGAGAGAGTTTTTTTTAATAATAATGAGCTAACTATCAAAATTTTTTCTAATTAAGTGAGGAGTATCTTTATCTTTTTATTTCAGTTTGAATAAAATTAAATGATATATATTCTCCAAATATTTCTGATTTTAACGATAAATATATGCATGATGAAATTTTTATGATATATTTAGTAATACAAAAATTTTCAACTTTTCAGTTAGGAGGAGAAATATGTAATTTAAAAATATTTTGAGAAATTATATATAATTTAAAATTTCAAGAAAAAAAATGTAATTTTATAAAATTTTAAAGAGTTATATACATTTTGTTAAATTTAGAAAAAAATATATAATTTAATAAAATTTTAAGGAGTTTTATACAATTGACTTTAGTACAAATGCATTGCAGAGGTTGGCATGCTTATGATTTGTTTTGCCAAAATGACGTGGTTTGTTATAATGCAACTCATTGAATACACTTCATTGTTGAATATTTCATGCATTATAATGTAAAAAAAAAAATGCAGCAAATAGATCACGAGACAATTGTCGTTGACTTTTGCCTTTCCTACATTATATATTATAAAAATTTTCAAAATGAAAGGAATATTATAGAGCAGAAAAAATATATAGACATCACATGACGGAGATTACTAGTTTGATCTTTCTTTCTTTTGTTTTTTGGACGATTTTCTACCAAGCTTTTTGCTAAAACATAACATAATGTCATGAACTAATCCACCTCCTTGAGAATAATTTAATAAGGGATTTTTCACACATAACCTTGTAATTTAGCATAATTATATGCCTTTGCTTTTGAATATTTACATATAACGCCTTATATTTTGAGTTATTAAAAAGACCCGTCCCCTCGTACAAAGATGTAGAAAATGATTCACTAGTTTTATGGTTTCTCACGTTTAATCCAAGGTGTAACTGCGTCTTTCTGGAGAAATTTGCTTCTAGCAATTCTTAAGATATGTTGGTTTTGTAAAACTTCAAAATTCTAAAAATTTTAATATTTTGAAATTTTAAAATTTTATAAGTTGTGATAATATATTTGTGTTGTAAAACATGTAAATTTAGAATATTGAGCTTGTAAATTTCAAAGTAATAAGTTTTATATTTTATTTGACCATAAAACTTAACATGTTCTCACATATTAAATTCTAAAATTTAAAATTTTAAAGTCCAATTAATTTTAAAAAACTAATAAATCTTACAGGAATTTAAAAGTTCCCATAACTTGAAAGTTCTATATATCAAATACCAAATTTTATATTTCTCAGAATTTGAAAGTTTAAAAATTTTGAAATCTTATAAAACTAACAAGCCCTTAAATTTATTAAAAGTAAATTTTCACTAGGGCATTTTCAAAAAAAGTTGAATCTCGATTCTCGAGGGGATTTTTATAAATTCTTAAAATATTAGGGGGATATATGACTAATTATGCAATTTACAAGGGGTCATGTATAGCAATCTCATTTAATAATTAGTGTTAGATACATTCTCTTTGGGCCAGAAATGTCCAAGTAAATTTTCTAAGGAAGTGACGACAACCCCAAACATGAGCAAAGGCTTTGTCCAAATCTAGACTAAAAAATGTTTATAAATCCCAAAAAAATAATCTTTTATTAGATTATTGAGGGGGATTATACAAAGGAATTAGAGTTGACAAGTGATTTTGGTTTGACTAATTGTCCATCAAGATGCAAACACATCACACGCACAAATGCTTGTTTGATGGAATTGAAAATTGAAGTCACATTGCATGGTATATTTTACGCAGACATTTACGTGTTACCCCCTTGTAAGTTTGATTTTTCAGAAATTGCCCCATCAACTAGAAATTAGCTAATTACTCGTACTTGTGTTCTTGACCATTTTTGTCCTTGAAAAAAATTTCATTTTCCTCCGTTTACTGCCCTTGGGCATATCTGATAACGGATCAGGCGATATAATTATTGTAATTTGGCATTTTTACACAAGTAATCCCGCTAAACACAATGATCATGTTTGCTAAACAATCATTACCTCTCAAACTAGTATTAATTATTGATGTGGAAGTGGAACACAATCAGATAAAAGAACACAACAATAGTAAATGGTTCTATCCTCCTTTCTACAGTTAAAACAAAAAACTAACAGCACATGTCTTTGATGAGGAATTCTAATTTAATGGTTAGGTTGCAAGATCCAGTATTCAATTTATTTTGCCTGACATAAGCTTCTAATCAACATCATATTCAATCACATTCACACTTTGATTATCTGTTATTCAACCATGAGAAAGAAGGACAATGTTCTCATTCCTTCCAAGACAACTACTTTTTTAATAAGTTAACCACAGCTTGCAAACCCAACAAGTATTTGTTTTACATAATGATGTGATATTATTGCACATTCATCTTGCAAACTCTGCTTTAAGACAAGCTGGAAGATTATCATATTTACAACAAATTGAGAACTTAATTGCTTGTAATAGTGCTGTCCCAATGTAGTTTAGGCAACATCAATCACGTTCCCACATTTAACATCAATTTTTTTGGAACCATTTGCTTTAGTATAGATTGATGACATCTATCCATCATGCATTCACTTAGAAGTGAAGAAATGAGAGAAGAGGACTTTAACACAGCAACTTCAGAAGCATGCAAGAAAGCCACTGTTTTGGAAGCTGGAGATAACTCTCGAATATTTGTCCACAAAATGATAGTTTCATGTTCAAAGCCCCAAAACAGAAAAGTTTGATCATCCTAGTTACGATTGAGAAGTATAATGATTGTGGTATTGTTCTTATATGCATAAAATTAGTTATTTTGCATCACTTACTTGAGCCTCCTGAAGCAGTCACTGCCTCATACACAGCTGAGAAATCAAAATCCCCCAGGCCCATGCTTCTTGCCTTCTTGAATGCCTGCAGATTAGGAACATGGATTCCATCATAAGTATTCCAAAACCTGTATGGAATGGAAGAAGCTTGTACAGTTTATGTAGGCTGTTTCTATGCAGAAAAATGAGTAGTCCACTTCACCAATATGTATTTAGGCATGGACTTCCATAACATAGAATACACATATGAAAAGGAGAACAATCACCTAAGGTGCAGAAGAGGAAGCAGTGAAGGAACAAGAGCATCTAAATGAGCATTACCTCATTGGCTGCTGCAGCAATTGGCATGGAGACTGCATTCTCATCCCCAAGAGCAAGCGCAAGCCTCATATCCTTCTGCTGATGCTTTAGAGGAAAGGCAGGTGGGTAGCTGCTCTGGATCATTGATGGCCCTTTCAGCTTGAACATTGGATTAGCAATGGCACCCAGCTCCTGCCAGAGCAAGAATGGTGAGCAAAGGTTTTATTGGAAAAAATAGGGGTTTGTGTAATGTTTAGTACCAAGACATCCAGCAGTGTTTCACGGCTCAATCCACTTCTGTCAGCTAAACAGAGTCCTTCAGAAAATGCATTCATCATGCTGCATAAAAAAGCAAGTCATAAAAAAGTGAAAGAAAGATTTGAAGGTAAGAAACCAATAATTATCAAATTAGCAGGTCAGTTGTTGAAAATTATTTAGTCGCAGAATACATTCTTGGTAAATTCCAAATATTCAAGTCTACATTAAAAATTCAATGTGTTTGAATATGTATCAGGATGTCAAGACAAGTTAATGCATGAGATCAAGGTAACACACAACATGCCACATACATATACAGTCAATTGGTAGTGTATGAACTCTAATGGGTTATAGCAGCCTGGAAAATGCTTGTTTCTTCACAATTACGAGTAATTTATGACCCTGAGAAAATTTCTAAGAAAATACTTACCAAGAGAAGCCATTTGAAGCCCAAATCTGATCTGTTTTCTTGTGAAGTAGGACACTTGGGTTTGCACAAAAATGTTAAGTTATATTAATTATAAGAAGAGCAAATGAAAAAGATTCAGTTCTATAGAGTGACACAATAACAAACTAGAAACAAATATAGGTGTAAGAGAATGCTACAACGATTGAGAGTTGTAATGTTCTGAAATTTTTTGGGAAGTCATAAATGGTTCAGTGAACTCATGAAGGCAAATGGGAATCACTCTATAGACAGCATAAAATACTACCAAACTGTAAACTCAAAAGTTGAGATCTGAAGAGAAAGCTACAATGCTTCAAGAGTTGTACTGTTCTGAAATTTTTTGAGGGGTTGTGAGATGGGGCCACAAAATTTGGAAGATTATAAAGCCAAACGAATCACTTTGTAGACAGCATACCATACAATGAGCTCAAAAGTTTAGAAATGGATGATAAAATGACTGTGTGCAACAGGGACCAGTTGGAACCCCAAAAGATTGAGTTGTTTCAATCATGTTCGGAATGCATATTTTGTTAAGGTATTTCTCTTTATAGGAACAAAACAGAAGAATGGTTAGAAAAGAAAGAACTCAGAATACCCAGGTGGCTGTCAGAATGGCCCTGGGGAAACTACTTTCTGCAATAAGAGCAACTATAAAAAAGGTATTTGAAGATTTTATTCATTTAAAGTTTAAATTGAACTCTAATTCTGCAATATCAATCCAAAAAGAAAGAAATGTTGCTAAGTTGGTACCAAGGAACCTAGAGGGAGTCATAGGCTCTGTTTGGTAAAATGTTGAGTATGTTTGGCTAGGTGTGTACAAAAGGAACAATTGCTCTTTAAGCAAGTTCAGATATAAAAGAAGAATCATATGTATAAAGAGATAACTTTGGGGAGCTCAACCTAGTTAGCAAGCATTTAGCTAGTTAAGTCTGGTTAGCCTTGACTAACCAGTGAGTTACACCCTTGACTTTTTTACCAAACGGAGCCATAATATTTAGGTCTACACTCTGAACTAGTATTTGCAGGTGAATGAGATTCAGCTTGAAGCCCTGTAAGATATTCTATGCTACTGTGATAATATAGTACTGAAGTTTGTGCAACTCTAGTCTTCATTGGAACCATAGTTCAGATCTGACATGTATCTAATCTGGAATGAACATCTGTGCAGTAGACTTTAAAAAGAAAAGACGTTAGTAAAGATAAATCCATACCTGCCCATAATCATGTTGACTACAAGCTTCATTTTTACTCCATTTCCAACCTGACCCAAGTAGAAAGATTTCTTGCCTAGTACATCAAAGATTGGAATGACTTCTTCATATAGTTCCTGCATTCACTAAAATCATCAAGGGAATGTATCAACAAACTAACAGAAAAGATAATAATGGCAAGTGAATGACGGGTGAATTGTCACTGTGAGGAAATTTAACGGTTTTGGGCCCAACTCATCAGAGCATGACTCTTTATTTGAGTTCAATGAAATATGAGTGGCAGTGTCTGGAGCTGCCCCAAAACATGAATTTAAAACTGTCCACCAACTGCTCTTGGGGTCTTTATAGCATTCTGTTGAGCAAATGGTACCGTCTAAGGAGCCCAAAGGAACCGCAGAATAAAAAAGAGAACTTAGACCTTGATCAGTTACAGTTGATTAATACTGCTGACACCATGGAATGAGCCTTGCAATTAGCTAGTAGGTCAAGCATATCCAACAATATGCACATCAATGAGAGACAATTCATGTATAGAAAATACCATGAATATTTTAAATTTCACAATTTTTAAATAAAGACATCTACAATGTGTAACTCTCCTGCATTCTTCTCAGAAAGTTAAAAATTGAGTAGCAAAAAGTGATCTAACTTTCAAGTGCAAGGACTAGGGCTATGCACTATTCAATTTGAATCAAATAAACTGGCCGAACTGAATCAAATAACCAATTTAGTTTGGTTTATTTGGTTTTCAGTTTAGTTCAATTTTTAGAACTAAAAATTTTGGTGTTCGATTTTGGTTTCTATTTTTGATTTTGAAAAACCGTAAAAACCGAATCGAATCAAATTACATGTATATATTCGAATCGAATTACATGTATATATACGTAACATTGGTTTTGGTTTTAGTTTTTAATTTTAATTTGAATTTGGTTTGAATTCAAACTAAAAAAAAAATTATTTTGTCTATATTCACAAGAAAATCGATTTAAAATTTTGATTTTTCGATTTAAACTGAACCGAACTGAAATATTTTAGTTCAATTTTAGTTTAGTTTTTATAGCATTTCGGTTCGGTTCGATTTATTTGGTTTAGTTCAATAACCAAATAGACCGAATACACAGCCCTAACAAGAACTAGAGAATTAGATGATCTCAAAAATATGAGTTTTGATAACTATGTATTTAGTATTTGCTTTGCAAGGTTATTGAGCTCATGATATTAGAAGAGCACCTTCATTAGATGGGAATCTAGTGTGAATGTAAATAATTGAGATGGTGTGATTTTATTGTTAGAAGTTCAAGAATAGGTTGCCAATTAATAGCTCTACATGCAAAAATAATAATAATAAAAAAGGTTCAAACAAGGAACTTTTTAAAGTTCAGCTCGTCTATCCATTCTTTCTCCTAAGGCAATAACGCCATGGCTAATTGTATAAATAATAACAGGAAATAATACAGAAATAAGCAAAGAAGCAAAGAAGCAACAGTTTACCCTCTTCCCGGCAGCAAGGATAACCAGCTGACCATCTTCAGCTGGTTTTTTGCTGCCAGAGACTGGGGCTTCAAGAAAATATCCTCCGTTGCTTGTAATAGCCTGCAGGGAGGACACTCGTAAAAGAGAAATCTTTAGAAAACATGCAGTAACAAGAAGAGAATTCTATGCATTGTTTTTCATTGGAACCAAGCACATCAATGGGTTCTTTTGTGCAAAATTTATAGCAGCCTATCCGGCACAGCCGCACAGGCGCAGAACCACAGATTTGAATGTTACTTATGAGTCTTAATCAGAGGTTGTCATATCAATATTTGTAGCAACTGTACACCAAACAAAAATATGCATTGTTGCAAAGAGACTGTTCAATCAAAAGGCCAGTGGTCACATATGCCCATCCAAAGTATGCACAAAGATTGTCTGTTCTTAGCATCCAAATCACTACCTAATATAGCATAACCAATAAAAAGAAGTGTATCAAGTAGATAAATTGGGTAATTGAACATGCACATAAAAGTAAGCAGACATACTTTCTTTGTATATCAATTATCAAGAACTGTGGAGATAAACTTCTAGGGTGCATTTGGTAATGGGATAACCTGGGGTTATTCCTATGCTGTTACCAAATAACCACTAGAATAGGTTTGGAATAGATCAAACAATAATTCTTCATAAATTAACATTTTACCCTTACATAATATGAAAAAAAATTCAAAAAATAAGGGGTAAAAGGCAATTATACACTTTTCCAATCAAAAAAGTAAAAAGTTATCCCCATTCCAACTTTATTCTTATCCCGAACAAGTTTGGAATAACTTTATCCCTATTCCGCACTATCCAGTTAGCAAATGAATAACTATATCCCTATTCCACACTATCCCATTACCAAATTAGTGCGAAATAGGGATAGAGTTATTCCAAACTTATTTGGGTTACGAGTAGGGTTCAGGTGAGAATAAGTGTTAACTTTTTGGATTAGAAAAGTGTAAGTTCACGTTTTTGTCCTCAGTTGTTGGAATCCTTTTGTATTGTATAAGGGTAAAACAATAATTTGCAAGGATTAGGGTTTGGCCTATTCCAATTCAATTCCATGGTTGGTGGATAACTCCAGGTTATCCTGTTATCAAATATGCCCCTAGATCATTCTCCCACAGAACATTGAAAATTAGCTAAATAAGAACATGGAATATTGACATTCTATACCATTGCCATCAACAACATCCTCATCAATGTAAAATTCTAGAAGAGCAGCAAAATTTTGTTTCTGCATCACGCAGCACGGAGGCAAACCTCTAAATCACGTTCCCCCTTAATGCTGTGAGTTGCCACAAAAACGAATATGGACTATTGGCATTCTACAGCATGTCATCAATGACAACTTCAAAATGCCCTTAACATAGAAGCATGAAATGATATTTATAAATTTCAGACCTCACTGATTTGTGATGAAGTATCAGTATCAACTGTTGACATGTCAATGTAGCCTTTCCCATTGCAAATTCCTTCAAGCACTCCATCTTTGTCGAAAACCACCTGGGCAACATGTCAGAAAAATGTTGAAGGCAGAATTCTTAAATTGACAAACAAGACAATGATTCATTGGTACTTTACTGACTGAAAGAGCAGCATTAGGATCAGATAGCATTGCTATGGTATACTTGCAGTTTTTTATCACAGCCGCAGGTGTTTCACCAATAGAAGCGCCTTGTTCCACCAGCTCTTGACACTACATTGAGATAAAACCTCGCATTGTTAAAAGGCCAAAGCTGCAATAATTATTATTGACACGGGCATTATTACCAAAGGAATACAATCTCTGCAATAATTATTATTGATACGGGCATTATTACCAAAGGAATACAATCTTCTGTAAAGGCACTTAATTCTTGAAGGTATTAATGTTCTAATTTTCATATCCAATAGTCTTTATTTTTGTGAATGCCTATGACCATCATGTCGTTTTTGGACTATGAAATAGATATAATGCCAAACTATATGAACTCTTGTGTACTTAGGGGCCCTTTGGTTCCCTGCATAGGATATCCTACTGATATTCTGCACAAGTTTAAACATTGAGAGACAAAATAATGTTGCTTATAAAAAAAGATTGGTTAGTACCATATGTATGTTTGAAAATGCCATCCTGTTGTTTTCTTAAGGATTAACATATGAGTTTTAAAACATGGCTTACATTATGCATGAATCACTGGTAATGCTAGTCTTGTTACAAAAATTAGCAAATGTTTATAAACACTTTTTCTTCTTCATGAACCCATTGTGGATATTGATCCAAAAAGTTTATTAATCCTCTCTTTGCCTGTAAATTTGATTTCTTGTCTTTACACTAATCTCAAAGATTAAGGAACCAAATTCATTATAGAAAAGAAAAACGTCAAAGCATCCTCCAGACACAAGAATCAAATCCATGCTTACTTTAAGTTCCCATAAACACGTTTACGACCCGTCATTACTTGTTGCTATCTCCACTATAGAAACTAGAGGAAAAACCACCAAATTTGGCTAGAAAATGCTATTAAATACAAGCTTTCTTTGCGAGAATCAGATCGAATGTCATGATGTTATAGAAAGTCTTTTGTGGGACCAAAGTTTGATTCCCTAAGACAAACATGTCAACAAGCAAAACAAAAGAAACAATCAACCATAAAACTTAGCAACAACAAACCATGGAACTTGCGTGTGCAAAAATTTTTCTCTAGGCCATCAAACATAAACAAATCCAAACCCGCATAAAAATCATCCAACCACAATATTTATCAGAAATAGAACAACTTAGTGGCCGCAGATCAACCAAAAAGGGAAGCAAGCAACGTTATAAATTGTGAGCCAAATCTTCCGTTCGATCAGATCCGAAAAAACAAGGAATCAAACAAGAAACAAAACACACAGAAACAAAAAAAGCATGCATGAAAGAAAAGGGATGAAAAGGAGGGACCTTTGAGAGGGTGCGGTTCCAGACGGTGAGGCGGAAGCCGGAGCGGAGGAGATTGAGGGCCATGGCCTTGCCCATGATGCCCAGACCCAAGAACCCTACCTCCATTTTGGCAATCTCCTTCTTCTCGTTCTCTGCTCTTCTCTGCTTTCTTGGAGGAGGAGGCTGACCACTCTCTCGAGCTGGCTGTCTCTGCCGGCTCTGCTTCCGGAATCTTTGGGAATAAAAATGAATTATTAATGGCGCTATAAAATCATAAAATGCCGTATTTTTTCCTCATTGGCTGATCTTTTTGATCTTATTTTTGTTGGACCACCCAACTGCTGTCCTCCACGTGTCAGACCATGGCCGGCTCCGGCTTGTTTTATTTAATTAACGCAAATGCCATCAATTATATTTATACAAATTCTATTTATTTATGTAACTGTTTTTATTATTTTTGTATATTTTATTTTTATGTATTTCATTGTTCGTCCTCCATCAACCAACGTGCATAGGTAATTATTTAATTGTGTCAAAATTATCATTGTTTTTACTTTTTAGCATTTATTATGTTTTCAGATTCCTCATTCCATCGTGTTTTTGATGTGATCAGCAATCTAAAATTAATAATCAATTTTCTTCTTTGCATCTAATTATTTGGGTAAATTCTGAGAAGACTGTCTCTATGCTTTGATTTTAATCAAAACATACCTAGACCAATATGGTGTTTCAAAACAATCCAGTAGTGATTGGTAGAAAATTGTATTGTTGCGTACTTAGTTTTCGTATTTTATTGCATTTATTTCAAAAAATTTTGTAATAATTCTATGTAACATATTGTAAACAATTTGCTTGCTTTGAACTCTATGTTTCTTATATTACTAGTATGGAGTGTATGCATCACACATGCTAAATTATTTAATAAAAATATAATAATTATTAAAATCATTGAATAAAAATGGTTAGTATTCTATTATTATAAAAATAATAATTTTTCTATTTTATTAAAAAATGTAAAGAATAAAATCTTTATTCTTATTCAATTCATGGAGATATATAAGACACATTATAATATTATAATAATTATTATAGTATTAATAAGTAAATATTTTGGGTAATTTCTTAATAAAATTCAAACAACTCACTGTGTAATTAACTAAAATAATTTGATTATATTGAAAGTTTCTAAATAATGTTAAAAACACATGAGAAGTTCTAAAAATTTTGATTTGCTTCTTACAATTATCAAAATATGCAACAAACGGGCTTCACTAAGCATATTATTTGCTTCGATTTGAGTGATAGCTTCTCCTTTCTTTAAATTTTGTCATGTTTAGATAGTAAAAAAAAATGTATTTACTATAGTTTAACAAAATGTCAAAAAATAATAATATTTATATTGATGAAACTCCATTGAGCATAAAACATATGTGATTCCAAATTATAATTTAATAAAAAATAAACTATAATACCTTCACTACCATTTTATTTTTTTCATAACTTATAGTAGAATTAAGTGAATAAAAAATAGGGCTAATTACGTACACTCCCAAAATATTCCACTTTTACCTTCCGTAATTTTACAATTAAACCCCTAAAAAGTTATTATTTATTATATATATAACTTTCGCATATTTGCATATAACACCATGAAATTAGTCATATTTACAAAAAACCTTTGATATTTATCCTTAAACCTTATTTCCTCTCTCACTGCTGCCAGTCTCGCATCGCTGCTCTACCGATCCCTAGTGTTGTCGCTCCTCCGCACCACTGCTCTATCGTCGCTCCCCCACGCCATTGCTCTACCGGTGCCCCGTGCCGACACTCCCCTTGGAGTAGATCAGCACCTCCTCCCCCGCCAGAAGTAGATCCACACCCTCCCGCAAGCAGATCGGCCTCTGTCTGACCCGCTAGCGAGCAGATTGGCCTCCTCTTGCCCCGCCGACGAGCAAATCTGCGTCGGCGTCTCTCGCCATGAGCAGATCTCCTCCACACCCCCCTCCCCCCACTCCTTTCCGTGAGCGCGGGTGTGGGCGCTATGCCGGTGAGGGCGTGCGAGTGCGCGTGCACAGGTGCGGGCGTCATGCCGGCGAGGGTGTGCGAGCGAGCGGGCACGGATGCGGGTGCAGGCGCTATGCCGGCAAGGGCGTGCGAGCGCGCGTGCGAGGGTGCCATGTTGGCGAGGGTGTGCGAGTGCGCGTGCGCTGGCGCGGGCGTCATGCTGGCGAGGGTGTGCAAGCGAGCGAGCGCAAGCGCTAGAGGCAGGTGCGAGCGCAGGCCCCAGGCTGGCAAGGGCAGCAAGCATGCAAGTGCAGACGCCAGAGGCTGGCGAGGGTGCGAGCATGGCCGACGAGGGATCTATTTGTAAAATTTAATTTTAAAATAAATAAAATTTAGACTTATTTATAAATAAAAATATTCAAATGGTCTATTTTTAAATATATAAATATTAAACTTTTAATTTTAAATTTTAAGTTTTAAAATCTTCAATGTCTTTTTTGTAAACTTTTATTTAAAACATGATAAAAAATTTAGTCTTAAATAAAAATATTCAAGGGGTCTATTTATAAATATACAACATGAAATTTGTAATTTTAAATTTTAAGTTTTCAAACCTTCAATGACTTATTCGTAAAATTTAGTTTTAAAATAAATAAAATTTGAACTTATTTATAAATAAAAATATTTAAGGGGTCTATTTTTAAATGTACAAATATTAAACTTGTAATTTTAAATTTTAAGTTTTAAAACCTTCAATGTCTTTTTTATAAAATTTTATTTAAAACATGATAAAAAATTTAGTCTTATTTATAAATAAAAATATTCAAGGGTCTATTTGTAAATGTACAACATGAAACTTGTAATTTTAAATTTTAAGTTTTCAAACTTTCAATGACTTATTCTTAAAATTTAGTTTTAAAATAAATAAAATTTGAATTTATTTATAAATAAAAATATTCAATGGGTCTATTTTTAAATGTACAAATATTAAACTTGTAATTTTAAATTTTAAGTTTTAAAACCTTCAATATCTTTTTTGTAAAATTTTATTGAAAACATGATAAAAAAATTTAGACTTGTGTATAAATAAAAATATTCAAGGGGTGTATTTGTAAATATACAAATACTAAATTTGTAATTCAAAATTTTAATTTTTAAAACTTCAATATTGTGAAATTTTATTAAAAAATTGATAAAAGTTGGGCTTATTTATAAAAAAAAGAAATTTGAGGGATCTATTTGTACATACACAAAAAATTGAACTTATATTTTAAAATTTTAAGTTTTAATACCTTCAACACTTTTTTGTAAAATTTTATTTTAAAACTTATAAATTTTGGACTTATTTGTAAATAAAAAAATTAAAGGGACTTATTTGTAAATTCACAAATCTAAAATTTGTAATTAAATTTCTTATATAGGGTTTATTTGTAAAATATTTAAAATATTGAAGGTCCTTTTTATAAATTTTCGTTTAAAGAATATTAACATTTAGACTTTTTTATAAATAAAAAAAATTCAAGGGGCTTATTTATAAATATACAACTATTAGTGTTTACTTATAAAATATTTAAAATATTTCAGCTCCTTTATGAATATTTTTTTGAAAAATATTAATATGTGGACTTTTTTATAAATTGAAAAAATTCAAGGTGCTTATTTGTAAAAATACAAATATTATGATTTATTTATAAAATATTTGAAATATTTCAGCTCCTTTAGAAATACTTTTTTGAAAAATATTAACATTTGAATTTTTTATAAATAAAAAAATTTATGTGGTTTATTTGTAAATATTTTGGGAGAAAGAGTAGAGAGTGAGAAAGTAATTTTTTAGGGGTTTAATTGTAAAATTACGGAGGATAAAATCGATATTTTTGGAGAAAAATTTGATTAAATAACAATCAAGGGGGTGTAGGTAAATATTTTAAAAAGGAGGGTGGTATAGGTAATTTTGAAAATTTCGGGGGGTTTTTTGTAATTAAGGGATATTTTGGGAGGTGTACTTAATTAGCCCTAAAAAATATTTGCTCTAAAATGATCTTAAAGTAAAAATCTTCAAATTAAATAGTTCATAAAAAATAACTCATATTAAAACCAAAAATACAAAAAAAACCAACTATAGAATCTTCACATCCAAGAAAAAGAAAATAAACTAAATTACACCTTAAAAATTAGCTTATTAGTCAGAAGAGAATAACAAAATCAAGTGACTTTATTATTATTCCAACAAAAAAATTGTAAAATATATACTATAAAGAAAAGAAAATAAGAACTTGAACACATAAATGGAACATAGAGAATATGAGCAAACTAAATAAAAATATATAAATTTTACACTCATAAATTAGAGTTGTACCTTCAATTATAATATATGCATATCCTCCAGTGAGCTATCTAGCATAATTCTCAATGAAAAAAGTCAAAATGATTTCTATTAAAAAAATATATCACAAGGCATTAGAGTGGATAAAAAAGAATTGATTTTGGTAGCAACTTTACTTATCTTTGAATTCAGGAGCATGTTTGAAAGGATCATAACCCAACTTATGCAAGTCTTGCTTTGGATGGAGTACATATACCTAACCAACAATGAAATAGAAGAAAAGCAAACTAAAGTTAATGATCATATAGTAGAATTTGAAATCAAATTTGTGTGGAGAAGATAGAAATTTAAAGATGCAGAGAACGTGAGAAAATACCATCACATTAATGCAAGAATTTAGAAGAAAAGAAATTATATTTCATGCAAATAATTATATTATAAATATAACAAGGAAATAGTTGTTTGTTATTCCTCAAGCTTGAGGTCTAACATTTAGATCTATTGTTCTTTATAATTTTGATGATAAATAAATTATGTATTCGAAAGTAGGATGCATATGAAAATATCATTAAAGATAGGGCGTGATAGTAGATTAATAGTCAAATCTTAAAGGAATGAAAATTGACAAGGAGAATGCTCAAAGGAATGAAACGGTTCGGTTTCGGTCGAAACTGCAAACCATGATGAAAACCATCTACCAAAACTAAAAATCAAAATAAAGTAACATTGAAAATCTCTCTCAATTGAAAGATAATAAATTGATGAAGAGAGAATGAAAAAAAAATCTTTTGAAATCAGAAAATAATAAAATTAATTAGAAGATTAAAATATTTATCATTATTAAAAAAAGTCTAATATATCCAATAATCTAATAGAGTTTTAAAAAGTAAAATTGTCAATATAAAAAAGAGGTAATAAAAATATATTTTATCACGTCTCAAATCAATAATACAAAAAAATCAAACAAACCAAAAGGAGCTTAAAATTCACAAATTTTAAGATTCTGGTATTTATCATATATTTTGGTATTGAACTACTCCATATATGCAATAATATCCAACAAAATAAGTCATCAGAGACAAAATCTATAGAAAAAGAAGATAAAAATTAATAAAATAGCACTGATCATGTGGAATTTCTTCAAAATACTTACTTCCATGGGCTAGGATTTTATTTAACAAATGGTGATAATGGCTTCAATAAAAAGAAAATTTCTAAATCTTTGAAAACAAGCTCATAAGGAATCAACAGAAAAAAAACTAAGGGAAAAAGGAGAGGATTTGAAAAAGAAGCGAGAGAATTATGGAAAGAAGATGATAAGAACTATTTATCAAACTAAAAATCTAAATAACAAAATATCAAAAATATCTCTCACTTAAAATTGATGAAGAGAGAATAAAAAGAAATCTTTTGAAATAAGAAAATAGTAAAATCAAGGGCTAATTACATAAACCCCACAATATCCGATAATTACAAAAAACCCCCGAAATTTCAGTAATTAGCTACACCACCACATTTTCAAAATATTTACCAACACTACCCTGATTGTTATTTAATCAAATTTTTCTCCAAAAATTTTGATTTTACCCTCCGTAATTTTTACAATTAAACCTCTAAAATTTTCTTTTCTCACTCCCACTCTTTCTCCCAAAAATTTTACAAATAAACCCTTAAAATATTTTTATTTATAAAAAATAAAATATTAATATTTTTCGAAAAAATATTTATATAGGAGATGAAATATTTTAAATATTTTATAAATAAATCGTAATATTTGTTTTTTTACAAATAAGCCCCTTGAATTTTGTTATTTATAAAAAGTCCAAATGTTAATATTTTTCAAAAAATATTTATAAAGGAGCTGAAATATTCTAAATATTTTATAAATAAACCCTAATATTTGTATATTTACAAATAAGCCCCTTAAATTTTTTATTTATAAAAAAGTCGAAATGTTAATATTTTTTATATAAAAATTTATAAAAAGGATATTAAATATTTTAAATATTTTACAAATAAACCATACATAAGAAATTTAATTACAAATTTTATATTTGTGAATTTACAAATAAGTCCCTTGAATTTTTTTTATTTATAAATAAGTCAAAAATTTATAAGTTTTAAAAAAATTTAACAAAAAAGAGTTGAAGGTATTAAAACTTCAAATTTTAAAATATAAGTTCAATATTTTCTATATTTACAAATAGACCCCTCAATTTTTTTATTTATAAATAAGCCCAATTTTTACCAATTTTTTAATAAAATTTCAGAATATTGAAGTTTTAAAAATTAAAATTTTGAATTACAAATTTAGTATTTGTACATTTACAAATAGATCCCGTGAATATTTTTATTTATAAATAAGTTCAAAATTTTATCATCTTTAAAATAAAATTTTACAAAAAAGACATTGAAGGTTTTTTAACTTAAAATTTTAAATTACAAGTTTAATATTTGTACATTTATAAATAGACCCATAAACTATATTTATTTATAAATAAGTCCAACTTTTATCATTTTTTAAATAAAATTTTACAAAAAAGACATTGAAGGTTTTAAAACTTAAAATTTAAAATTACAAGTTTAATATTTATACATTTAAAAATAGACCCCTTGAATATTTTTATTTATAAATAAGTCCAAATTTTATTTATTTTAAAACTAAATTTTACGAATAAGTCATTAAAGATTTGAAAACTTAAAATTTAAAATTACAAGTTTTATATTATAAATTTACAAATAAATCCCTGGATATTTTTATTTATAAATAAATCTAAATTTTATTTATTTTAAAACTAAATTTTACGAATAGACCCCTTGCTGGCCGTGCCCGCACCCTCGCCGGTCAGCATCCGCGCTAGCACGCCAGCCTCGAGCATCCACTCCCGCTCGCCGGCCTCAGGTGTCCACCCTCGCTCGCCGCTCCTTTATAAATATTTTTTTGAAAAATAATAATATTTGGACTTTTTTGTAAATAAAAATATTTCAAGGGTTTATTTGTAAATATTTTGGGAGAAAGACTAGGAATGAGAAACTAAGTTTTTAGGGGTTTAATTGTAAAAATTATAGAGGTAAAATCAAAATTTTTGGAGAAAATTTTGATTAAATAACAATCAAGGGGGTGTAAGTAAATATTTTGAAAAAAGGGTGGTGTAGGTAATTACAGAAATTTCGGGGGGTTTTTCATAATTATCGGATATTGCGGGGGGTGTACATAATTAGCCTTAAAATCAATTAGAAGATTGAAACATTTGTCATTATTAAAAAATAAAAAGTCTAATATATCCAATAATCTAATTGAGTTTTTAAAGATAAAATTATCAATGTGAAAAAGAGGATAATAAAAATGTATTTTATCACCTCTCTTATAGGAATAGTTAGATTAGATTAGAATAAATTTATACTATTAATATATTCTTAATTATTAAGGATAATATTTTGAAGAATAGGCATCAACTTAATATTTCAATCTAGAGCATGCATGCATTATAATATTATTGGTCTTTCCCAATGCTAAAATAGCACCATTATAGGTCAAGCGGTGCTAAATTTGTTAACCCATATGACAACCTTTGAGGGGATATTTTAAATAAAAAATAAATTATAAATTACCATAATAAATGTGATCAAACCTCAATATAAATTTCAAAATAATTACATTCAAATTTATAATCAATTTCAATCAATCCTCAATTAAACACAAGTGCAATAATGCAAATGAAGATAAAGAAAAGTACACCGTGATTTTTACATGGTTCAACGACCAATTATATCTACTCTACAGCCCTTGCCTCACTCTTAGGATTTGGATCACTCCATTAGTGGTGTCACTTTTTGAGACTCAAGTTTTTATATCTGCTTGCAAACCACAAGTATCATTCACTTAGGGTGAAGCCATGTTTGTCGCTCTGTTAGGGTGAAGTCATGCCCGCATAATTTATCTCTCCAACAAAAAAAATTCACTTTACACCAGAGCTATTATACTCTCACATTCTTAACACCTAGGAGTGTCTATAAGTAGAAAGAAAAAAGATAATACATATTTAAAACTCACTACAAGTTCACTTAAAAGATTGAGAATATGGGCAATGAGGATTTACTTTGAGATTGGAAAGTTTAGAATATTTTTTGGTCAGAGGCATGGGGGGCTTGATCTCTTCTCTAAATAATAGATAAAGTTGCAAAACTTATTTAGAAAAGCTCAAACATGCTTACACCTTGGGTCAAAACAAGTCGTTGGGAGTGAAATCCCACCGTTTGATTTGCTCCAATAGTCAAAAAAGTAGTCATTAGTCATACAAATTCTATGAACTGAACATTTATTTCAGACAACCGGATGTCTAATTGCAATTTTATAGAGTTCACTCAAAGCACTACCGAATGTCTAGTACGGTACCAAATGTCTAATTTTATCAAACCAAAATGTCTGCTAAACGTCTGATTGTAAATTAGACTTTCAATACTATAATATTATAGCAGTATCACTATAGTAGTACTGTAGTAATACTGTAGAAGTACTATAGCAATGAAATCCCTATAGAACCTTATATGATGTGTGCTCTAAACAAAATAATCTCAAAGACAAATATTCGACTTGACTAAAATAAATGAAAATCAAAACCTATGAATTCGGAGTCGATCTAGCATCTTGAACGTTCTTTGAGTTCCCAACTTAATCTTTAAGCTTCATTTTCAATTTATCATCCTATTTATCTTTGAGTCTTCATCTTTAAGCTTTAATCTCGAAACTCGGTCCTTTACAAGTTTGGATTATCATTGTAAATCCTGAACTTTATCAAAACTTAAGAAACTTATTAAATACTAGTTTGATTATCATCAAAATCCAAAGGGCAACGAAATTTTTGTTGCATAAAGTAATATTTTGATTATTCACAATGCTTAAGTAGCACTACTAGTAATCAATAGTGGCGCTAATATAACTACCACACTTAGCCTCAATTAGTGTCATTAATTCTAGTATTAGTAGCGCTAATATTAGCACCCGTAATTCTAATATTAGCGGTGCTAGTGGCAACGCTAATATTTAGCACCACTAATGTTATCTTATACAAACAAAGCCTACTCAATAGTTGAAAAATATCCAAAATATAATACAATCACTCCAAATACAATATAATCAAATCCTGCTTTAACGGTACAAATAATATATACGCAACTTCACTTTGACTACAATGGCAAATACAAATACAAATATAATCTTTAAATACAATGTATATACTTTGAACTAAAAGTTATTATATAATCTTTAAATACAAACACGAAACATCCAAATTAGAAAAAATAACATCACTCCATATCCACACCTATGTCCACCTATCCTGGTCATGTAAAATGAGATATTTAATTATAATGTTAGAATTCTTAAATCAAGTTGAATATAGACTATTGAAAATTAGCAATGACTTACATACCTTCATCACCATCAAGATCTATATCCTGAGGTAACTGATTTGGAGGGATGGAGTATGCACTACCGCTAGTCAATTCCTCATCAAAATCTCTACTCGTCTCATACCTTGGATCGACTGTGTTAGCATCTTTAAAACCTTTCGTCATAACACCTCCAAATTGTGTCTTTCTTTTGCAATCCACAACAACCTACAAATTTGGAAGGTAGTTATATCATGAGTTGAATAAGTAATGTAATAAAATAATAATTAATAAACAAAATAACAATAACTAGTGATAAATAACAATAAAAATAGCATACTAAATATATTGCGATATGAATATCGAAAGTTCGGTAGATGAAATTTCTTTATCGGTCGACGTAACGCTCGTTCCTATCCTTCGCTTCAGGGCCTGTCCCTCGGTGTGGTCAGTACTCCATAAGCTTTCGGGGACATTTCATTCATGAACATTGAAATCAAAAATGTTAGCGATAGCTATACGGCTTTCGTCAGGAGGAAAGGAAGAGAAAAGGGAATGATTGTACAAATAGACGGGAGAAGATATAGTTCTTAGTTAACCCCTGGGCCAGTTAAGAGAGTTCGAGGCATAAATCATGTTCCCAAGAGTATTCGTTGTCCGTTGACCCGGTCTGGAGTCGAAGGTGACACATTGTTGTTCCGAAAATTGGTTTACTCTTCTATGATGGCGGTATGGTATTCCACCAATGAATCTCAATTCTCTACCCCCGTACTTTTCGTTAGCACTACTACCCTCACCAACGAGTGTTCACGTGATTTCCATCTTCGAGGCGTCAAAGACCAGCAATCAAACATTAGCGATAGCGTTCTAAAGGCTAGAATAGGAAGACCAGCAAGAAAACTACTGTGATAGCCTTCGTGGGCAATCCTATAGCCCCTATCCTCGATATCGGCTTAAGATGGCTAGCCTTCTATCGGAACATTTGCTAACTGACGGACGGACGGACACCAAGAAGCACGCTTTCACGCCAACAAGTCGGCGACAAGCATAGGCTATTCATCTTTTGGTGTTGTTGCATTGGTTGAAAAAATCTATGCATATTCGTCACTCAAGAACGAGTAGGATATCTGATCTCTAGTGTAGCTGGCTTTACTAGATATCTTTCCTACTCGGGGGTGCGGGCCCCTCAACGCCCCATTACACCCGGGGAAAATAGATGTGTGGGACAGAGGGCTCGTGGTACCTAAGCCAGGAGCGGAAGGAGGGACTTGAACCCTCACGATTTCTTAAGATTTTCTTCTTACTATAAATTTCATAGATGAGTGATGAAGTTTTCTTTTCCCGCAGTCTATTCAAATTCTCTTATGGTATTTTATCCTGAGTCTCCTAAGTCCTTTCTCTATTCGCAGAAACAAAATATGTAGGAAATATACTCGGATAACAATAAAAATAGCATGCTAAATATATTTATCAATCATTTTCTTCGAGCATGAGATCGACATTATCGTTGTTGCCATCAAATTTGTCTTCTTCCAATTGAATTTCCTCTTTAGTATCGGATTCATTAGTCATAATGTCATTTTCATGTTCATCTTCTACATGTGACTAGCTTGAATCAACATATGGCATATCTATCATTGCTTCTTCAATTTATCTATGTTTAAACTCACAATCAAGATCATCTAGTTATTGTGTGGAGCAATGCTACATAATTGATTCTTCATAGGTTTTATCCTCTATCATGTGACCAAAACCATCAATTTATTCTCGTAAAGTCATCTCCATAACCACATGCTACTCCAAATCTAAAGGATCTGGGACGTAAAACACTTGATGTGCTTGACACATAAAAATATAAGGCTCATCTTCATGTTAGTTGTATTTATACATCAAACGGTTGAAGTTCGCTAATGTGCATCCAAACTCATTAGTTGCCACTTCAGTGATATTATCAACTAAATCACACTTAAACAATATGAGCTTAAGCTCGTTGTTCTACCGTATCTCAATAATATTTGTTAGAACATTATACAACTATACAGCTCTTGATATGAGGTGCTTGTCCTTTGTGCTTGCAAAGCTTCTTGTAGTTGTCTTCAAAGTAATGCCACTATTTTGTGTATGATAGCTCATTTCTCATATCTTCGTGTGAAATCAAAAATCATTTAAAATATATCCTAAGTATCGCTTAACTCACTTGTCAAAATCGGCTGTTAAGAGTAATCTCTTTTAAAATCTACCTTACCACTTTGTTCTAATCTGGCAAGCTAAAATAATAATAATCCATGTGTTAGATATTAGACATGTAAATACTTAAATAACATGTAGTCTAAGTCTCAATGACAATCACGTATTCCCTAAAGCACTTAGCAAAAGTTTCACTATAAATTTTCTCACATTTGAACTCTCTACCTTGACATTATCTATTAATCATTATTGACTTCACATATTCCTTACATAATGAATTTTCATTATTTTAGAAGACACGTAAGAAATATAAGAGTTCATTATAGTCCCTTGATCCATTGCACTTACTTGTGAATGGTTGCCACGATGTCAAGATTAAATAGTACATAACGGTATACTTGTGCCCACTGAATATCTTCTATATAATGAAAACTTAGTTGTGCCCCAATCAAATGCCCCTCTTCAAATGAAAGTCATTCATATACATTGTACAAAAAATCATGCATTTCTTCACCAAATACCCTTCTATTATAGAATCTTCTGGATAAGCTTGGTTTTGTACATAGTTATTTAATATGGAAAGATATTTAAATGACAAATAGTTCATTTATTATCATGGATGGAATCAATATGTGTAACTTGAAAAATATAAATCACAATTTATCTCTCAACCGGATACATAGAGTGATACTGAACTAGCCCTGCATGTATCGCTTTCACTACTGGGTGAATAGATAATTGCTCCATGATATCAAAAACTGAAGGTAGAAAGGCTATTTTAAGATGACAAAGTGTCACGACGATCCTATACTGTAAAGCTTCAAACTCAGATGGGTGGCTGGATTTCGCATACAAATATTGGAAAATACTACTCATTTTGATCAGTGGTTTAGTTACACATTTAGACAAATATCTTTATACTGCAATCAATAGCAACTGTGTATCAATATTTAACAATCATGACTCTTCAAACTAATGATTGTCTAATCTCTGATATTTATGCATCTAAAAATATTTGATTCATAATCATCAAGAACTTTCACATCTGTTAACACACTTAAGAAAATCTCCTTTTCTTGTATGCTCATAGTGAATAAAGCCGATGGCAAAAATGTTATATTACCTCTATCCTCGAGGTAAAGTGCCCTTTGTATGCTAATAACTTTCATATCTAATCGTGTATCCAAAATGTCTTTTAACTTGTCTGGAGTGCCAAACAATATCCATCACAAATTTTTGAGAAAATTTTTCTCAATATGCATAACATCCAACTTGTGTCAAATATACAATGATCTCCAACATAATAAACAAAAAAAATGCTTATCTTCTTTTAATTAGATTTCATGCTCGAGCTGCATGGGATTTGCATTTGTGAAGTCTTCATCCTCTTGGATGCAAAAACACAACTGCACCCCTTTCCAGTACTTTGAGTTGCCTTTGTTTCACTAAGTGTCTTAGATCTAAATGGAGGAGTGGGGGCACCATACTCACATGTTCCATTGAACACAGTCTTGTCACATCAAAATCTATAATTAATAGATAGAAATTATTTATGACACATGTAACAAAACTTTTGACAATGTTTTAGCTACTTAGACCGCGTATTCTTTCTACATAGGACTGGCCTGCTTTCATCTTGTGTTGTATCCTGAAAGATATGCATATGTCGAGAAATCTTTAATTGTCCACATAAGTACTGCACATAAATAGAATATTTATTTCTTGCTCGTATCAAATTTTGGAATGTCTTATTTCCATAATTTCTTTAGTTCTTCAATCAATAACTGAAAGTATACATCAATCTCATTTTTTGGTCCCTTTGCTCCATCAATGATTATATATAGGATGAATGACAATTATTTCATACGCAACCAAGAAGGCAAGTTATATAGAATTAGAACCACAAGACAAGTGCTATATGAACAATTTATTTTCTGAAAACAATTGAACCCATCACAACCTAAGTTAAAACGTATATTATGGATCTCAGCAACAAAGTCTGGATATCATGTTCAAACTCTTTCCATCTACTGGATGTCTAACTCTCCCATCATATACATGGCATTTAGCTTGTCATCTCATATGTGATGTTGTGATTACTGACATAAATAATTACTGCAACCTTAACTTGAGGGGACATATCAAACAACTTTAGCAAGAAATTTTTGAATCACTTGATTGTCATCATCGCTCTAGGCTGTAAAATATTAATACTGAGATGTTTTACAATGCTTACAATGAGTGTTTGATTTACTTTCATTTCTATAAAGCATACAATTGTTTGGACATGCATGAACCTTTGTATATCCCAGATCTATATCTTTAACAATATTTCAAGCCTTCCGAAATGAATTGAGAAACAAAGAATGCTGAGAAAATACCTCTTTTAATATCTCCAATAATATGCTGAACAAGTGGTTGCTCCAACGATATTTGGACTTCACAGCCAACAAACACACGATAAACCATAAGAACGTAAAGTTCTTGCAGGTTGGATATAAAGGCAATGTCAAATTCATCAAGCTTTTTATAAAATCTTTGACCATCTTCATCATAACCCTTGTTTGTCATATCAACCGCATCAAGATGAGTTTCATAAGATAACACAAGGTCCCAGAAGGCATCATATATCAATCCTTAAATATCATTCCTTGTATTATCAACTATTATTGCATTAGCTGCCTAATTTGGTATATTCTGCCTGTTTAAGTACTGCGACTCTTGACTATAAAATGTCTAATTTATGTAATGTATATCTCATCCTCTTACAATTATGTTCATATACCTCCTATCATATCTAATTGTGTATGTTCATACAATGAATACATGGACACCATATTTTTTGATCTAGTCTCTTTTTCCTTTAAGTATAGTCCAAAAATACATTTACACCATTTACATATATGATATATAGTCAGTTCTTAACTTGAATTTGACTCTTGTCCATGTCTTACAAACTATTATAATTCTCTGTCTAATGTTCTACATATAGAACAATATCATCCTCTATTTAAGTAATTAAATATTAAAGTAAAAGAGATAAATATAACGATCACAATAAGTTTGATTATTTCAATTGCATAATAGTTCTACTAATTGTGGCTTTGTTAGATCTTAGATTTTATGGACTCAAAAGGCTTCAAGTATTTGGACATTATATTAGTACAATCATACTTTTAGGTTTTGAGTCAATGACGATATTTTTGAATCCATTTTTCTTTTAACAAATGCTAGAGTTTGAGTCTGTGAAGATAGTTGCAATAAAAAATTATATTGAATCTTTCATGCAACATGTCATAGTAACAAAATAGGATTTCTACTTTAGTAAGTTACTAAAAAAAATATCTACTTTCGTAAGGACTCCTAATTGAGAGAGTTTGCTACATTGAAGTCTTCCTAGTTAAAGTTTATTTATTTAGAGTACTCTAAATAGGATTTATTTTAGAGTCTATACTCCATGTAAAAATGAAGTTTAGCTATAGAACCATAGGACAAATATTGACCCTCATTATCTAACCTCAAAATCTTACTAGACATGTTGTATTAATTGTAAATCTCATTATGAAGAGTTGAATCATTAGGGCTGACCTCAATTTTTCCTTACAAGTATATAGCCAACTCATACTAGAAAAATCATTAATAGAAGTAACAAAATATACAAGGTCATGCAAGGTGGATGTTATGGATAATCACACATCAACATATCTTAGCTAAAAAAATGCTAAACTTTTATTTATAGGCTTAGCATAAGAACTTTTCGAAGATTGGACTGCTAGGAAACAAGTCTCTTAATATTGAAATAGAAGGATGATCTAAAATACAATGTCATGTACTACTATACTTCAACTGCAATACTTCCATCACAACAAACATCTATCATTGTCATTTCACACATGCAGCTCTAAAAGTTGGAAAAAAATGACAACCATTTCACAAAGATCTTCATAATCCTTAAAAAAAACCAATTCACAAGAAAGATTCATTGGATTCATTATTGAAATCATCCACATACTCATGTGCTTTCCAATCATTGATCAATTTAGAAAATTCACAAAGGTTTGAATTTGACCTAATTCCTTGTGAATCTGTGGAGGACGGTGCAGGGCAATGCTCCCACGATGAGGAGCTCGAGTAGTCATCAGCGAGGAGTAGGATCTCCTCCGTCGGGCGGTGAGCACAATCTCCAAAGTGGAATAGTTTGTGGCAACCTCACAAGCAAGGAGTTGGCCGACAAGAACATCGCATGCGGGAGCCAATGGGCAAGCAGCAATCTACGGTGGTCGGGTCAACGAGATGCAAGGGAGAAGAAACACGAACCTCAGAACACAAGATCGGAGTGGGAGAAGAAACTAAGGCTAGAGAGGAGTTTAAATAGTCATTAACAACACTAATTGTTTAGTGTTGCACCACTAGTGAATTAATAATTGATGGTGCTATCATATTAGTGGCGCTAAAGACTACTCAATACGGACACTAAATTAGTGTATGTTGATTAGCATCTATAAAAATCTATATTACTGTGGTGAGGTGTGGATGGTATGGTAGATGTCATAAGAAATATACTATTAGGCCTCATTTAAGTTGGGATGACCTCATTTTTATAGGACTAATAATCTCAATTTAAATTAAAATTAAAATGCAAACACTATTACAAAATAAAATCATTTTATTTTTTTAATCTCAAACTAAATGAGGTCTTAGAGAAAATAATTTTTGAGGCTACTGGCTCTTCTGATATAAAGTTTTGATGACACAATGCATATACATCCTTCTTGAAGTTGGTAAACTCTCAAACACAAATGCAGTATAATAGTAAATGTGACGAAAATCACAATTCAAAAAATGCTTCTAATTCTAAGCAGAATATAATACTTATATATGTTTAAACTTATTTATGCTTATATTGCTGATGTTATGTAAGATGACAAGAAAGAATATTGTCATAGAAAAGGGTTATGATACCCTCATCATGTTGCTTTATGATTGTTGGGATAGGACTTGATGTGAAATGGATAATAATAATATCATTATTGTTATTGTTATTGTTGTTGTTGTTTTTGTTGTTTTTGTTTTTTTTGTTGTTGTTGTTGAGATCAAGGTTTTCGGTTGCGGTTTCGGTTTCGGTTTCGGCACTCAGCGAAATCGATACGTTTCGGCTGTTTTGATTTCCGCCAAAAGATTTTTTTTAGTTATTAATTGTGTGTTGACCAGAGTTTGACTATATTTTGACTGTACTTTGACTTTAAATTAAAAATACGATAAATTTTTAAAAAAATTTTATAAAAATTTAAAAATTATGGAAGAATTTATAATTAATTTTACGACAATATTAAATATTATTTTAATTAATTAAAATTAATTTTGATAGTTAACAACTGTTTTTATATATTACTATAAAAAAATATATGAGAAATAATATGAATATGATTAAAAAATTAAAAATTAACATAAGCAAATTTAACTTATTATTAAAATATAATTAATACATACATAATTTATTAATTATAATGTGATACAACTAATTATCATCATCATCAGTTGAATTTAAAATATCTGGATGTGAAATTATGAATTCAGTATATGAACAATCTAAATGAACATTTATAGACATACGAGAATAACTAGCTCTGCGCAATCTCATGATAGCGATTCACATGGAGGTGAGGCCGACACAAATTTTTTTTTAGCTTTACTTTCGATGGAACGGTTATGCACGCATACACGCGAAAAAAAAATCAAGGTGTTTCAATCAAAATCATTTTCATTTCAGTTTCAACCAAAATATTTTTTTTATTAATTATATTTTGACTAAAATTTAATTTTATTTCAATTATTTTTTAACTTCAAATTAAAAAATTATAATATGTTAAAAATTTTAAAAAATAATGAACAATTACGTGAATAATATCTAACAGAAACCGGCAAGAGTATCGGAACCAGATTGGCGACAGCACTTGCTGCCCCGGTCCAAGGCCGACCTCAGCTTGCAGAAGTAGGGGTCAGGTCGGGAGGACGCGAGATAGGCAAAGGAGCTGCGGCAGGCTAACCAACGCGCGGGGCCCTCAAGCTCGGACACGAAGCGGCGCGGCTTCCCGCCGCGGGCGCTCGCCCGCACGCGAGCTCCACCCCCCCCCCCCCCCCCCCCCCCCCCCCCCCCCCCCCCCCCCCCCCCCCCCCCCCCTCTTCTCTCCGAGCTCTCGTTGGTGAAGATGAACAGTAAACCCTAAACCGAAACCAAAATTAGAGTTTCGGGCAAAACGTAAAACCTTGGTTGAGATTGAACTTCACTATCGATTTCAAATCAGGAGATCCCTTAATATTAGATCCGTTAGGTGAGTTCTCACCGCAAGACCTGCAAAACGAAGATATCGTAAGGGAGACCGCTGGGGTCAATAACCCCTCTGATGTTTAAATTAGTATAATTCATTGAGAGAAAATTAATAATAAAATTTTAGAAGAGAAAAGTATCATAAAATTCAGAAACTGAGAGTTTGTTATCTTATGTAAAAGATGAAGAAATACGTCCTATTTATAATTTAATGGATCGTATTTGTTAGAAATAATATTTCTTATTTGAAGGAGATTTGGCATAATTATCTACTGAAATTCGGTTACTTTCTAAAAAATAGATTCTTTCTAAATTTGATTTTGAGCCGACTTATTAGACTCTAACTAAATCAGATCGAAAAATCATTGTATTATCAATTATTATTATTATTGTTGTAATTTTAAATTATTAGTTTAATTATTAAGATTGATTTATTTTCTTCTTTTTGGACATTTGAATTTCTCATTTTTTTCTATAAATTTATTACTTTTTTGCTTTAGGCCGTGCACGTTCATTTAGATCTTTTTCTTATTTTGTACTTCATGCCCATGCATTATTTCAAGATTATACATGCAATTGTCGTCAAAAGATTATCTTGATTCTTGATTGTGATTGAAGCTTGACGTGGGTGATTGACATGGCTGCCCATTTTGATACTCACGATTTAATCTCATACTTACTACTACCTATATTGTGCCGTCATAGAAAACTTGAAAACTTGCGGAAGCCCAAGAAATCAAAATTTAAAAAAAAAATTAGAGAATCAAGATAGTTGATTCACAGAAAACAATCCAATGGAAGGCTAACTACTAGATTAAAAAATTCAGTTGACAACCAATTCATTAAAAAAAAATAAAGTAACAACTATTCATGATTTTTGTATTTAATATATGCTAAGATGCATGTATCCACAGCTTCCAAATCCCTTCCATAACACTGAATCTGCCGGATTTCTCCAAATCCATCACTTTCTCTGTATGTCTGGATTTATTGGATCTATTCAGATCCCTGAATTTCAAAAAGCCCCCCAAATCCCCAATTCTGGCTGCCAAACTCTCCCTAATTATTGAGCTAATTGTTAGAGTTTGACAAAACTCTGCACATTTGAGCTAAGACATTGATCCTTGCTGATCACAAAGGTTTAGAAAAAAACTCCAAAACAAAACCATATCACAGCACTTCATACAGAGAGCAGCTGAGAATCTCAAACTAATAATTTCCAAAAGCAACAGCATGCATAGAACACACTATACACTATCAGAAGAAGCTCACACAGAAAATACGAAGAAAATATATAGTGGTTGGTAGTTGTAACATTACAGCAGACTATCAACGAGTCTATTAACTGAAGATGATAATATCTAAAGAGTTGCAAACACAATTGTCACTGGATATATCACAGAAAGCTCAGTAAATCTATTTGTTTCCTGAGTGCAGCACTGAAAGATCGATATAGCAATTGCAGGATATTTGTAAGAGGATTCTGCAGCACTCCTGGTGTGGCAGGTTGATACGTACTTCTCATTCATCTCCAGCACTGGCAGCACTCAGATCCACACTGAGATCAACAGTCTGCATATGAAAGTGAAATGATTGTGCTTGACATGATATGCAAAGACGTATCCAATGGGCACAAGATATATTTCAATTGGAACATAGAGAAAGAAGAAACGCGAGAATTAGCTAGTGGTTTGAACACTAAGGCACCATTTGATTCTGAATTAGGATTAGAATCAAGATTAAGACTAGTGAATCACTTTTGTAAACTAATATTTTTCTCAAAATTAACTGTACAATAATTTAAAGTTCGAAAAACTACTTAATATTTTATAATAATTTATTTTAATAACGGTGTAAAATAAGTAATATTAATTTTACAAGACAAAAAATAATTTTGAAAAATGCTGATCTTGATCCTAATCTCAAACCAAGCAGTGTCTAAAAGACCATGTGTAAAATAATTAATCCTGGTAAATACCAGGAAGGATGATTCAGTCTCATCATATATTCAAGTCCATAATGGTTGGTCTGGCATGACCCCTCAAAAAAGGTAAGATAAATCACTATAAAACAACATTATGCCATTTACCTTTCCAGTAATTTTGGTGTATAAGGCAAGCACATCCATGACAGGACTCAAAATGAGTTGTGGCATCATAGCTCTGCAATAGCAGAAGGTAAATTAGTTGCCGCCCATCCAGCAAAAAAGGTTAAAAGCATCATAAACGTACAGTTGAGATGAAGCAATGATCCAAAGAGGGTTCATTCACAGGTTTAAATCTGTCATATGTATCTCATCAACTGGGCCAAGAAGATCAATCCCAGGCTTCAGTTCTGCCTCCGGATGGTCTGTCTCAGCTTCCATTGAGAAAAATGCAATGAACTTTCCTTTTGGAGCAACAAAATGGGAATAAGAACAACAGAAAAGATACCTGTCAAATAACAAAAGGTATGGCATCAAAAATAGGTGCTGTGGGTTATGATATGCTTAGAGAAAACACAAGCAAAAGATAGAACATACAAAAAAAAAACATCTGCAACAAAAATCAATAGCCAGATAAAGAATGTTAAATGGATGAGTGCTCACATGTCTGATTTGTGTCCCAGTTGCTTCTGGGGCAATATAACCTGAGCTGAAAGAGAATCATCTGTATTGGGTATAGGATGGCTCATAATAGCAATGGCCCTTGCAACCTTCCCAACCTTCCTAACCTGGAGTTGATAGAACTTTCAGAGTAGCCACTGTTCTGCAAAGCCAAAAAGTAAAATAAAACAAAACAATCCTGTGCTTTAAAATGGAAGATCCTATGAAGCGAATCTTTCCCGAAGAGCATTACAGTTCTCATGTCATGAACTGTTACTATCGATCCTAGATGTCAAACAAAATCTAAGAGTGACAAGGCTTTTTAGTGAATGTTCAACTGGTGAAGAAATAAATGCAAAGTCTTACCTTATTTGGCAAGTAGGAAAGATCGCAAACAACTTTATTGCATCTAGCAGTTTCACCTTCTGATGTCACACCACATGCCTTTCCTTCCTCATTAAACTCAACCTGGCATTTTGCAAAGCCATGGAATGGTCAGTAGCCATGCAGAATAAAACAGACAATATTCTGATGTCAATTTTCACATGGTCTATCATATCTTACGTTCACTGTTTATGAAGCTCACTGAAACAGAAGACACTTTCTGAATTTTGTACCTTGCATTCTGGCTTATTAAGCATGTACGTCCCACCATAAACAGCACTAAGACGAGCAAATCCCTATGATTTGACAAATTAAACTTCAAGTCAGCAGAAAATCATATATCAACATTTTTAAACTAAAGATAGAGTTTTCACATGGAATACCTGAGGAAGCTCACCCAACCCATATAAAGGGTAAATGTATGGCGAACCTCCTTGAAAGCGTGCTAAAGACTCAGCGTAAAGCTGTGAAAAATACAAGGTGACAGTTTCACAGGATGTAAACTTTTCCACAGGAAACAGATACAAACAAAAAATTTTTAAGGGAAATTCAAAGAACAAAGCACCAGATTCATATAAGGAATATAATGCAGATTCAAGGAAGGAAGGATGTTTTTGAAAAAAATGCACTAGTTGGATAGGCATGCAGCTCTGAAGAGATATATAGAAGTTCAAAAGATTCAACTCTTTTAAGGACATATTAAGCAGGCGATATTCAACACTAGAAGACTTCAGGAACAGACTTTTCACCTCAAATTACCAAACAAAAAACAATTATATTACTGATGTTACCAACTATATTAAAAATTCACGCATGTACCTTAGCATGCATATTGGACAACAATCACCATGAACAAGGCTGAAAAAAATCATATCAAAATTATTTTATCAATAATAAAACAGCTGATCGTAAAACGGCATATGTCAAAAACATGAAAATAAAGGTCTCTGCCAAAATTGAGATGAGAATATAGCTAAAAAGATACATTTCATTTCTTGATCTTTTATTTTGTGAAAAAGAATAAAACTATCAGGGTTAGATTCAACAGAGTTGGCTTCTCTTGAGCAACTATGGATTACGGGAAGCAAAAAGAGAAGTTATACTGGAGGAATTTGAAAAAGAAATAAGAAATTAATGAAATTCCTTGAGATTCCAACCTGTCATGCTCACAGACACAACAAGCATTACCTTCATCCTTTTCACAGTATCAAGTGCAGGCTCATTTAAATAGCGATCATCTCTATGGAGTGCCAATGCATGACCAATGAAGTCCACTGTGTTATCATCCAGACCATATCTCCTGGCCACCAGAAGTATTTAACATATTACAGAACATAACTGGAACTTTAAAATATAAAAACTGGCCAAAAAACACATAACGAATAAAATATCTAACATAAATATGCAACCAAAGAAGAACATGGAAAGTACAATGTAGAAGTCATACTGTGAATTAGACCAGAACATGTTTGGACAGTTGTCCATTTATCTTACTCTTTATATGCTGGGAGAAGTATTGCTACTAGCAATTTCAGATGGGGCAAGTATGTAGGCTATCCATCTGAGGGAATTTCATTTCCCACATGCACCAAATACTGCTTTCTAAAAATTTTCCACTTCAACCTAATAATTAAAAGTCTACTTGTTTTTCTATCTCCAAACATTAAGAAGAACACAATTTTCTTTTCAGAATTTTTATATAAAAGCCAAACCATTTTTCCGTATAAATTGGACAAATTATTTATTAAGAATGTTTATCGGTAGTCTGTCCATACAATTTCCAGAAGAAAAGCAAGATCTTTTGATGAAACAATATAAAATATTTTGTGCCAATACTATCTTTCACTTATGCAGCAATCAACTTAGATTCCAAATATCCAGCAAATCAGCACTAACTATGAGATCTTTTGGGCTTGTTTAGTTGGGGAGTCAGAGTAATAGGAGCAATTTTGCATTTGCAAAAGGGTAAACTGAATTAAGAAGATTATCATGGGGCAGGGAAAATTTTATTCTTATATAAGTTTGGATGTTACTTTCAGAGTGATTCAAGAAGGCATAAGGTTTGTTTACAATTCTTTCATGCAGTATCAAGAAACTCTTACTACCCTGGGCTGTAATAGTTAATCCCAAGATTTTCAAGGAGTAAATTTCAAATTTGGCAGTAAGTGTTCCTTCGATTTTTGCTCCATTTGACTATTAAAGAGAGGATTAGGGCTTAGATGTTTCCCCTCTATATAAACAAGGCCTTAAGAGTATAATAATGATCTTGAGGCTAATCTTTTGTCTCATAGATGCTGCAGAGACAAAGAATTTGATAGAAACTAGAGAGAGAGAAAAAGCAGAGAAAGAGAATGACATGGAAGCAATAATCATATAAGAATTCCCTAGAATGCAACTTCTGAAATCTAAATAGGCAATAAAACAATACGCAATAAGCTCCTTTGTCGTCACTCTTGTAAGACCCAATCCTTCATGTGTTTTTGGATCATTTTCATCATAATTTTGAACATATATGATAAACTTTCTTGCACGACGCTTCTCAAATATACCCATTAATGGAGATTTAAGTACTTCCATATCAGTTGCAGGAACCTTGTGAACCTATCATACCAAAGTAATATGTAGGTTTAAATTGATTAGAAAGCTGTCGATTGACGACAGCAAATCTAAAAATATAGACAAAAATCAGCACATATGCCACCATAGAGTAAAAAACTAACCTACCTTTCCTTTGTTAAAAACATAGCTTCCATCCACAGCTTTGAAGGACAGATATTTTGTAACATCTGTGTGAATGAGAACACGCACCAAAGTACCATTTGCCATCATGAACTAACAAGAAGAACAATGTTCAGTAAGCATCAATATTTAAGTATTCAAAATCCCAATATGAAAAGGCAATAGGCAAACCACATCATTATCTCTTTGTCCAAAAAAAATATATCATTATCAAGAACTTGGAAGGACTGCAGAAATCACACCAACTGGCAACAGTAACAACCAAAAAAAGGCACATATATAAACCCAAAGAAAATTCCAACAAACAGACCTGCAAAAAGTTCACAAAGGGTTATCAGAAAGACCTCCAGGCCCTACACTTGAAACTCATACAATGCATCTCTTGGTAGACAAGTTCCAGTACTCCTAAAAGAGAAGGATAATATTTTGAGTCTGCAGACAAAGTAGAATGATTTTCCCAAAGTTCAAACAGTCATATGACTTATCAAACACATAGATTTTCTGAAGGCATACAAGTCCATCATAATATCTCCATTCCAAAACTTCAGAAGTACCAAGTCCAAACCCAAAGTTGTCAAGGGATAAAATAACAAATATGAGTTTGGATGGGTGACGAACATCACCAAAAGCAAAAAACTTTGACATAGTTCACCCCCTCCAATCAGAACCCGACATGTCAATTATTTGTGACCCTCTTGTAAGTAACAGATCACATGATTTTCACATGGTCTGTAGATTTGAACTGAGTTTGAACATCACCAGTTTTTTTACCCCCAGACTGGAGAGGAAAAATTGATCTTCACATTTTCTGAAAGCATAATTTGAAGTAGACCACTATAATTAAACTTTAGAGCATAAAATTCAAAACAATTCAAATAATAGAAAGTTAGAGCATAAAATTCAAATTAGTTCAAAATAATAAAAAGCAAGCAGCCAATTATAGCTTGGTTTTTCTCACAGTTCAATTTGCAGATAAAAGCGGGTTCGGACCCAGTTCAAATTTATAGACCACATAACAGACACATGGTCTGTTACTTATGTTTGGGCCCAAAAAACTCCATGCATCATTGGAAGAGAACCAACATTGCCACAAATTTTTTGGCAATGTTTGCCACCCAATCCGAGCTCAATAAACAAATGGGTAAGATAGGGACTGAAATATTTTGTCAAGAAAGAACCCAACTTCTTTTTAAAGATTTTGTCCATGTTTAGCAAACAGATATATAATAAAAACTTGAAACATGGAAAAGGAAGAAAACATTTTCATTATGAGGTGAAAAACCATATTGTATTATTATATGCACCCAAAACGCGACAAAAATCTATGTTCCCCTCATAGAAACCTGGACTTGCTTCATATGTCTTGCATTCTAAGCAATAACCCAACAAAGAAAAAAGTGTGACAATGTAACATAAAACAAAAAATGAATAATTTATACCTTGTGAATCATGTCAACATTGTAATCTCTACTGGCACCCAAATGAGCTGGAGGTTTGTCATTTCCTCTGAATTTTTTCCAGAGCTGCACAAGAGAGTTGAGTCAGATCATATCAATGAATACTAACAAATAAAAAAGATAAAAGCATGCACAGAATTTTAGTTTTATGGCCTTGCCACTTTTTTCCCATAACCCTCAAATCATTCCAGGAGAAGTTGGTGTTTATGAACCACATTGCATGCTTACGTGGTGTGGATAACAAAGCACAGAAGACAAAAGTTCAAATAAATGATTTCAGCAAGCGTGTACATACCAGCATGCATCAATTTATAGAGCACTTAAGACAAACAAATATTTAATTCCTTGCCCGGATGAGATTAAGTGAGCTTGACTCCCCTCCATAGTAATCATTCCTGTCCATGTGCTGGACCTGATTCAGTAGAAACAGCATAAGTTATGAAACACTAGGATTTTTCCAATATAATCAGCTTTCCAAAAACTATAACTTTTTAGGAAATAACTGCAAACAATATACTATTTAGTATAATAGGCAACATCTTTATAGCGCACTGCAACCACTTTTCAAGTAGAGCAAATACAAAGATCTGAAGAAGTGCTTCAATCTCATTGTGGAAAAAAAATGGAAAGATGGCCCTTTTCAATATCAAGCAAATAATTGGTAAATCAAAAGGCCCAAATTGCAATTTCAGGAGGAACCAGCCTGGATTTCCGAAAAAATAAAAAATCGATTCTTAAACCCACTCAAGCATGAAATTTCCTCAGAAAACATCAGTCTCGAGGCTAATGAGCCAAGTTTGCTTTGGACTTCAGTCCAATGAATCTGAGACATATTCAAGCAAACATTCTCCTGTGATCCCCACTATCTAGAAACACGGTTCACAGCTTCCTGCGCCCGATGTATTAGAACCAACAAGAAGTTGAGCTAATGAAAAGTACAGTCTTGCCTCGGTCAAACACAATATACACCAAAGTTAGCTGGATCTAGCTGTATATATACAAGTGCATTTACATACATCGATCTATTCCCGCCTTGGTGGTTAAGAGCTCTCTACGTTCCATATCACCTGATTACATAGGTAAGTTCTGGATTTTAATGTTGTGCAGTCTGGCAGTTAAAGTGAATTTTTTTCCAAAACAGTACCAAAATCTTAATCAACACCAAGTAGGGTGCCTCATAAATAACGCAACAAACACAAATTAATGCACGTGAGCCACTTAAACCCTCTTCCAGCAGACCAACTACCCCAAACCCTCAAAGGCGAAATCATTGAGGAGGAAACCAACTTCCCGCAACTCCAATCCCAAGATCGGCACTACCAGCAAAACAAATCAAACTAACTAAATCCCAAAAAAGGAACCGCACAACCCCAATCACTGAGATGCAGATCGGCCGCCTAAAATTAAATCACCCAATTAACTGCATAAAATCCGAGAAAAGCGCAAAACTGGAGAAAAATTGCTGAAAAAAAAGGAGAGAAAGACCTTGAGGCCATCGACGGAGAGGAGGCCGCTGATGATGCACTCCTTGAGACCGGTGCCGAGCACGACCACGTCGTACACTTCATCCATGGCGAATTCGCAAGAGAAATTGAGGATTTTTAGGGGAGATTGGAATTTGTCGTGAGAAGCAGTACTGACCGTTGACTGTCGAAAGACCGAAATGCTTTTTGTTGAAGCTGGGAACCTTGGGACCGATTTTTTCCGAAAATTTCACATAACGCCCTGCAAATAAACTTATTTTCATAGAACCCCTGATTACAAAATATTTGGCATTTTTAGCCGGAAACCACGGGGATTATTCTAAATTTATAATAAATCAGGTCTCTAATCACTATTAATAAAAACCACATACATTATGGTTAATATTTACAAACAATTCCTCTTGAGATAATAATTCTTTATTTAATTTAATATAAAGAGACCATTATATCTACAATTATTTAAATTTAAATTTGAAAATTTACTCTTTCTAATTTACTTTCTTCTCTTTTATTTTGAGAAAAAATTTTGAACATTCAAATATTATTTGTTCCCAAATTTCACTAATAGATAATAATAAAAATGATATTTGTAGTTCTCTTATCCCACAAGGAAGAAGAGAAATTTTAAAAAAAAATTAACACTTACATTAAAGAACTAAGAACATAATCATCTTTTTTTATTAGTTTAAATATTTAAAATTAAAAAAAAAACTAAGAGACCACATTTTATCTTTATGTGTATCTAAAAAGATAATAAAAATAATCTCGTGTGATTTTTATATATAAAATTAAATTTATTGATAAATAACAATAATAAAATATTGAATGGAGTTTACTCGTTGTATCAATAGGGAGAGACCGAAAATCCGTCCCTAACCTTATTATATTTGCCTGAAAATTAACCAAATTATTTTATATGTGAGAATAATAAAGAGATAATATATTAAAATAATAAAAAAAGGAAAAATATATATATAAGAATCTTGTGACGCTTATGCAACCCTTCTTCTTCTTTGAAAACATCATTGAAAATTATAATAAAAAAAGTCAAGGTTCCGGCTTTGAATTGGTACAACACCATGAGAAAAATATTCGAAATTTTCATTAAAAAATTCTGGAAAACTATTGTCAAAGCGTTTTGAAAATCATAAAAATCTTTTTTAAAATTCGACATAAATCGACTTTTTAGCCTTTGTATCCATGGGTGTAACTCCATAGCCAATCTGATGGATTTCTGTTATGCAATTTGAATTCTACAGTATAATTTCAGAATTTTATTTGTGAAAATAGATATTTTCATGAGATATAATATGCTCGAATATTTAGAGTGAAAACATTTAAATTTTTATTACAAAATAAAAATTTTAGGAACTTATGTCTAATTATCTTTCTTTACAATAATCAAGCATTAAGTTCCACCATCAAACAATTGGAGAGGATAGTTCTGGCACCAAACTCCAACGTAGGGCATGATTTCAAAATCTTTATCCGGAGAAAATCTAGAAAATTTATAGCTCCATTTTCTTTGGAAAATTCTCGTAATTCAATTAGCGGTTGACAACTTCACATTATTTTTAAAAACTTACATTAATAAAGGAAGTATTTTCTTTATTAAAAAGTCAAATATTTAAGAAGAATTAATTTGCATATGCACCTTCGCAAACCCACAAAAAATTAAGTGTATAAGTTTCAGTTACTTTTGATGTTAAATATTTATTTATTTAGCATTATACACTAATAGTTTGTGTGCTAACCAATAAAAGATTGCCAACCAGATTTTAAAAAAAAAAAAAAAATTACAGCTAACATTTGATTAATTAATGGGAATAGCATTTTTTTTTTACCATTTTTATAGATGCTTTTTGAATATTGTTTAATGACTTGATTTCTTCTTTGTCTAACCAAGTACTTGTTTTTCGCATGCAATTTTATAGAAAATCAGCCATCGAAACTCAAACAAATATACATAAAATATATCCTAAAAAATAATAGGATTTTTTAAATCAAATTGATTATCTCCTCGTGGATTGCTGCATTTAATTCAGTGTTGTCACCTATGTCCATATAGTGATATTTTATCGTAAATTAATTTAAATATCAACAATATATTTTATTTTATTTAAAATTTAATTTTTTTTAAATTTTTTTGTTTTTGGAAAAAAGGTATTCAAATAAATATGACACAATTCATAAACTCGTGGGCTGTGAGTAGTGCCTGAAACTAGAAAAATATGGAGCTCACTTTACATCATGTCGTCACATATATCCATATAGTAATATTCTATTTTAAAATTTTAAAATAATATTTGGAAAAATGGAAAGTATCGAGTTTTTTTTTTTATATTGGTATATAAATGGGTTCCAACGAGAAATCGTTTGACGAGAAAATGGATATGGAAAGTATTACAAGAGCAACTCGTAAGTTGGGTTAACATTGTAAAGCTAAATTAGTCGGACGATATTGGCCGCGGAGTACTGAGCTCATCATATATAAGATTGGCTATTTTTATGTGAAAAGACGTCTCGTCCACTGCAGAATTAATAATGATTTTAAGATATCATTTAGTTTGAAATTAAAATTAAAATTAATATTTTTTAAAAATTATTGTTTTATAAAATTAATATTATTTATTTTATATTATTATTAAATTACATTATTATAAAAATAAATAAATAATTTTTTAAATTTTAAATTAATGTAATATTAATTTTAATAAAAAAATTAATTTATAAAAATGATTTTAATTTTGAAGCAAACACTAGCTAATATAGTAGAGGGGTCGACGGACAGGGGAGCCCCTCGGACTCACGAGACCATCTGCTAAGGATCGATACGTAAAATCCATCCAATAAATTCTTAACGGGGAGGCCTGCTGAGTTGCAAAATTTTTTGATCAAGTTTTAAAGGTCAGAGGACGAGGAGAGTGAGAAGGAGGTAGAGGACGGTGAACTCGCCATTGCGGGCGGTGCACTGGATCTGGCCCGCCTGGTGATCGTCGAGCCACTGAGCGAGCATGGCTGGCTTAGGCTTTCAGCTTGGAGGGAGAAGGAGGATGAGATTTGTGAATGGAGACGGAAGCTTGTGTCAGAAAACAAGATGGTGCTTGGCGATGCGTGCGGGATGCGTGTGCTAAAGAGGATGGACGGCTAGGATTGGAGGATGAGGGAGGTGGAGATGGCGCCAGTTGTCGCGCGAGCGGATGTGTAGGGATGTCAATGGGCTCGGGAATAACACGTTGTCGGAGATCCTGATATTTCAGTGATTTATCGAATTGCAAAATAAAATTTTTGTTGATGAGCTCTACAGTTCGAGAAATTTAATGATCTAAGTGTCGATAAATTTGTTGTCCGCCTGATCCCACTCCATTTCAAAGAGGGAAATCAAATTACATATCTCAGTGATCAACTAGCGAGAAAGATATCTTTTGATGCTAATTATCTCGATTTAATTGGGATTGACTACTAATATTTTTAAATACTATTACAAAGTGCGATTATTATATTTGCTAATCACAAGCTAAACCGACCTTTAAAGAATTGGCTATACATAGAGATGCGTATAATTTATGTACTGCCTAATTACAAAACTAAACTCCTCGAGTTTCAATGTACTTGCTCATACAAAACATGTACTTTCCCCTCCGGTATGGTTTAAGAGATGAAAACACAATTGACTGCAAGGATTTGCATTGACTTTTGACCTCATTTAGGACGAATTCACTCGACACTGTTTAGTTCGGGATCCGATCATCCGAATCAAAACTATTTTTCTAAATTATTTTTTTTATTTAAATTAATATTTCAATAATTTAAAGTTTAAAAAATTATTTAAATTTTTATAATAATTTAATTTAAATAAGTATAAAATAAATAATATTAATTTTATAAAAAAAAATATTTTTTAAAAAAGATGATCTAGATATTAATCCCAAACCAAACGGAGTCTTAAGACAATGATGCAGTTTTTAGTTAAATCTCATATAAATTATAGGGTCTATTTGATGTGATGGTCAAAATTGTAAGGATAATTTTAATTTGTTTTTATTCAAAAATATAATCAATTAATTATAAATAAATTTAAATGATATCAAACTAAATATACTTTAGGAGTTTTAGTGATTTTGATTTTTATCAAGATTTTAGGTTTCGGCGGTTCTAATTGAAGTATATCAGTTTTGTTTGAGACTCCAATGAAACTATTTCCAGAATTATTTTAAAATTTAGTATTTTTGAGTTTATAAAATATCGAAATTATCTAAGACATTGTTTAATTTGGGATCAGAATCAGGATCAGTATTTTTCAGAATTATTTTTTTCTTATAAAATTAATATTACTTATTTTATGCTGTTATTAAATTAAATTATCATTAAAAAATTAAAAAAAATCGAATTTTAAATTATTGAATTAAATTAATATTATACAAATAATTCGATAGTGTTAATCCTGATTTTGATTTTGATACTAATTTCGAATCAAATAATGTCTAAATGATCAAAATAATTAAAAATAAAATGGTTGAAACGGATCATTTTTAATTCCGAAATTCAAACTTAAAATCTCGGCTTTCACCGTCCACCGATCCCTAACCAACGCCACCGAGATTGGGATGATTTTGGCCCCTGGGATGTGGGTTGTATTTGCCATTCTTTAGCAGCTTTTGACGAGGTTACTGATTGGACCCCGCCAGTTTTGCTGATTATAACAATCACCGGAGCGGAGCTGACAAGCTATTCAATTTAGATGTTTCTTCGAGATTGTTGAAGATTGTCGAGCTCTATGAAGGTCAATGTTTACTTTGGAATCTGGGACAACGCATTGCTAATTAGGCTTATTTTCAGGGACTATGTGCAAAATACCCATAAAAAAAATCTAAAACAATGACTTGATGAGCTGACACTAAGCTCAACGATAGTCACGATCCAAGAGAAATCAGACGCAAATCAAGCAAAGGTGATGTCAACACTGGGGGGTGCATGCACCTGATGATACAACATCACAATCAACTGTGCCGATACTGAAAACATCAAATCCTCACAAAAAAGTGGTGCTGCTGGTGTCACGCTGCAAACAAATACTCTCTGTATCATTTGCATCTCAATCATTTCCTGACCGCGTTTTGCCTCGGATTGCGTGATCCGTCTGGACCACCCTGACAACCTTCCTCCCATATGAATGTGATTGCAGCATGTATGTAATGCAGAAAAGCAAAGAGAAGGGGAAAATAATTGTCATTTTCACTGCTCAATACACTATCTGCTACTTTGGCTTATTGTGTCACGGTGATTTCACGTTGTTCCTATTTCGTACATGTATCTTACGTTCATGTCTATTTTTTTTCCTATTCTGACAATATGTTTCAATGTAGTTACATCAGGACCTTCAGCTCCAAATTTATTCTACCTGTTCTGTTATCTATCCAAAGAGCAATGCTATCGGCTCGTCCATGAAATAATCAGAACAAAAATGGTAGCAAAAGTGTTAGGACGTCTAGTTAAGATCAAACATGCCTGAAAATTGTCAGGCAAACCATGAAAAAAAAAGAAAAAAAAAAACCAGATGTATGCAGGAAGCAAGTAATACTTGGCACAGTTACAAAAGAATCAGCGACTCTTATGATATCCATTAGAAGATGTATTATCCATTTCTGAGCATAACATGAAGCTGTGATATTCTACAAATTATAAAAATAAAGAAAGAAAGAGTTTAGCAAGAAAGTCAGGATACAAGTTTAGAATCTTGATGAGTCACCAAATCTGACATCCAATGTTCCAATGAAATAAAATGGAGGGCCTGACATAAACATATTCGATAAAATTATTGTCAATTCCCTGGATAACTGTGACAACATAAGCACAAGTATTTACTGATTAAAAAAAATACTATTATCCCTATGGAGGAGTAGCAAGGTATACGTGGAGTAACCCTCAAAAAAGTATCCGCAACTCTTATGAGCTGCTTTACACATTTCTTACCCTAAATTAAGAGATATGATGCCCAAAACTTCTGAAATAAGGAGACAAGGAAAATCGAACCATTTCTGACAAGAACTAGGATCTCTACGATATGCTGTAGAGATTTCATGACATATACCGGAGGATTTGATATTGTAGTTCTGAATAAGAAAAGAAGCGAACATGGAAAACATTTAGCTAGAAAGTCAGGAACAAATTCAATGCATGATTGAACAACCGAGGTAGCATAGGGGTCAAAAAGGGGGGATTGACTAGATGCTTGAAGGATAAGCATACATCCATAATTATAATAATGATCTTTCTCCATTAGGAGAATATGCTTGTAAAATAATGAAAGTTTCCCTGAATTTTCAAGACTGTGAAGAAACATTGTCATCATAAGCATGGTTATTTTCTATTAGAAAGAAAATACTACTTAGTATCTTAATGGTGGAACATACATCAATGGTTGGATGAAGAAGCGTGAACATACATAAGTTGTCAAATGAAAAAAAAACATTGACGATAATCTCCGTTAATTCACGTGTATAAATTATCCTAAACTTCGTCTTTCCTATGTCAAAACCTCATCGAAAAACTAAAACTTTCTATTCTCCATAATTAGGAATCAAACTGAAGCACGAAGCAATTAGCAACTATCAGAATCACAGAGAATTCAACATGCAACACAAATCACGGCTAATCATTATACATGGGCAAAAATTTAGACAGACATATTTAACCAAGGATCAAAATATTCGTTAAAAAAATCAAATAAAGCGGGATTTTAACTGTGTAGAATCAAAAACTTATACTAAACTTTACAAGTAAGTGGAGGCAATGTTCCGCACATCAGATGGCATCAAGCCGAGCAACAACAGCACGAGCAGGATACCTACAGGAATCAGAAGCAGCAGAAGTGGTGGCGGAGGCAATGGTGGCAAGACAAGTGGCAGAATCAACAGCGATGCTGTCAAGCAAACAATCATCAGTAATGACTCAACGCTGAAGTAGCTAGAAGGGAAAGGTCTGTTCACTGGTTGCTGTTGTCTCTCAAACTCGAAGGGCTTGTTCCTCGCAATGGGTGTTCTTGTTCTTGCTTCCATCTTAACAAAACAATAAGACTCTACACTGATCAAACCTTTTGGGGATCTCAACTGTGAACTCAATTCTTCAAAATACATTTAAACACAATATCCACCAAGCTTGAATCCCAACCTATCTCTTGCTTCACAAAGACAAGACCTCAAGAACAAAGATTGCTCTTTTGTAATGCAAGTAGCAAAACTGAAGAAACAACACCAATCTTTGAAGAAAACTCTTGGATTTTGCAAAAGCCCACCTTTCCAGAAAATAAGACCCAGGGTGTTTGAAAAAGTCACCAAATTCAAGCTTCACCCTGCCAAAAATGGAAACTCAAAGAATGAGGTCCACAAAAAACTCAACAAATTAAAATAAACTCGATCTCGAACAGTAAGACAAAATAAACAGCTTGACCAAACAACAAAATAACAGGCATTTTCTATGAAATTTCTGAGTTTCTTGAACTATTCAAAACATCAAAAACATGAAACTGGATCAAATACCCTGTTGATTTCATACTCCACAAATGTAAAAGAAAAAGAATCAAGAAGCAGTACCTATGAAGTAGACTTGAAGTAGCAGTTGCAATCCAAATCCATAGAAATCCAGACGAGCACAAGCGATCTCTGGGAGAAGATGACACCTCTGATAGAAAGGCTGGGGTGGCAGGGATGAGAATTATGAAAGAAGGAAGCTTAATGCAATGTGGAAAACCTAGCTGTGATGGTGACATGGGAAGGTGTGGGACAGTATTTCTTTACCATTTTTTAAATTTATTTGCATGTATATCCCTAGAAACATGTATATTTTCGTTTAGAATATTAAAAAAAGTTAAGGACTTTTCGGCATATTCTGCGCTGGAGATCAGCGAAGCTGCATAGACAACCCTACCAAACCATGATATTCCCAATCTGGGTTTTCATAGAGACACGCATCTATATTTTGCGTTATGATTTCTGAATACTAATTTTGCTGATATGCAACCATGGAAAATAAACACCTTGGCACTTATTATTTTTAAGGAATATATTTGAAAATATATCGATCGTTTATATGACTCAAATCATATTTATATTCGACGGTGCATTTTATAAATAAATTTGAAAAAATATCGATTTTTATATGATACAATTATATTTATGTTTTGAGGTATATTTGCAAATTTTAAGGGTATATCTACAAATGCCATGGTTTTGGGGGGGTATATAAATTTTCCGGGTGGATTATCAATGCATAAAATAGATACAAACGAGAATATATAGGCCAATGCCAATTGTATGGGATAAGACACATTTTATCTCCTTTAATTATTGATTATAATATATATAAAAAAATTATTGAGTGTTTTGATAAAACGAGTGACATGATGTTTTTAGTAAATTATATTTGAGTATTTTAACTCAATATTTTTCTTAATCACTTTATATTATCATGCATAGTATATATAAAGTGATCTGTGATTGGTTGGAAGCACCATGATATCGGGTGTTCGGGAAAGACCCAATAATTTTTCAGTAGATACACTACTGAAAGAGTTTTTTGGTATGTTTTGGAAATAAAAGGAGAACCAAGGGGTATGCAGGTAAAAAAAAAAAAAAAACACATCATTGAGGAGTTTTGAAGGGGAAATATCCAAAAATCCCCTCACAAATTTGTTTAAATTGTCTAGGATTTGAGTGTATCTGTCAGCCACCCTTGAAGGAAAGATTGGTGGGAGGTGATGGCTGATGGATCGTGGGGCTGGATACATTGCATTGTGCCTCAAACATATACAAAATCCATGCAAGGTGGGGCTCGGTGGTGGGGTTTATTCTACTTGATTTAGGAAAGGGCGACCTCCATATTTAATGTTTCAAGGTTCTTCTCCCCTGCCATCCTTTCTATTTCTTCCCCTTGTCGCTTCTTCTGTTGTCTCTTTTCAGATCTCTCGACAGGTCAAAAGTCCTCTTTTACTTTGTCTCTCTTGCTAAGTCTTTTGTTGAGTAATCAAAACGCTTACACAGTGTCGGGCAATTGTTGTTAGCTATTGACCATACATGTTGTACAAGTCATGCATGTAGAAGACGAGTTATTTCATTTAAAAAATATGCTTGTTCATGAAATCTCTTATCGGTGGATTCGAAAATAAATATGCCATTATGAGAAATATCTAAATAAAATCTCATCGTGATTTACACACCTTAATCACTAATTATGTTTAATAAAAAAAATGCGTTTGATTTACCAGTTGAAAGCAAGAGTTCTTCTCTTGACATGGATCAAGTCCACCAAGTCCTAAAATGTATATAAGCTTGGAGATGTTTAAGAAACACAAATTTTATGTAGACATCCGATTTCTTAGGGGTATAGACATAATTGATATTTGCATAAATACTCTCACAAAACTATTATATTTGCATATGTATACCCTTATGTTTTGCATATTTATATCCAAATATTTGATTTGTCGGGGGGGGGTACATGGAAATTTATGTGATTTGGAGGGTTAATCATGAGTTACTAATACGATTAAACCCATTTGGAGCTGTTGGGATAGTTTTTGCTAATTGTTTGAAACTATAAATTAGCATTTACTTCCATTTGATGGCTCGTGAGCTGAGTAATTGTAGATATGGAACCAGAGCCAAATTCTTCAATCGAAATTATTTTTTTAACAAATACCTTGAATAGTTTTTAATTTTGAGTTTTTTTTTTTTTTTTTTGCTCCCTGGTAGTTGAAATTTGGTGCAATGGGCTCAAATTTGGTTTTACCATCGGGTAAGCCATGCGTGAGAAAGAAAGCTTAACTGACCTGCTTGAAGGTTGAAGGTGAACAATAAAAGTAGGTTTTTACAATTACGAAGAACTCGTAAATAATTTTTTTGTAATTATAAAGAATTGATAAGGAGGCTTTTGTAATTTCTGATTTTTAAGAAAAATATGTCGTTGGTTCTCGAGCTTGCCGGCGACCGGAGTCTATCGTATTTTCCAAAATTATGAATTGGGAAGTGAACTCCAAATGAAAATAAAGAAGGAAAGGGCCTTCGTGGCGAGTTTTGGGGACCATCCATTGCCTCTCGACCAACAAATTGAATTGTGACAGAT